>JAQIUQ010006921.1:0-440000 GCA_030378365.1 Hybognathus amarus | reverse complement strand
ATTTTATAAAAAAAAATCAAGTTGTTTGCTTTTACCTTTAAAAGTGATGCAGTGCACTCACATTCACGGCTTCTTCTTTTAATTGATTTGCCATTTAATTTTCTTCGACACTGACACGCTGTTAAGACTTAATAACAAACAGAGTGGAGTATAATGGCAAGCAGCATCAAGAATGTCAAATATAACGGGGGGAGGATTTCGGGACTTGGGGGATTTGTCCCTCTCAGTGTCTATGGTGATAACAGCACTGCCACATTCCAAATGACAATTAGAGAGAAGAGGACTTAGGAACAAAACAAAAAATATATATATTTAGAAAAGGAGGAGTGAGAAGTGAAGATAAAATAGGGAGAAACAGGAATAAAAGAGACTGGGAATGTGAAAGGACAAGTCAATACAGAGGAGCAGGTGGGCAGAGCCATTGGAGCAATCCTAGAGTTTCTTCTCTCCAAAACAGGAAAACTGCACACAGCTGCCAGCACACATGTCTCATTTATAAGCATTTTACATGCTTGTGTCTCTGCATGTGTGTGTATGGAAGGCATCAGCACTTCTTGCGTCTAGAGAAAATGTCACCAGTCTGGCAAAGTGGGCTGGAACGGCAAGGCAATGGTGAATATGATCATTTAGGGGCGGCTTGATATTTTTAACCTGCTGGTGGGAAAATGTGCTCATTAAAAAACAAAGACAGAAGGAGAAGGCAAATTGGTTCCATTTATGGCACTAAATTCCCCTCTCTCTTCTTCATTGTCTTGCTTGTGTGTTTTGCTGCATGTGGCGCAGTGAAAACGCAACTGATTGTGCTGAGAGGGAAAAATGCTCCGTGCCCAGCAGGGGCATGTGGATGGCATATGGAAAACAATACATGCTCTGAGGAGAAAGAAAAGACTGAGAGGTGGAAACAGAATGAGAAAGGGGAAATTATGTTGGAGACAAATCCAGGGTTAAACTTGCCTCCAGGCAGAGTACTAGATGGTCTCTGTGACCATGGTAAAGAAAACATACTTGATCACACAACAGTGAAGGATTGTATGAGAAATGCATGTCAGCAGATGTCACATATGGCATTAAATAGCACCTCTCATCCATCCGTTCCGGGTGTTTCCCTGCCAACAGCCTTAGATGGTGGGATATGCCAATGCTATTTCATGACCAATTCGTACAAATTTGTATGAGTGATTAAAAAGTGGCTAATTCGTACGACCTCACCCGTACAAATTTGTACGATTTGTCTAAACCCACGTGATGGGCAGGTTTAGGGGCGGGGTCAGGGGTAGGTCATTCGTATGAATTCATACGAATTGGGCGACTCGGTAAAATATGTACGATTTAGCAAATATCATACAAATTCATATTCATATTGCCGTGAGATTGGGTTGGATATGCTCCAGATATAAGACAAGCAGACAAGTTTAGGACACGTTTTAAAAATGGCTTGATGGGTGGATGGATGTAACATCTCATTTCTTATTAAATCAATATGGGATTTTATAAAATGTCACAATGAAATCGAAGAGACTCAAATGATTAAACTTTTATTTTGGCCAATCTATATTCCAGACTTGCACACAAACTGCATTGCAATCATTTCCCCAAATTGTAATTTGTGTGGAAATATTACGAAGTCTGTAAACACGACATTGACACAGGCCGGACACGGGACATGCCGAAGACAGACGTAAAGAGGAGAACAGAGACACGCCAGCAGAGAAAATATTGTACCAGCTTATTGTCCATGATGCTCAAAATTTAGGAAGAAAAAATATCTATATTTAATTGGTTAGGTTTTTATAAATTAATCTCTGAGTGCAATTGACTCCCTTCTTGACCTTTACCAAAATGACTAGCCGATGGATGGATGGATGGATGGATGGATGGATGGATGGCTGGATGGATGGATGGATGGATGGATTAATTGATGGATTGATGGATTGATGGATTGATGGATTGATGGATTGATTGGTTGGATGAATTGGATGGATGGATGGATGCTCATTCTAATGCTCATTCTTGTTCTGTGAATAAACAGGTGGTATGCCCAAAAGGATACATCTCAAGTTCTTTCATACACACATTTTGTTCCTAAACACCATGCACAGCATTTGAAGCATAAAATCAGTGGTATAACTGAGGTGGTATTTTGATGTACCTTTTATCAGACTAGACCCTTTATAACTTCCTTCATTGGACAGTAGGGTGTAATTCTTGAGGGGGATTAAGGAACTGGGGTCAAATGACACATCTTTAATGAGCTTTTCAGCTAAGACATCAAACTAGCCTATCTGTTTCAACGCCTCTCTGATTAAGCACTTAATAGGGGCTGGCATTTCCCACTTAGCCTTTTCATAACATCTGGGTTAAATTTGTCTGATTTGGAGGCTTTCATGCCAGTAATTATTTCAACCTTTCTTAAATGTCATCAAGGCTGAGTTCTGAGATGCCACACTGGGGCCTCTCCTCTAGAACAAGTCCAGTCATTAAATCAGCAGCCACCCATGGACGTTCCAGAAACATCTGCACTGCTTGACAAGGTCTGGGAATAGTGTTTACATAGCTATGTCGTCATATGAGATTTCTTATCTCGCCCTGGAGGGGGTGATTATGGTATGGTTGGTTGGTGGTACTGAAAACCTGCAAACACTGATTTCTGAAGGGATTACACATGTTATTCTGTGTTCTTTTCATCTCAAGCACCAAGGTTTACAGAAAAAAAGCATGGCAGGCATGCTGAAAAGGAATATTCTTAATAACTAATTGCTCAATGCTGAGCCAACATTTTCTCACTCTTCTCGCTATCATCAAATCTTTGAAGGTCAAACACGGTTCCTCAAACTCGGCCACTGTCCTCCAGAGTTTAGCTCCAAGCCTGATCATACACACCTGAGCAAGCTAAGCAAGGTCTTCAGGATCACTAGAAACTCACAGGTAGGTGTGTTTGATCAGGGTTGGAACTAAACTCTAAAGGACAGTGGCCCCCCAGGACTAAGTTTGAGGAACCTTGGTCTAACATGTCACAAACTCTGTCCCTATCCAACAAATACACTTCTTTTAAGGTCATTTTGGTGATTTTATGAATTATTGATGGATCTTTCCTTGTAGGAGACGCAAAGTTGCCCCAGGGTGCACATTATGATACTGTGTATGCCTCTGGGTAAGCACAGTTTGATTTGAATATTGGTATAAATGAAAACACTAACCCACTGTTTATGAACAACATCTCAGCAATGATATTAAACCCCATACCAGCCAAAAGGAGTTACAAAAGAGTGCCTGACGGTCACCACCACACAAACCACAGTTTATGTCCTTTCAACTTCCAGTAAACACACATGAATAAAAAATTATTCTTCTCTGAAGGCTGTCTTTTCATTAATGACATTGCCACAGGCACAAAGTCGGGAAGGAAAAGTCACACAAATGACCAAGTCAGGCAAAGTCACAAGCGAAGGTGGGGGGTCATTTTAATAAGCTGTCTGCCTGCAGGCAGGATATGAGACACCAAAAAAATGTACAAAAAGTTTCCACTCAAGAAGTTTCATTAACATTTATGATTTTTTTTTTATCCTTTCTGAGAGCATTTCTTATTCTGAAGTGAAGGAGGCAGAAATGGAATGGAATGTCAGATTTCTAGACTTTGGCTAAAAGGACTTGCACTGACACAAATTTGCAAACTGGATATTGCTTTGATTTCAGTGTAGGCAGCTGCATTATTCATGAAACACTCTCTTCGATATGTTTACTGTTCTTTTTTTCTTTTCTTTCTTTTCTTTTTTTTCAGCTTGTGGATTTATGTCTTAACCTCCAGCACTTACTTGTGATACATTACATTCATTACAATTACTAATGGAGCCTGGGAGAAGAGCATGGGACACATTTGTAGTCATGGCATATAATGCTGTTGTCATAGTGTGCCGTGGATTGCAGATTTGGATGGAAGCAGTTAGTGGTGGATCTGGTAGGCTAATTGCATTTCTCGTCTACCAAATCATTGAGACAGAGCCCTTTCACGCCCTCCTTTTCTGACAGCACGACATTACCGTGCCGTTAAGCTGAGGATAAACATTAGCACAGGCTCTACGGAGAAAAAAAAATGAATATAGATAAAATGAAGTCTCTTTCTGACTGAAGCTATGTAATGCACAAGTAGAGACCACCAGAGAAAAGTAATTCTCAACAGCTGTAAGTATGTGCTATCTGCACAAGTAAAATATGAATATTCATTGTGCGGCACTGAGAGAAAATAGGTGTATTGTTCATATTTTATTCAGGTCAATATGTGGAAAACCTTGTAACTGCTTTATATTTCTAACACCGTATTTTATGCCACCTATTTTTTTTTTTTTTTACTTTGGAGATTTAACAACATTTATGTATTACAGGTTCTTTAAGATGTAATAAATCTGTAGTAGTTACAGTCATCATTTGTTCTATGCATGAAATGATTATAATTGATATTATTTACAACTATTCAGTGCTGGGTACTTTGTAATAAATAGCTGTTTATGCAACGTCCCCATGGCTTCGGCACAAATTCAGCCCAATAATTGTATCACTGCTTGAGTTTGTAGACTTATTCTCAAAACACTTGTTTCGCTCACTTTGTTTTCAAAATATTAATCGATAATGAATTTTATACATGTTCCCCAGACCCTCATTAAATGACATGTCCCAGCAGACTAAATCGTCTAAATGATCATGGCAGGGAGCCCTTATTAGGCACTGAGCACTGAATTTTATATTGGGTCTATAAATTAATACATACTGTAGTACATTAATATATTGACATAACCAAACCAACTACACTGCTAAGTGATTAATCAATTACAGTGTCATGTATATTTCCATTACACTTAATACATTTTAACAAAAGGAGGACAGATGAAACATTTAGATAAACTTTATTTTTGGTTGAAGTTGTCAATATGGTAGTTTTTATTATTTCAATTTATCACAAAAAAATTGTCTGATATAAAAAATAATTGGTTGCCCCATGCAGGACTGCCACAGACCCCCTGTTGAAGATGCCTGCTTTACATCTTTAAAATCACCTACAGTGTGATTATCTCAACTGATCAAAATTTGTACCTTTATACAGTCTGTCCTCATTTGTATATTTGCAAAGAAAAAAAAACTTCCTGATAATTTGCTGTGACAGTCATAATGCAGTGAATAGTGAAGTGAACTCATTGGCATTTGTGCATTAGATGGTAACTTAATGGAGATCAGGTTCCCAAATTAATCTGTATCCATCACCTCGCTTCACTTCCACATTCGCTTTTTTTTTTAAAAATGTGGAACACAAAATCAGAAATATTTGCACAGCTTTTTCATGATGAGTAAATACTAGAATCAGAGATTTATTTAAAAATGTTATGCTTTGAGGCGGGAAAAAATATATATGTAACCAGTATGCTATCGGAAAAATGTAATTTAAGTCTTAATTTAATTTTCTTCACTCCATTTTCTTCTTCTCTAGAGTGCTCTAATGTGCAATAAAAAAAAAAAAATAATAAAAAAAATATATATATATATATATATATATATATATATATATATATATATACACATACATACATACATACATACATACATACATCATACATACATACATACACACACACACAAAGGTCAAAACTTGGTGAACTGAATCCTGTTCACCAAAAAATATATGTACCAGTATGCTATCAGAAAAATTGTATTCAATTCTTAATTTAATTTTCTTCACTCCATTTTCTTCTTCTCTAGAGTGCTCTAATGTGCAATTAAAAAAACTAAAACAAATAAATAATAATAATAATAATTATAATTATATATATATATATATATATATATATATATATATATATATATATATATATATATATAAAGGTCAAAACTTGGTGAACAGGATTCATTACAGTAACTTAATACCTAATTGGATGATTTATTTATTAATTATGTTGTGTAAGCACCCCATAAGGCAAATGAGCAAAATCATTGTGGCTGAACGAAATCTTTCCATAGCCTATACAGGGCAATGAAACAGCTAGTACTTATCAAAGGAGGATATATGGAGCCAATCAGCTACATCTCTCCTGCCAGATCTACCAGTAATCATTCTGAGAGAAAGAGGAGCAAGAGAAAGACTCATTCTCATTTACACCCAGCCACAACTCCATGTCCGTACACTTATTAACACTGTCGGCTGCAGTGTGTCACATCTCTCTCTCCCATACACGGGAAGCCTGACTGCTCAAACACGCTCTGTGAATGACACCCGAATCGCCAAAAAGGTCAAGACTGCCACAACCTCCCTGATCTTGTGGTTAGCAATTCAGTTAGAGATTGGCTTTAAAGTTCTCAAGAGCAGGAACAGAATGAGGATTTGTACACATGTTCAGGGCCCTTTGATTTGTACACTATAAAAAATGTGGACTGAATTGTACAGTGCAGTCATAAAAATGGAATGTCATATGAATAAATAGTATACTTAGAACTTAATCAAATTGCAATATGTTTACATTTATATTACTCAAAATAAAATGTTACATTTCGGGTGTCACTTTCGACAATGCATTCTCATCCTAGGGCGTCATCTAACTGACACTTTGGACCATGCGTCTAAATCCGACGCACATGGCAACCTTTAGCGTCAGTTAGATGATGCTCATCCTAGGACGTCATCTAAATGACACTTTTGACCATTCATCTAAATCTAACGCACATGGCATCCTTTAGCGTCAGTTAGATGAAGCTCATCCTGAGGGTGTCATCTAACTGACGCCTTTACCATGCGTCTAAATCCGACACAAATGGCAACCTTTAGGGTCAGTTAGATGACGCCGGGTAAGTTTAGGTCTGGGGTAGGGTTAAGGTTAGACCACTAGGAGGCGCATCTCATATTGCCGCTAAAGGGTGCCATGTGCGTCAGATGTTGACGCATGGTCAAAAGCGTCAGTTAGATGACGCCTTGGGATGAGACTTGACGGTGAACAACACAAGTGTGACTCCCAAATGAACAATAACAGATGGTTAAACAATTGGTGGACAGTGCTATTATTGGCTGATAAAAGCAATTATTTTCAATTATTAGCTGATACTTCAGTGCATCCCTAATTTAAATAAACCATTAAAACTGAAATCCAAAACATTTAAAATGGAAAGCACAGGATTTGGGAAAAAATCAAATGGAATTTGGGAAAAAAATAAAACATTTCATAGGAACCTACATTTTTACTGCCAACTTGAGTTTGGCTACTGTTAAGAAAAAAGTATATTACAAAAACAACTAGATACAGTGTATATAAACTATGAACTAATTTGATGGGTCAAATAAAGATTAAATATTTACATTTTTATGTAATACCCACAGTTATGGCATCCTCTCTACCTCAAAGGTTAGTGTGCTTATGTTACCATACAACTTTGTCAGTGAAGAGCAGGCTTGAGATGTGTGTTAAGCAAAAATTAATAATAATAATAATTAAACTATGTATCAAATAAATGTAATTTTCCACTTACTAAAAAAATACTATTAAACACAAAACATAATTTGATATGGTCAAAATAATCAAGACATTCATGAAGAAAAAACTGAATGACAGAATTCTCGTGTGATGCATCTAAACAAGTCACTGTTAGTAGACAAAAAGAGTGTGTTTTAAGAGTCCATGAGGTCAGAAGTTCCCAAAATTAATATGATTCAATGAGGCAAATATTCTACACACTGCCACAACTTCTTCCATTACACTATTCAGTTTTCAATATGAGAAAAATGGGCAAGAGAAACAAATCTCTGAAAATGGTTTGCTTTAAAAAAAATGCATTGAGTCCTTGAGGCTGCATTTAGTCCCTTTATTCAGGTTTACAAGATGCTAACCTTGCCTGGAGCACGCTCTGAGGTATCAAACACAAGGATATCTAAAATACCCGCGTTCTTGTAAAAAAAGCAAGATCAAAGATTTTCACCAGTAAAGATAAAGGGCAGGGTAACAAGACATTAATCGGAAAGTAAAAGGACACCAAGATACAGAGGCATAGTCAAACTACAATTCAACTTTTCAGTTAAACAATGTAGTTCATTTTTGAACACTGAATGAAAACTAATAACTGGCAATATGCTACCACTACAACAAAGCCAATGAATTGAGTGCATGTAGCAACTACAGTTCTCTAAAAGAGAAATCAGGTTTTCCAGACCATGATAATCATGTTTTTTTTTTTTTTTCAAAAACATTGGGTCTCATTCATGAAACATTTGTAAGTATACAAGTAAATATGAGAGTGATTTTGCGATCTTCCCAAAAACTCTTCTCCTGATTCACAAATACTTTGTAAACGTCATATGTGATAGTGAAATGTGTGTGTTTTAGTGAATTCCAACCAGTCGTATTCTCAATTACCATAAATCCCACCCATTATATCCGACTGACATCTATGGGCATATAATAACATGAATGCGAATGAAAAAGAAAGATTTCTCAGATGCAGAAATAGAAGTTTTATTATCAGAAGTTCATTCAAAATGCCAAATTTATTTTCAGAGCGTATACATAGAGGCCTATCAGGTCCTAAAAAAGGAAGCTTGGCAGCATATTACAGATGCAGTTAATGGAGTTTCATCTGTTAATCGAACAATCCCAGAAGTGGGAAGAAAATGGTTCGAACATTAAGCTTGACAGCAAAAAACGAATTAGTTCACTTCGGAAAAATCGTATTCAAACTGGAGAACGACCACCATCGATCACCAGATCTGCTATTACTGGCTTCTCATCGTAAAAAGAAAAACGTATGTAAGTACTAAAATATTTTTTTTCAAAATGCTGTTTAAAAAATACCCGATTAAGGTGAATTAAAATGCAGCCTTATTAATGAGCAAAACGTTTGGATGTTAAGCGCACCATTTACCATTTGGCTGGGAGCAGGTGTAGATTTCTTGTGTACGAACTAACATTTGGAAAATACGAACATTTACGCCAGAACCACTTTACACACGATTTACACAAAAATTCGTTCTGCTCGTGTTTCATGAATGAGACCCATTGTCTTTAAATGTAAAGAAAAATTCAACCATTTTTTAAAAACTTGACCGTCAATTGCATGATGGTAAAGTACACATTTCTTTGCCTAACCTCACCAGAAAATCCATCTTAACTCTTTTCCCGCCATTGACGGAATTTTACGGCTTTCCGTGTTTTCACTATTCCACATTTCCTGATCAAAACACATGCGAAGAAGAGGCAGAAACTAGCGACGGCATATTAGCGGTCATATGAATATGTAAAATAATGCAGTCATCAATATTAAACAACATATAAATCAAAACTGCCAAATGCTACTGAATAAAATGTCATCAGGACGAGGTATAGGACAGTACAAGCATTAGGGATGTTGGTCTCTATCTACTCCATCTGGGTTTTGATCATCTTTCTGAATCTGATCTGGATGTAGTCATTGACAAAAATGTGATTTTATCAGCCTTTTGCGTAAAATGTTGCTGTTTTTTAAATTAAACCTACCTACATTATGAGGGGCATCAAACTTTTGTGAAAATGCTGGCGGTGGCTGGCAACTTCAAAAACACTGGTGAGGAAAGAGTTAAGCTGCTAGCTGTGTCTTGGACCAGGACCAATCCTAGCTACTAGCTTATCTCCACCAGCTTAAGGTGGGCAAGCTGGATTTGAGAATATGGAACACTGGTCACCACCTGATGACATGCACCAGTTAAAAACAGTTTGGACCAACTAATTATCAGCTTAGAAACCAGCTATTAGCTCATCTTTACAACTTTTTCTCAGGTTACTAGCCAGTGACTGGCAATGGCCCACTGTTACATCTAGAGACACGGTACGAAAAAAGGAAAGTGAGAGAAATAGGGAGGGAGGAAAGTCTTCTATTGTCTCCCCTGTAGCTCATTAGGCTTCTAGCTGTCCTGGAGGAGCAGCCACCGTTGACAGCGAAAATAAAGAGCGGTTTACAGGGCGCACGAAGGGAAGGGGCAAAAAAACAGCAAACCTTGCCGCTCATTATCTGCAATTCACCTTCAGCCTAAACATTTTTTCTTAATTAAAGACGAATTGAAGTGCAGGGGAAAACAGTCGATAATAAGCTGCAAAGAATCCAAATTAACAATCGTGAATAGTTTGGTGAAATTAAAGGCAAAGAGAGAGGAGGAGGAGGGGGGGGGGCATTCTCACTTGCTTGAGATAAGGAGTCACTCTCCTCACTTTATTATATCAAATATAATGGTTACACTTTATTTCGATAGTAACTTTTCAACTACATGTCAACTAACTCTCATTAGAGTATTAGTATATTTTATTACTATATTTCATTAGCATATTATAGTAGACTGTTATGGTAAGGTGTTAGGCTTTGGGTTAGGAGAATAAGTTTACTTGTAGTCGCCAAGTTACTTATAGTCAGTTGAATGTCTGTTGGGGACCAACAAAATAAAGTGTTAGCAGATATTAAGCGGACAGTCTACTAATACTCTAATGACAGTTAGTTGACATGTAGTTGAAAAGTTACTTTTAGAATGTCTAAAGTGGACTGTCGAAATAAAGTGTTACCAATATAATAAACATTCATGTCACTACAGCAAAATACATTATTGATTTCTTTTTAAAGAAGGAAAGGGAAAAAAAATCAGAGCCATTCCACCGAAAGGGTGACATTTCTGTCCCCAGGACATTATATGTATAAAATTGCATGAAAAGTATCTCTAAAATACATTTCATTATTAAGCAAAATGTTATGCACATTTAGCTAACTACAAATTTAAAATGTATAATTAAAAACATTAACAAAAACGACACAGAACACTAAAAAATAGCATTTTATGCATGTCCCCACTCTCCATCTCTAAACTTTACCATGAAATATTATGATTAAAATCCTTCAGAAATCTTTCTCTTGCATTGTTGTGTGACTTGATATCCAAACTGCTTTAAAATGAAAAAAAAAAAAAACATTTGATCTAATATTTTAGATAAAATACACATTTTAGTCATGTCCCCAGGTTTTCACTCAGTCCTGTTACACTATTACATCCCACCGCTGAATAATGTAGAATATTCCACAAGACACATTTTCAACAGTAAGTTTCATCATCTGGATCTTCTGAAGGCAATGGGGTGACTATAAAGTCACTCCTCTCATTTTCGTTTCTGTATATTTGATGAAATTGTAACTATGAATATGAAGGTCAATCTCAACATACAGTCCTGTTACCTAAACGTTTTCTTAGATTTAATTGTTTTATTTTAAAAATATTAACTTTTGGTAAGGCACTAGAAATGTCTCAGTGTCCTCACGCTATTAGCATCAATGCTATGTGGCCATATGCCATATATTTGATAACTTTTTGCTTAAAAACTCAATCCTGTTACCTTCAGTCCTGTTACTATTTGTTTATTTTTCTAAATAATTAAAAAATAAATTAAACCACTATTTTTTATCATTTTTGTTTGGCCCATAATTTATACAATTATTTAATGAATTAATACTAAAAAAAATTATAAGCTTGAGGTTTTGGTTGTCTTTAAAAGGAAAAAATGTCTGTGTTTTTTATATCAAAATACACCTTGCTTTAATAGTGATTTTTTTGGCAAAAATATAAATTTTTTGAGCATATAACCAACAATTACTTTAAAATTAACACTTTCTTGTGAAAACAAAGGAATTAATTGACATGCTTCTAAACTTGCTTTTTAAATGACACATGGTTTTTGGTAACAGGATTGAGAAAACATGCGTCCATATTCTGCTTAAACCTTGTAAAAGTAAAGTTTCCTGAGACTGACCAATACAAATTTTGAATAGTTAAATATGTGTAGTATTAGATTCAATGTTGAAAAAGATCAAAAATAAAGTTTATTTTTGAAGAGTTACAACAAGCAAATGTCACCCATTCGTAGGGTTGGGTATCGAGAATCGAGATCTCAATTGGAACCGGGACTAACTTTTCGCTTTTCCCGGAATCGTTCAAAAGTTAAAATTTTGATTCCTAGTTTCGATATTCACAGTCCGTCGACCGGAAGAAGAAACCGCTGAACAACACCAACGAAGAAGCATCTACCGGAAGTGTTGGCATAACCGCGCAGTCGAACATGAGTAGCTTACGTCGGCGGTCCAAAGTGTGGCTTCACTTTTCTAAAAACAACGAAAACTCGGCAAAATGCAAAATTTGTGACAAAAGGAGTATTTCCTTCAGTAAGGAGTATTTCCTTCAGAAAGGAGTATTTCCTTCAGAAAGACCGTTGGTTAGCTAAACTTTTTTGACCCTGCCTCTTAAAAGAATCGGAATCGAGAATCGTTAGGAACCGGAATCGAAACAAGGAATCGGAATCAGAATCGTTCAAATTCGAAACGATACTCAACCTTACCCATTCGGTGGAATGGCCCACATAGCAAAGCAACTGGTGTTGCTTTGCAAAGCTACAGCACTGTTACAACAAGCCGTAAGCTGCAAATATTTGCCATGGATTTTCTTTCAATCTACTGAGCACAGCAGAGCCACCGCCCCAGTGGGTGCGACTCAGTCGGTGTTGTCAGGTAAGCGGGCGAGTGCCCAGCAGTTCTAATGCTCTGTAAATGGCGCACAAGAACCTCATACTCCCCCGTCATCAGACCGACAGGCTGCGAGAGCTTTGAGCCATGACCTGCAATTGTCCACATGGGAAACCTTCACAAAGCGCACAGCTCTTTCCACGCTTAGGTGGCTGTTAATGCCATGGTGTGGAGAGTCAAAGTGGACGGAAGATGACTAGCCGTATCAGCCGTCATGCAGAAGTGTGCTGTTATCAAAGTTTGCAAAAGTACTTCTGCTATTGTTCCGAGCCGTAACAAGTTTTGAAACATTGAAAAGGGGACTCAACTTTCCAGTTAATCTGGCAGTTTGGGGTAGAAAAAATGTGGGAAATGAATAAATAAAAAATAATGTGACAGGATGATGGGTGTAATTGGTCACACTTAAATGAGCATCCAATAGCTGTGCCAATCAGAAGAATTCAGGAACATTCCATTATTATGGAAGCAATCACAACTCATTGGCGTGGAGTTCCTTTTATTCCAGTAAATGACTATTCAGGTAGCTTCCTTGCTTCGTCAGTGGGAGCTGATGGCATATATTTTTGCCATTAATGCCTTGGACGTCCACATTCGCCATTTCCACAATCAAGAATTTCTGGAGAGAGGTGATGACACGCTGTAATTTAGTGCTCTTTGTTTCAAACAAGAGGCCCCTCTGCCCTTCATAGACAGCCAAAATGAGAGCACCGTCAAAGCTGCCAGCTCGTGTTTCCTTGTCTCCAGTAAAATTACTTTCAGAGAGGCTTTCAAAGAAGTCAGAAAGACGAATGTAATTAGGACGGCAGAGAGCGGCAGAAGTTGCGTGTCTCCCCATGTTATTAAACATGCCTTGATGTGAATGTACAGCCACCTGTGTATGTCAGAGAGAGAGAGAGAGAAGAGACATATGCTCACCTAATTCAAAGTTATATGTGTAATAAATTTATTGCTCCAAATAAGTTAACATATTAGTTCGCTTCAACCCCAGAGGTCCTTTCCTTTGCAGCAGCGGTTCACAAATCTCACAGGACTAGTGAGAAACAAAATTGTCTTTAGCATTTTCACAGCCTGCAGACAGTCTTATAACAAAACGCAGGATGTGTCAAGTGTTTTGCTAATGGTGAAGACGGGCATTAAAAAAGGGGGGCAAATGATGATAAAATAGACACTTTCAAAAAAAAAGGACAAAGAACAAAGGAAAGAGAAACACAATGAATGTCTTATAAAGGGCATTTATGATGGATGAGGCTATATTTTAAAAGGGCAAGCTCATTTCATTGATAATCTTTCATTCAGATCAATATTCTAAAAAAAAGAACAACTAGGCAAAAAATAGACTGAAGATGTTTTCCATAAACACACGTTTGCCCTTGTGAGCGTTCTTCAAAAACTTCACTGTAATTAAATGTTACGGTGTTGTTTTTAAGCGCAGAGGAACTTGTGAATAAAATATGATGTAAAATTGTATTTGTGAGATGAATAATGAAACAGCAGAACAACATCAGCCCTGACTTGCGGAGGTATCCACAGTGTAACAGCTTGTCTTTGTAATATATTTCCATACATCTTGTTGATCTAATATTTGCCTCACTTTGACCATATAAACCGGATGGGAAACGAGGGAAGAGACAATGACATTCGTGTTCTCTGAAACTGCTGATTACAAGCAATACCTTGTTATGGAACATTCAATAAAAAAAGTTTGTGTGGCTGGCCTGGTTTTCACCAACTTGTCCTTCCAAACAAGAAGAGCTTATTTAGAAAAATGCACGGACGAGTAAAAAATAGAAGTATTCTTCAGATTTTTTTTCCCGTTATGATTCAGTGGCTGACAAGATGAGCTATCTCTGCTCTGCTGATATATGCTTCTGTGTTGGTAAAGGATGTGTCACCCATCATATATGTTTGTGTATTGATGGACACTCTCACTGATATTTGTTGTTTGACATATGGTAAAGAAAAAAAGAAGCTGATTTATAGCACAAGGGATTTTTAGATTAAGGAATTAAGATTACAGACAATTTGTGTCTTAAAGAAATTATATTTAAAAAGTTTAATAAAGATTTTAAGAATCTTAGATAAACTTAATTCAAGATTCCCTTTCATACCCCATTTGCATTTTTTTTAGGTTTGAACAAATGGAATAAAATTGTAAATGAGTGCTTAAAAATGGCAATGATCTAAGAAAAAATAAACAATTCCTAATATCTTATGCAAATTTACTCTAAATTAAAGGATTTTTTTAAGGATGTTAAGACTTTAAGTATGTTTATTGTAATTGAAAGTAAAGAACAAGATTAAACATGTATATATTTTTTCAAGTTATAAAATAATTAGGTAAAACAACACCAAACAAATGCAAAACCATTAAAACTGCTTTTAAAATCCAAACAAAGGATGTGCATGGAATTGGAATGCGAGGCTCATTTTTGATTCCTTGAGTCTGCTGATGCTTATCACACTTTTGAATGTCCTCTCGTGCCCTCTCCTGGAGTCTGGAGGAACAAACTCTCATCTAATCAGCAAGCCATATTTCAAACCATGGATGATGTGCTCTTATTGCAGAAAAGGATGTGGCCGTGGGTATAGGACAGGTAAAGAGGGTTGAGTAAGTCTCTGTGGATGGGTAAGGTTTGCTCTTGTCACCCTGATGATTGGAGAGAGGCCTCTCAGCACTTATCAGGAGGCTCAGACACATGAACGGATAGAGAAAGGTTACATTCACACATGGAGAAAAGGCAGATGTTTCACTCCATGTGTTTCATAGTAAAAAGGAGAATTTACTGTGCACCCACAATCAAATGCAAACTAAGGTGAACATGTATGAACACATACACTCACTAATCCTGGCTGTATGACTAGGCTATATAAAAGGAACAGTGATTCAAACTCTGCAACTTGATGTAAATAAAATAAATAAAATAAAATTATTTAGTACAACTCCGAACAGATACAGCCAGGTTAAAAAATAAAAAATGTACTAAAAAAATTAAAAATAAACAGATTTTAGGAAAAATTGACAAGTGAAAAATAAGTATTTAAGACTCTGCCCTATTTCTAGATCACTTCAGTAAATAAATACATTTTTAAAAAATGTGAAATTGACTGTTACCTTTGTAAAGATTATTATTTATTTATTTATTTTTAACAGATTTAGCACTGAAGTACTGGATAACATGATCAGGTTGTATACAAACTTGTGGTCACTAAGAAGTATTGATATAATAATATTCTGAAATTCATGTTTCTCCAATTTAACTTAAAGAAATTTTTTTGTTAAAAAAAAGAATAACAAAAAGAATAGAATAGAAGCATTTTAACACATGCAACACTTAACTAAATGTCATTTGGCTAAAAATCCCATTAATTTGGCATATTGCTGCACTGCTTGTTCAGAATTAGAAAACATGATTTAACAGACATATATTTACAGTTACACAGCAACTGCCTGTGAACACCTAGAGAACAAATCACTAAAAATAATTTATTCACCATTCACTGCAACCTAATCTGTTTTTTTTTTTTTTTTTTCACAGGCATGAAAATGCCCGCTTTAGTTATTAGATAAACAGGCAACTCAATAAATGCAATGACCTGCATGCAAATGGCTGTCAATGACACATCACGGTCTCACAATCAGAGTCACTTTCGTCTCGGCCCGTTGACCCGCAACACAATCAGCGGCTCGCACACACGAGAGATGCTGTGCTTGTTTACCTCCCTGGTGACAAGTCACTTATTTCCGACATGAAGAGCGAGACGCACCTGTCTGAGACCTTATGGGACTAAAGCTGCCCAGGGCCCTCTTGATAAAAAAGGACAAGCAAGTCATTTATAGAAACATCGTTTCATCTCCTCTTCAGTTTTCACACCTTTTTTCTTTAAATGAGCTATCACATAAACCACCACTTCATTTGCTCCAACTTTCCCATGCAGCGAAACATCCACAACAAAGAACGAGGGGGAGAAAAAAAAACACATAATAATAAAGCAAAAATAAAACAATGCACCCGAGATTCATTTCAACTTCATCGGTGTCACTCATGATCGACAGTGATTTCCAACACACCCAATTAGTCTTACTAAATATAGCCGAGAGGCTGTATGTGTGTGTGTAGGAGTACTTGAGAGAGTGTGCCATGATGATGGTTACCATTGGGGGAGGTAGTTAGGGAGCGTGTTTGGGAATACACATCTCCTGGACTGCCAACATACTAGAGATTTAGAGGTGGGATAACAAGACAGAGAAGATATGGTCCACGGACTAAAATCTTCAGCCACTTATTACTACCTACCACAGTCGTCAAAAGGAAGAGCCAAGCGAGAAATGTCTCTTCGTTCTTCACTTATCATAATTATCTGCACTTAAATATAAATTTACAAAGCTGTTATTTAACAAAGTCTTGATTCTCTTCAGATTAGTTTAGCAAAAACAGTGAAAGGCATGAAAAATAAAAATAAAAGCAAGCAGAAATGGAGCAACTGCAGGATGTTAATCTAATTGATTAAAAGCTTTCTGAAAAGCTTTAATGATATTTGTTGTGACATCTGAGTACATGCTATTAGCATGGATTTTTAATCTGCATATTTCGTCACCTTCACCTGGGGTGTGTTTGACCGTGCATTTTATTTTATTACACTTAAATCTGTTCTGAACAATAAACATACAATAAAGTCTAGGACTACCGCTCCCCTCTGAACACAATGAGCTGTCTTTAGAGGCATCGCTCATGCATAATGCATATTACACCAAGCCTTTCCCCGGTAGACAGGAGCATGTGGTGGATTTTATGAGAAGTCAGTAAAAACTATTAAACTACTCTATGATCACCTTTTCTCAACAGCCACATTCTGTTTAGCTGGCTTGTTTCACACCCGGTGACCTTTGCTGTAATGAGATGATATTTAATTTTTGTTTTAGCAAAGTTCTTATACAGTGACTTGATGCTTTTGGATTCACAAGCACAATCCCTATGGGCTTGATATGTGGGTCCAATCAGTTTCACACAACAGGCTGGGTATTTTGTCCAAGAAGGCAAGAAGCAATAGTGCCACAAAATTCAGAAGAGAAAAAAAATCTAGGAGAGCGTGGGGCACAACCTAACGCGGGGTTAAATGTAACACAGACCGTTTACATAGTTCGTCAGGATCAAGCAGGCTGTCTCCGCTATTTTTCTCTCGCTGAGAGAGGATGGTCTTCCCGAATTGCGGCAAGTTTTGATTATATTTCGTGAAGATACTGGACAAAGAGTGTTTTGACACCATGAAAGTAATTTTTTTCATCATAGGTTTTTTCGGTTTCTGAGTTGGGTGTATACGTTTCCTGAATCTAACTTTATATTGCCTTAATCACTGTCTTGTTGGCTCAAACATAGCACCGTTTTGAAACATGTCAGCAATTCCTAACGACTGTTAGCTAGGCTTAAAATATGTAATATACAGTGGGGTTGGTTGTAACAGAGTGTTACAACTAAGCCGCCAAGTGTACAACGATAATCAAATGAAAACAGAGCCACACAACTTTTCAGGTTTGAGTATTTATTTATACATTAACTTTGTTAGACTTTCACAAACAATGTTGGAATTTAAAATGTTTAAAATTTAGTGTACTATGAATGATAACTTGTTTATTTATTAAAAATATGGCCTGTTTTTAATGCAATAAACCCTTTAATTTTTTTTTATTTTAAGCTCATTTGTATTATTATTACTGTTATTATTATTATTAATAATAATATTTGTACATGCAGTTGACACACACAAATCTAATTTAACTGCAATTACAATATTTATAATTTTATTTATTATTATTTATTGCAAAACTATGCTGCCCTTTCTATGTCTCTATCCATGATATTGATCCATAATAAAAGGATGATTGGATGAGGGACAGATGTATGGATATCTGTCTACAGATGCACAAACAATATCAAACTATACAAATAAAATAGTACTGAATTATGTGTGTTACACACAAGTATTACAACTAACCCCTCTATCTGTTACAATTAACCCCGTTTATGGGGTAAGTAGTAACATTTGCACTTCTGTCACTTTCAGTGCAACTGTACGAAAATGGTAGGTCCAAAAACTTTAAGTGGTCATTTGTAGCAGAGATGTGTATGTTGCGTGTGAAAAAAGTATTAATCTAACCTAATTATTTTAACCAAAACCAAAACCAAAAAGCATTAGGTTGTGCCCCGCTCTCCCCTACGGCACAAATATTGTTTGTCGATGATGAAGTCTGAGAGCTGAGGCAGTGTCTCTTGACTCATTTGAGCTTCTCATTGAGCTATTATTAGTAAAAAAAAATTAAAAAATCTTTGTGTAATATAATCATTTTTACCAATCAGGCTTGTTTCACAGACTGGGCTTAGACTAGGGCCCTATAAAATCTGTTTTATTTTTTCCCAAATTCCATTTTATTTTTTCCCAAATTCCGTTTTTTCCATTTTAATTTTTGCAAATTCCGTTTTTTCCTTTTTAATTTTTGGGAATTCATTTTTTACCCTTTACTGTTATTTTAGTTGTAAAAAGAGTGCTTTTTATTCAGTGATCGCAGAAATTATAGGGCCCTATTAGACTAAACCAGGATTAGGCCTTAGTTCAATTATGACATTTTAAGTAGCTTTTATTAACATGTCTTAGACAAAAAACAATACTGTTGTGCATCCTGAGACAAAACAATGACACTGATATGATTTAAGATTTGCTTTCATTTAAAATGAATGGAGCATCAATTTATATGAGAGTATTTTTTAATTAAATGGTTACTAGAAGTGTTATATTCAAAAGAGAGTATAGTACAACAAACTCGATTGTCAAAAAATATAACACGTTAATTTAATTTTCATCGAAAAGAATCTGGATTCATCCCCGCAAACATAATTTTTGATTATCTGCTAAATTAATACATATCAACAGCATTTAAAGACTTCATGGAAGTCTAGATTGGAACAGACTGTGTTGCAGACTTGGTTTATAGTGAATTTTATGAATTTTCTGTGCCACACACATGAAAAAAAAATAGCCTCAACACTAACATTTCCTCTGTAAACAGTACATGCAACCTCTTGAAATTTACATCAATAATGTAATGAATACCTTCATGCGGTGAGCTGTTTTTACTTCTGAGAAAATTTCAAACAGACTTCTTCAAAAACTTAAAGCAAGTGCCTCTCTGAGAGGTGAAACTTGGAGAGCGCTTTCAAAAGCAGAGCAAAGATGCAAGTCTCTGAAACCTGTTTATTAAATGCCTGAACAGTGGAGAAAAAGATGGCTCTCTCCAGCATCCGTCCATCCTGACGGGCACTGTGGGAGAGAGAATGGTGCTGTGGTGCGGATCCTCCTGCACTGCCATAAGACTTGTAAAACAGGTCTGATCAGGCCCCACTCTCCATCTCAACTCTCAGCGGCTTGACTGGCATGCACGGGAGGAGGCTGCTCAAAGGGTGAGAACGAGTGTTCTTGTCAGGCCGTTCCGGTTTTCATGCGAGTATTTCCCAGCAATAAGAGGAAGAGGAAGAGCCGTTAGATGCCGTGCCCGTCGAAGTGAATATTCAATCCGCCTTCATCTTCAGTGAAAGGTTTCATGATTTTGCTAAGCTGCAAACTGACAGGCGTGACCGGATTGATCCGTCACGCATGTCAGAAACTCCAGATGCAGAGACTGCACAAGATCAATTGCAGTGAGGGGAAAAAATTAAGAGAGCAAACGTTGAAGCAGCTCAATATATTCCTTTATACAGAATACTGCAGGTGTGTTTGTAGACTTATGTTTGAAATAACCACAGCATGCATTTGTTAAAAAAAAATATGAAAAAGTAAATAGAAGACAACATCATGATACACAGAACTATAATGCATTACAAAGCTTATTTCAAACAACTAGGCCTACCAGTCTGACATCCATTTTTAGAGAATAAAAAGTGAAATAAATGTGAGCTGCACAAAAGCTTCTGAAAATGTCCAGCATGGTCAAATCTGAGAAATGAACTAATACTAAATGCCAGACAAAAAAATGCACTAAGGGACATTTCGCAGCTTGTGCGAATGCAAATTGGCAGGTAAATAAGTGCTAATGGACTCGTCAGATAAGTATTTTTCAAAAAACGGCACCATTTTTTCGTGAACAATCAGTTAACTGCAAATGCCCTTCATAGATGAAACAAGATGCTATTTATTCGCTCTCCCAGTCTGTTATTTTAAATGTAATTATTGTGAGCAATAAGAATGACAGTACAGTCACAATGGCAATATCTTTAGCAAGGTAACAATATGAACAATTGAAATTGTAAAAAGGCAATACACATTTACTAGTGCGTGTTTGCTGAATTAAGTGTTCAAACTACAAGCCTTGTTCAAATTCTTCGACCCCAAAATATTTCTGATTGCTGGCCCACTTTTATAATAACTAGATAACACAGTACAAAATCTCTATTGCTTATGATGATATAACACAGTAGAACAAAATAATCCTGAATATGACTGGGCACAGACTATTGATGATTAAACACTACGCAGCACGTGCCAACGAGTTAGTGGACAAATCCTTAACCCCAGAAAAACAGGGTGGAAAGCCAACCGTAGCTTTGCGCTGGTGCTCGCACCAAAGCCCGGTCCTAAGAGTGAGCAGCAGGGCGCTGAGCTCTCCTCCTGCGCTTCTGGCATCAAGGCACACTGGTACATCACGACTTCCTGGGTTACCGCCCACCCGAGATGAGCATTTATCTTTGGACAACATTATTGCCTAATTCAAACAACTGCTGCTTTGACAGCACCACCAGTAAGATACATTTGGGGTGAGGAAACCTAATAAATAAGAAATGTATTTAGTCGGTGTCATCTCCACATTAGCTGCAGATAAATCACATATAGGATTCTGAATAAACATTTTGATTAGAATAAATACCATAGTATAAATCAGACCTGGTCTGTTCTGATTAATGGGCATGTTGAGCATTAGCTTATATTATGAATCTGTTTGCAATTGACTTGTATCACCACATGTATAGCTAGGGCCCTATAATTTCTGCGATCACGGAATAAAAAGCACACTCTTTTTACAACTAAAATAACAGTAAAGGGTAAAAAAATGAATTCCCAAAAAATAAAACGGAAAAAAACGGAATTTGCAAAAATTAAAACGGAAAAAACGGAATTTGGGAAAAAATAAAATGGAATTTGGGAAAAAATAAAACGGATTTTATAGGGCCCTATATAGCAACAATGACAGAGTTGTTAGAGATGCTGAAATTAAGTTCTGACAAATTTGATAAATAGTGATTATTTTTATGTTACGGTCAATAAGCAATAAATTAAATTCTTTAATGAAAAATTCTAAAAATTAAATCATAAGAAACACTAAAAATTGAAAAAGCCATTACATTATACAGTAGTATACATTATTAAAATAGTTTTGCATCAAATGCACTGCATTAAATCTTTAATATTTGGTCTAAAATTACAAATACAACACGAAAATATATTGTTTAGCCATTACATTAGTGTAAATTATTAAAAAAAATTGTTTTTTTAAGATAAAGACTATTTTTTAAGATTTTTAGCTTCAGTTTTTTTTCTAGTTTTTTAGCTTTAGATCACAGTACTTACTTTAAATGTAAAAATAGGTGAGAAAATTCTACACCAGCCAATAATCTATGAGACATAATTCTAATAATTCTCATTTTTTATCAGTTTGTACATAATACAATTTACAAAAAAAAGAGTTGAATTTCTTTCTGTGACCTTTTTGCACATGCCCAAAAAAAGTGATCTTGACTCTATGAAGCAAATTGAATTAACCAAGCACTGTGTACTCCCTTATGTGTTTCCCGCTGTGAAAATTAACAGCAGAATCAAATGGAAGTTTTCCGGGTTCAATTAAAATCAATGTCTGTTTCCTGAAGTTTTGGCTTGCTGGCAAAGTGTCTCTTGTGTCCATTAGGGTCTGATTAGTGGAGGCATCTAATAAGCAATCCCTTCCACTTGCTGCAGAAATTATGAAGCAAATGGTGCAGAAGCGGAGGAAAATGAGAAGCCATACGCATTCATAAGCATGTAAAGGCACTAAACTAACCCTCAAGACACAAAGCAGAAGCACTCAACTCAAAGTAGAGATGGCCTTAAATGAAGATGATAGAAAACATTGCCTCCGGTAATAAAAACTACAGAAATCTGTAAAGTGACAAGAAGGGTGAAAGTAAAATAAAACTAAGAAATTAGGCAATGTTAAAGAGTGGGAACAGTGTAGGAGGAAGAGGACCTTGAGTGGTTACCCAGGGATACAAAAACCACACACTGTGACATTCAACCCCCCTCTAAGGAGCGGCTACCAGACACTCCAGGAGGGAGGTGGGACGATGGAGGATCAGAGGGAGGGAATGGGGGGCCAGGTTCATGGAGGGGAACAGAAAGAGGGATCGATGGTTTAACAGATGGCCCGAGTGAAACGGGTCATGCCAGCTGCCAGGGTGGAGCAGGCGACTGGGACAGGGCAGACCCTTCGGGTGGCCATGGTGGAGAGGACCAGGGCGGAAAACCTTTTGGGCAGCCATGGCGCCGGAAAAGACACCGGCTCAGAAACAGGAACAGACACCGGAAAGACCATCTTGTCCGGGGACACTGGCTCGGTGGCGGCCATCTTGTTTGGAAACACTGGCTCAGCAGCAGCCCTCCTGTCCATAAACACTGGTGTGGCTGACCTGGTGCGAACAATCTCTGAAGTCGGCAGATGTGACGTGAACAGTTCTCTCTGTGTGGCAAGCATCGACGTGAGCAGATTCGGGCTTGACTGGTAGCATGCGTGACTCCCGCTGGGCGGGGCCGGGAGGGCGAGCCGCTTGGGCAGGGCCGGGCAGGGCTGGTTGCTCGGGCAGGGCCGGCAGGGCTGGTTGCTCGGGGATGGCCTCCGAGACAACAGCGGGCTGTTCAGGTACGGCCCCCAGGACGAGAGCGGGGGTTCGGAGATGACCTCTGGGACGTGAACGGTCTCTGGATCGGCAAACGTGACTACCTCTATGTCTTGAAGGACGGTAGACATCTGTTTCTTCTTCCTCCTCCTCCGCCTATGATGGCATCGAGCACACTGCCTCTAGGGAAGTTACAATCTCCGGCAAGTGCATGGCGGCCATCTTGTCAAGAGGCACAGGGTCAGCCATCCCGTCAGGAGACACTGGTGTAGGCGGTGTAGGTTGACTGGTGTATCCCACTGGCTCCGATGATGAAGGTATCTGGTGAACCCCCAAAAGTCCAGGATCTCCAGCCCCTTCATCTCCCACCCAGGCAATGGGTCATCAAGGCAGACATTATAAATATCTTTCAATGCTGCATCATTGTAGTCCATACCTCTGGTCCAAAAGGTCTGAGCCAGACAACCCACCGTCTGTCCTTGCTGGCATAGGTCCATCAAATTTTGGACTCATCCCCTCTCTCTCCTTCTCCATGTTAGGTGGACGTAATACGAAACCCCATAATGCTGGATCTTTATAGCGACAAAGTCCTTCTGTCATGGCACGCACACGCAAACAGTTAAGATCTAAGAGCATTTATTGGGTAATCCGGTAATCAGAAATCCAGGACGGCAAAAGGTCCATACAAGCAGGGGTTAAAGTGGGCCGGACGGTCGGGAACTGTGTTCCGGCACCTCAGATAAATAAATAAATAAATAAATAGATTAATTAATCTCAACGAATCTTGCTTCTCCCAATATGGACCAACTTCCCTTCCTCCCCCGCTGAACGCGAGCGATAAACTCAAAGTATAAACTATATAAAGTATAAACTGTATAAAGTATAAACCATAGACTGTAAAAAAAGATGGACGACGCCCCTTCGCTCTTTTCTATCAGAGAGAACTGAAGCCGCCAGTGTCTCCAGATGACGCTGACATCCTGGGACCTGAGTCTGCGCACTTGCGTGTTTCGGGACCAGACATGTGCAGTCGTGAGCAGGAAGTAAAGCCGTGAAATCAAGGCCGCGCCCTCATTCGCGCTGAATCAAACGCAAAGCACACGCCCCGCACTTTCATTAAGTGGCCTCTGGCTGCTTCGTTCTTCTCCAATGATGTCTGCTGATTGCAGAACCTCGTTAAAATAAGGTAAATACAACTACTAGCCACATAGTCAACATTATGAAAAAAGTCCGCTGGTGCTTCAGTGACTACCTCGCTCAGAGAACCTGTCAATCACAGCTCTCAATCATGACGTCAGAGCACCGTTTTTATCATCACATAACTAACAAAAAAACAAACTTATTTTAAAAACGAACACTTGAAATTACATCAACGCTGATAGAAACTACAGTAAATGACACAAACTATCTTTGGAAAAAGGATATGTGAAGTGTAATTTAATTGTTTAGTTGGTCTCGCGTCCCATTGAATAACATGGGGAGGCGGGGTTTATGACCTATACTGGGACCGGTCACAGGGGGGCGATCAAGACGTTTTGGCTTCACTTTTGGGGGCTTGTGCGGCACGCTGGTAGTAAACGCATGAAGTGTATAAACTATATAAACTACAAACGCCTCGTCTGTTTGGAGAGGTGCGCACGGAGCCTCGTGCGGACGCGTCGAGTATATACACAAGGCTTTACAAATGCTTGAAATGCACTTGCGGTGGTTGAGCGTGGTAAAGTTAAGTTTTAGGTCCGAAATATTTCGCCTGACATTTATTTTCCCTATAGCCACTGTTCTAGGGTCTTACAAAGAGATCAATAGCAGGTTTTAGTTTTTTAGTTTAGTTTTAGTTTTAACAAACCATTGTATATCGACATTAATATTCATTCATTAATATTCAAAAATCAACTGCGTGCATTTAATGCTGCATATTTATACCTGAGAATGCTTAGACGCGTTTGCACGGTGCATGATGAGGGAACGTCTGCCAATTCCACCAACTGCGTTAAACAAAGACTATAATTTGTATTATTTAAAATTACTTCAAATTCCAAAGCTTGTAGAAGGTGGCAATACTGACCTAGCCTTGAGTAAATTAACTTGTTTAAGATAATTATTCATAAAACATATAATTATCAGTTAAGCCTATTTACTTCACTGACACAGACGAAAGACTATCAGTCAAAGTTCAGGGGGTTTAGGAGTTTAGGAGGGGAAGAAATAGTGCAGGATAAGGAGACTGAGAAAAATAAAGATGTAGATGAGAAGAGAGCAGGTAGGCTATTGACAAAATAATCCAATGCCCACTGACATGGTTTTAAAGCTATTTATTTCCCTTTTTTTTTGGCCTTCAAAAGTCTTAAATTGCACATAACTTGGTCAGAGAAATCAAAATGTTCTCGGGGGAGGCCCCGAACCCCACTTTTTGTCCCAGTGGGAAGCAATTTTAACATAGTATTGTCATTAAATCAGTGTAGATGGGCCAAAATAAAACCATTAAAATATCAAGTAAATAAGTGACAGGCTACTTGGTGCCACAGCGACACCCAAAAAATATTGCTATACCACGATACTCAATATGTTATCCCACGGGGAGTCATTTTTCTCTGTTGCTCAAAATTACACAAAATTTGAGGGTTCCCCCACCTGACAAATCCCACTTTAACCACTGCATACAAGGCAATAAAAAAAACAAAAAACAAAAAAAAACAAGAAACAAGCGTAACAGACTTCCAGAAGCAGTGTGACATTCAACAAGGTCTCCATGACAATGACTGAACAAACAGGGTATAAATACACAGATACTAACAAGCTGAGGTGAAACAGCTGCGTGCAATGATCAGTGATGAAACAGACAAGGATGATGAGAAATGTAGTAAATAAGTGTAGGACACTGTGGAGGAAGAGGACCTCTAGTGGTTACCCAGGGAAACACAAACCAGACACTGTGACAATTTCAGAATTGTCACAGTGACAATTGTGAAATTTTTTTTTGGAAAAAAACGTACTTGGTTTACAGCTTAATATCTTACGCTAGGGAAAACTCTTTTCTACAAGATATTGAAACAAAAAATGATCCTTAATTTTGAATTAATGTAAAACGAGTTGCGGCAGCATGCAGACATAGGCAAGACATTGGAAGGTTCACGTGCCACTCATCCTCGTTAGCACTATCAGAAACAGAACCCAGAAACCACAAGTTGTTTAATTCGACTTTGTGTCTGTCATTGGTCAATTCCTTTACAGTCTTTGTTTTACAAGCAATCTTGAAAAAATGACCTGTTTTATTACACTTATTACGGCATTGTAATAAGTCTGGTCTGAATTCCTGCATTTACCTCCTGTGTGTTTCTTGAATTGTTTTGTGTGCCCCACTTTACTTACATCACATGCACTTCGCATATCAGCACTTTTCATTTTAATCAGTTCTGACTGGGCGATCTGTATGGCCTTCTCAAGCATCAAATCTGGCCGCAGCTGCAGCTTCTCAAACACGTCACTATCCGCTATTTCAATCATGATGCGATCGCGATTCTGCTCATCTTTAGTGGCCCCAAAATCACAAAACTCTGCCAACTCATAAAGACTCCTGACAAATGCTTCCGCACTTTCACCACTTCATTGATTTATTTTATGAAAATAAGCACCAAAACTATGCTGTTTTGTTTTTTGAAGCTCTAGATAAAAAAGGAAGTGTGTTGTAGAAATTGAAGGACATTAGAAGAAAGTTCCCATGCACTCTCATTAATAATGTGAGATGTTAACACTTCAAGTTTAACTCAACTCAACTCAATTTCATGACACATTTTGTCAAGATCAAAGGAAAGTATCAAAAACAATGAATATGTGCAAACTGAGTTAAAATATATTACAACTTAATTAAATTATACACAAGTTCAAGAAGTGCTTAAGCATGATTTTATCATGGCTGTAAAGCAGGCCAAATTATAACATAATAATTGTTAAAATGTATGTTATGAATTGAAGAATTAGACAGTAAACTATTATTATTTAAAGTCATTAAATGGAACTAAAATGGCAAATACAAATTCAATTTTACAGGCCGCCATTAACTGCATCAACAAAATGACAACCTCCATACACCAGGAGATGGCAGCATAGTATACATTTTTAAAGCCATGAACAAACGTATCTCCCAGACCAATGACCACCACTGCCTTCACCTGGACATAATCTTGTAATGAACATGATAATCTAAGTAAATACACATTCAGACTTTTCTCCAGACCACATCTGGATGATTCACACCATGTGACCCTGACTGTAATACAACCACTAATCTTTTCCTGGTTTATTCAAGAAATTGAATCTCTTAACTACATTTAAATCCACACTGGCCACTTCTCTCAATGTGGATTCTGGATTATTACCATTGGTAGACTTTAATGAGAAAATTACAGATGGTTCCCTTCAGGAGCAGAGAACAACTTTAGATTTCTTCCATGTGGGCAAAGGTTTCCTTTTTCCTAATTTTTTAAGATACTGTTGCCCTAAGTTAGGTTGATTGTAACATGACTTACTATGATACTTTTCTTAACAGATTGAAACAATTTAAACAGAACTCAAGTGGCTGTTAT
This sequence comes from Hybognathus amarus, assembly GCA_030378365.1. Classification (NCBI taxonomy): domain Eukaryota; kingdom Metazoa; phylum Chordata; class Actinopteri; order Cypriniformes; family Leuciscidae; genus Hybognathus; species Hybognathus amarus. The sequence continues at coordinate 411,958 of JAQIUQ010006921.1, read as the reverse complement.
TATAGCAGACAGGAAAACAACTTAAGTTAAGAGGGTTTCCCTTTTTAGCCAAATGTTTTTGTCATGCCTTCTCATGTCAGTTATTTCCTGAATGTTTCATCTAACTAAAGGGCCATAAAAAGAAAATCTAATTAGACTTTATATTTTAAATTTCCAAATGACAGAACAGTGGCAGTTCGGCATCACATGGTGCCCTAAAAGCAGAGGCGGACAGAGTACACAGCTTTATTACTTGAGTAAAAGTACAGATACCCCTTGCTAAATTTTCCTAAAAGTAAAAGTAAAAGTACTACAGTCAGATGTCTACTTGAGTAAAAGTACTGAAGTACGTGTTTTTAAAAGTACTTGAGTATTAAGAGTACAAGAGTACATTTTCTAAATATTGCAATACTACTGCCACAGTGCTTACATTTATGAACAGAAACGGCCTACATGGAGTTATGAAAAATGTGGTAACACTTTACAATAAGGTTCATTAGTTAACATTAGTTAATGTATTTACTAACATGACCTAACCATGAGCAATACATGTGTTACTGCATTTGTTCATATTTGTTAATGTTAGTTCATGAAAATACAACTGTTCATTGTTTGTTCATGTTAGTTCACGGTGCATTAACTGCATGTTAACAAGATTTTAATCAAGTATTAGTAAATGTTGAAAATAACATTAACAAAGATTAACAAATGCTGTATATGTGTTATTCATTATTAGTTCATATTACCTAATGTAGTTAACTAATGTTAACTAACGAACCTTATTGTAAAGTGTTACCAAAAATGTCAATACCTTGGAGAATGTAAAAGGAATTTAAAGTAAAATCAAGTCATATATTTACCTTTTTCCCACGTTGCTTTACTTAAAGGTGCAGTGTGGGATTTTTAGCAACATCTGTTGCTAGAGCGCCTATTGAGATCAGGGGAGTGCACAGCAGCTACTAGCTGGCATCTGTTACACTCACTCCCCTTAACCTCACTCTCATCCGGGTCACGGCACCAATGTAACCCTTCCACCCGGGTCCTACTCGACCCGCTCCGAGCGGGCCTCGAACCCGGGTCTCCGGCATGAGAGTCAGTCGCACTTACAAGGAGGCTAAAGGCTGCAGCCGCTCAGCGTCTCTCGCTAGAGCACCTATTGAGATCAGGGGAGTGAGGTTTACTCGCACAGCAACTACTAGCTGGCCTCCATTACATAACATTCGTTTGAGAGCGAAACAACAAATTGAGGGTTTCCGAGATTTTTCTTATTTCCATTTTTTTAAGTAGTTACTTTTTACTCACGGTTATGAATAGAAATGTAGGGTAGTAAAGAGTACAATATTTCCCTCTCAAATGTACTTGAGTAAAGTCATGAGTACCCCCAAAAATGATACTCGAGTAAAGTACAGATCCTTCAAAATTGTACTTAAGTACTGTACTCAAGTAAATGTACTCCAATACTGTCCGGCTCTGCCTAAAAGATCTCAAACATCATATGCTCAGGAAAACTTTACCCATTTTTTTTGCACCTCAGCTTCAATTAAAGAGGCACAAAGCTGTGAAACTGCCACAGAGTGAAAGGTAAATCTGTGGCCGGTTTATAAACTGCTGAGACTAGTCTTACAAGTCAGTCATCGAATTTTTGTCTTTAAAACTGATCATAACTATTAAACGTCAGTTACATAAAAAACGTATTGGCCTAATTTCATACCGAAAAGTAAAAATGCCTGCCCTTTGTCTAACTGCTAGTGGGTGACACTGTCTTAACATATAACGGTTATGTTTTTATCAACTGGACCCTGAGGTGTGCAGAGGCCGCACCATGTGCCAGCCTAGGCTATCATGAAAAAAGAAATCTAAATTATGACTGCTTTGGAATAAACAAAATGTATTAATAAATAAATGTAAGTATGTCAAGGCTTAAAGTTGTAGTTAAATGTGGCTTAACAATAAAAAAACAATATGTCAATATGTTCTTGTAAGCACAATAGCTTGCACTTTTTAATTTTTGTAGAAGAAAATCTGATTTATCCACTTCAGCTGTGATTGCCCTGAGGTGGCTGTCAAGTTTTGCTTACATTATTTGATAGATATGAAAAGCTGCCAAAAACTGTGTGTGCAATCATAGTTACTTTAAGCATAACGAAATAATTCAAACCACATTCATTGAATGTCAAAATTAATGAGGATAAAACAGCTAGCATCTGTACAGTATTTACAGGTTGAAGACTTGAATAGGCTTTCCTTCTATTTTCACATAGGTCTGAAAAGCATCTTCAAGTGACAGCATCTGATTAATGCAACGCAGTACAGCTGCATTAACCGCTCTGCCTGTATTCAGGATTTCCAGACGATTCATTCATCACCAGTCAAAGGAGTACCTATTGGCTGTTATCTTTCAGGGAGGTCTCCATGCCACTGTTTTCCATTGCCTTCAATTTCTCTAAACCCAGGTTCACACTGTGTGTGTTGGCCACAATTTAGGCATCTAAGAAAGATTTTGTAAATCTTAAAAGATTCCTCGGATCCTAGGCCAAGAGCAAAAATCAAAGTCTTTGATCATTAGTTTGACAAGTTAATTAGATCAATTTTACCTTAGAGAAAATTGTGGCAGTATCAGAAGATTTGACGCACAGTATTGTAGTGTGACTTCTCCACGACAACCGTCAAATCAGAAAACGAATAGAAGTGTTGAAACCTGATGACACAATTAGTGAGATAAAACAAACCACCACTTGCTCCACACACATTGGCAAAGATGTAAAACTCAAGTTTTGTGTCTTGACTGCCATTCAGTCTGACATTAATGACAACTGAGGTCCCACAGTGTGACCAATGTCTGACAGAGGGGATCATGTTCTGACATTCTGACATGCAATTATAAAATTATACTATTATAAACTGTAGTGTGCCCGGCATAAGGCTTGACAGTTCTAAGGGTAAACGACAATGATGTTGTCAAAACGATCACTGTTCACACGGATCCTAAAAACAGATGTAAGAAAACTTGCTGCATTATGCATGTCAGGCCAGTAGAAATAACGATTGTTTATGCGTGAGGACGCTGGCGTGTGTTGCCGCTTAACAAATCACCCAAACGTTCAAAAAACAGTCATTAGGCTTCTTTGAGTTTAATGACCAGGCAACTAGGATAAGCTGTGTTTTTAGATCTGCAAATGTCTGTATGGCCAACTGTTTGCTCGGTGCAACTGCAGCTTAACATTACTCACTCTTGCCGGCTGGCCGTCAGGTGTTTGCCCCAGCTAGTGATTCACCACGGACAAACAACTTTGGATTGTGTTTTCCGGTACCACCGATTGGGTAACTCTGCGGTGCAAGGCCTGGACTGTCAACTGTTCTATCTTGTCTTCACTGCAACCCTGCTGACGTGGTTGAATGTTGGATGCATTCATTCCGGCCCCTGTCTCTGGTAGTTAAGCTAGCTGGTGCTTTCTCGTACCATCATGTCTCTAATTAAATATGCCTCCCCGGAACTTCTGAACCTCTTCTGTCACATCTTACCAAACTGTCTTGATACCATCAAATCACTCAAACTCCTGCATCACCCCTGCTATGTACATAGGGGCTCCTGATGTAAGTTTGTTTACATGGACCATGCTATTCCCACTGTTCTGTTCGGACAGATGCTCTGTTGCAGTGAAACAACATCATCACAACAAACCACACATGCGTTCTGTCAGTCGCTTCTTCTACACTGCCTACCATAGCACCTACTAATAAGGCTGCAATGTTCATATTTACATTTACATTTAGTGGACACTTTTATCCTAAGTGACTTACAACTGAGGACTAAACCAAGCGAGTCATCGTGAAGTAGGGCTGGGAAAAAATTCGATTTGAAATAAAAATCGAGTTGGCAGGTCAAATTGATTCATATTTTCAAAAAATAGTTTTTTTTTTTTTTTTTCTTCAGTATAGTGTAACTTACATTTTGCATTCACCAAATCTTCCTTCAGGGTTTCCACAGTTCGGTTACGACAGTCAATAAGATGAAACTCTCTCAAAGATGATTCAATGTTCCTATTATTATACTTGATCTGTAGATAAACGTCTATGATTTCGCATAAAACAACTTTGTCTAGCTGGAATATTGCTGTAACTAAGTCATGACGTTACTTTCTACCGGGTGTCTGTTAGAGCAAAACACTAGTCAGAGCACTATTGTTCTTCACGCGCAGTCGCGCACAGTAATTGCAATTTAAAACTGTTAAAAGAAAAGGTTCAATAAACGATTGCATAGCTAGATACTGTATATTATACACGAATCATTATGTATTTCCTTTGTGCTTTAAACTGTTCAGTGCGGACTGCGGACTCGAACCTATGGACTCGACGCGCTGGGCTGCGCGCTGTGACTCCATGTGGCTTCAAGCGCATCATTCAGCGCTCGGAATGCGCATAAGCGTTTTGTGCCGCGGCCCGCGATGTATTGGAGCCTTTTATATCATAATACGTTTGCGCAATGAAAGATTATTAATAGCCTTTTCTTGTTCTGTCCTATCTATCATATGTTGCTGTCTCATTAAACAGCTGTGCTATACATTTAAAACATGTCTCAATTGTATAGTAGACCAGACTATATAATAATTGATCCTTTTGATTTTTGTTATCTTGTTTTTCATGAATGTACAATACAAAGAGCAATGTGTTAAGTTTGACCAGATTTAGCGTTACACTTGTCTCATATTTGTTCCCCACTAAATGTTTTTTTTCCCTAAATGTTCAGACTTTTATTCAATATTGTGCACTTGCGAATTTGCGATCTTTCTAGACTAAATTGAACTGCTGAATTATCCATTAATCTGGTTTATAATAGCATTTTTGGCATAGATTATGATCATATTTTTTGGGATTTGTTGTTTTTCTTAATAATGAAGTTGTATTAATTAGATTGTGTTTAGCACACAAAAGAGTTATAATCAGTTCAACACAGAGTTATAGAAATTCTACTTGATTAAAAAAATAATGAATCGCTGATTTTTTTAAGGAAAAAAAAATCGATAAAAAAAAAAAAAAAATCGCCCAGCCCTATCGTGAAGAGGAAGTCTTGGACGCAAGAAGTGCTCAAAATACAAAGTTCAGACACTGCTCGGAGTAGCATAAGTCAGATAAGCGTTAATATATTTTTTAATATTATATTATGTTAAGTGCTTACAGAAGAGGTGAGTTTTCAGTTCTCCTTTGAATGCGGTCAGATTCTGCGGTCTGGATGAGGGTGGACAGATCATTCCACCAGCATGGTACCGTGAATGAAAATCTGGCCTCATTGTCCACCTTGAGGCCTTCAAAGATCACGTGAGGTCTTATAAAGATCCTCTCTCCAAGACCAAAACACTCTACTATTCAACCCTCATTGGTAACAAGCAAAAGCAACCTAGAATGCTCTTCTCCACCATAAACCAGTGCCCTCACGATGCCCCCTGCCCCTTTGACACTCCTAATCTCGGCTCTAATTTTCTGGATTTTTTTTTTAGGCAAAAGTGAACTCTATCCATCAACTGTGGATTGATGGAGTACTCCCCGTTTCAAAGGCGAGCGTTTCTTGAAAGGAAAACTAATCATTGTGTATTTACTACAATTTACTTACAGTGTACTGGCACCTTTCCACAGCATCTTTATTCAGATCCGAGAAGAGATATTTTTGGCAATGGAAACTGAAATTGTCATTTGTCTAATGATCATTTCTAATGGTCATGTGGGTTCTTTAAATAAATGCCATTTGATATGGCTTGACAAATCCTGCCCACACACTCTAGATCAGCCAGACGAGCTAAAACAGGCCTTAAAACATTGAGCATCATTTTTAAACTGTTCTCTCTTGATATTGTCCAGGAAGCGCTTCTGATCATTTGAGAAATGCATGCAGGAGGTTTCCCAGAGGAACTCAATGTGCATTCCCTGGCTCATGGCCACACACACTCACAGACACAAAAATAATAATACATAAATTAATAAATAAATAAAGTAAGTAAAATAAAATTCTCACCATATACCTAAGGTCAGTGTTTAGATCTGTGTGCCATTCAGCTCTTAAAAAAAAATCACTGATATGTGTTGTCTGTGGAAGATAGGCCAAGTTTTTGTTGGCACTGCTGAACAGGATTGAATGTATGGGAAATGTCATGGTGGTAGCCTAGCTTAAGTAGACTAGACAGCTGTTCATTTGTCAATGTGTGCGAGCAAATACCAGTCCCTTAATAATGCTTTACCCTGCTGATGTGAGCCCTAATTATCAATAATTGCTTAATGATTACAGGATCGTTCACAGTTTTCTTTATTCTCAATATCGTAGAAGATAAACAATCCATTAAAGGGGTCATGAACTGGCTTTTTTAAATTTTATTTTATTTTTGTCTGAGGTCAACTTATGACGTTCGCTTGGTTTTTGCATTCAAAAACATCAAAACTCAAACTAATAAGCTATTTTCTACCCTAGCTTTGAGACCAGCTCAAAAACAACCAGTTTTTTTGGGCGTTTTGCACTGAAGACTTGGAAATAAACGCCCACTGCTGTGAGTGGATAACAGTTTTGCATATTATAATGAGTTTTTAAACTCACCTCGTCGGTGTACATGGGGAAAATCGTCCTGAAAACGTCCAATGTTGTCAAATGGCAACCGGAATGATTCGCCCATAAATCTTCGACCCCTGTCAGATCCACACAGGAGCATGCAGTCATTTATTAAATTGCAACACCTGAAAAACATAATGAACAAACCACACCCCTTAGACTCCAGTCATAATAAGAGCACATTCAAGGTCACCAATGTTCAACAGTAGGCCTATGTTAGTTAGCTATGCGTGTAATGCGCGAATCGGTGGGCAGGGCTGTGTTGAAGTAGGCGTTGATCTTCTTCTGCGGGGGTGGTGTGTTATAATCTGTGACGTCATAGTTCCCCAGTTTTAAAAAACGAGTCGTTTGCTGGGGCTGGTGTCAACAAAAGCTTTTATTGGACTAACAAGGATGTTTTCAGTTCAACTTACAGGATATTCTTATAATATGATAACCTCTTAGATGTCAAAAGCTAAAGGAAAATTTGATTTCTCAGTTCATCACCCCTTAATAAAAAAATAAGAGCCCTGAAAAAAAAAAAAAAAACTCACATCAATCGTCTGTCTCACAGAGATTCCATTCTCAGTTCTCAGCGGGTCAGAGCGTTGTCCCCAGAAACAACTGTGACAGAGACCAGGGCTTTTGAGGCTAGCTGTTATCAGTGAGATATTCTCTGAACGTGGACCTCACAACCCCATATTGAGACATGTCAACAGCAGAGCACTTTATTTAACTTCTGTGGGAAAGTGGGAGTCAAGGATGTCTTTTCAGAGATCATTAAGCGGTGAATTGCTATTTATCATATTAATCCTCATGTTCTGTTTTCATGTTCAGGCACTACAAAGTAAGATGACAATTTTAGAAATGCTGCTTCTGTTTGGGGAAATCTAATTAAATTTAAATGAGACCTATTAATTTAAAAAGCCTCTCAAATTTTTTAATTGATTCATGCATCATATTCAGGGTACTCCAAAGTCCAAACATAATAAATGTAACAATAAAAAGAAAAAAAAAAAAGAAAAAAAAGGAAGTTCATTGAAACAGCTTCAGAACAACCTCAACAGAACAAGAGTGTTAACATGGTGTGGTCTAAATCAGTGCGTTATTATCTTGTTTATATTTTAGAAAGAAAAAAAAAAGAAAAAAAAAGAAAGAAAATTTAACATAACAAGAAAAGGGACATTCCAGAGAATAATTTATTGTATACTTAAGACATACAGATTGTCATGGTTCGTTTCCTGAGTTCACACGGCTAGCATAAAAACATATTTAACTGTAGTTTATCAGGGGCAATTGCACTTTAGATGTAAGTGAGGGTTACTATCCATCATACTGATATAATTATGCTTGACACGCTGTCTGGCATATGACCCAAGTAGTAACCGCACAGAGGCATCAGTGACTGGTGACTGGCCTCCAGTAAAGAAAGTAAAGTAACTTTTTTTGCAGCAGGTTTTGAATTAAAATAGTAATATATGGTTGCACTGCAAACACTGATGTCTTGGTCTATCGTAGACTAAATATGTCAAGTTTTAATAATGGAGAACAGATGACCCATATGACAAATGATGTTAAACACTATATTATAATTATAAATACCATCAGCTGTATAACCTATAGGTGCAAATTGAATCAACTCTGTAACTACATCCATCCTCAAACGGCAGTAAAGAATTTTCAGAGTGCATTAGTCTTTATGATTCAGAAAAAAAATAATCTGAGGAGCAGGATGCTGTAGCCAAGCAACTTACATTTTTCTTGAGAAACAATCAGGTCCAAAGAAAGAACAGTCATGGTGGGTCATGAGAGTGGTATGTCTCCCCAAAGGGTGATTGAGGAAGCCTCTCCAAACGCCTTGTGAGAAATAGCATTCCTGCCCTTTTCCTACCAGACTGTACCACAGTGCGAAAAAATCAAAGTTTAAAGTTCTCTTAATGTCTAAAGTTCTAAAGTTCATAATGAAAAAGCTTCACCAATACTGAGACGTATGAACTACAGCTTAAAGCAGAGGGCTCAAAACACGGTCCTGGGGTGGGCCACTGTCCTGCAGAGTCAACGCATTCTCATCCCAAGGCGCCATATATGACACTTTTGCAAAGCGTAAACATCCAACGCACATGGACCCTTTAGCGCCAAATGAGACGCTTCGGTTATGGTTAAGTTTAGGTATGGGGTAGGGATAGACCACTAGGAGGCGCCTTCTGCCTCGATGTTTTTTTACTCATTTGGCGCTAAAAGGGTGCCATGTGCGTTGGAATATTCACGCTTTTGCAAAGCGTTGTATATGGCGCTTTGGGATGAGAACGGGGCTGGGAGAGTTTACCTTCAACTTGCCTCAATACACCTGCCTGAAAGTGTCTAGTATGAGTAGTGTGACCTTGATTCGCTGGTTCAGGTGTGGTTGTTTAATTGGGATTGGAGCTAATTGGGGGGGCTATTGGTTTGTTTAAACAACAGAAGACAGTGGAGACTTAAAGAAAACTGAATAAATGTTGTGGTATGTTAGTGGCACAAATGACACAATTCAGTGACTGCATAGTAAAAGACAGAACCTACTTGAAAATGATCAATATCTTTGTCTTAACCATTGCAAATTCTTCATTCATGACAGTTGTTGTTTTATGCTATTATGTTCATTATGTCACAGACTTCCACGGCGTCCTACTGAAACTTAAAATATCAAAGCAGGCTAAGATGGGCAGCACTGAAGAATGTTTCATGTTTCACAACAAAACACACACATTCTGAATATGGTACCTGAAAGGAAATCCGGTCATCATTTAAAAATCCTAAGCATTTAGGGGTGGAAGCTACTTTAGTTTGTTGACCTTGAGTAGCAACAATGCTTTCATTAAACCCTGATTTGAGTTAGAGGGAAAATATTTAGTTTGTTCTGTATTCAAAACAAGTTTTGGATGACCAAGCAGACCTTGCACTCAATTAATGTAGCATTTCGTAAATATGTCCTGTTATAGCTTTTCGGAAAAATATTCTGTTATAAACTGTACTCTATAAGACATGCTTTTTGTGCACATGGTTTATAATGCGAGACATTAATCTCTCTCACTGGCCCATATACACAGAGCTGATTTATTTGGACTTCATACAAAAACGTAAGGACAAGAGTGTAAGTTCTCTGCTGGGGTCTGGCTTGTGTAAGAATAAAGAGATGAAATGGGTCTATTGAGGCTGCTGTTACCATGGAGAGCACTACTGCAGTTTGTCAGATCTGAAAAGGAATGATAGAAATGCTGAAGGATGGGCTGCTAGTATTCTGCTTTGAGCTATGTGAACAACCAAAATTTGACACATTTGATATTGTAATATTCCAACTTGTGGTTGACTTCCAAAGAAATTATGATAATGTTGCTCAGAAACTATAAGGGGTAAAAATTATCTTTTGGTATTACCTCTTTTTAAAAGAAATTCTCAAACATAGAATACATAATTACCGTCTCAATTACATATGTAACCCTAGTTCCCTGAAGAGGGAACGAGACGCTGCGTCAACATTGTGGGAATGCCCCTGCGTGTGTAGCACGTGGCATCCTGAATCACGTATGGAATCAGTACAATGGAGAGACGGAATGTCATAGGCGGGTGACGTTATCGACCAGGAAACTATAAAGCACCCCAAAAACACAAGCGCTTCTGGTAGGCGGAAGCAAGTGCTAGCGGGCATTCCGGGAGTATGGCAAAACAACGCAGCGTCTTGTTCCCTCTTCAGGAAACTAGGGTTACATACGTAACCAACACGTTCCCTTTCAAAGGAAACTCAAGCTGGGTCAATGCTGTGGGAACGTTAATACCCACATTGCCCATTCTGTGAAATCAGAGCACACAGAGGGCGAGAGTACCTGCGCCACTGGAGTGGAGCTGAGGTCCAGGTCATAGAACTTAACAAACGTGTGCGGTGAGAACCATCCTGCCACATCACAAACATCATGAAGGGAAACTCCTGACAAAAAGAGCTTTAGAAGCAGCCATACTCCAAGTAAAGTGAGCTTGAACAGCCAAAGGTGAGGGCTGACCACCCACTTGCTCATCCTCTGTTTAGGTGAAGGACATCCTCTTCTGGATGGCTCAAACAAACAACATATGCATCTAAGGCCCTAACAGGGCAGAGCAGATTAAGTTTCTCTTGGTCTGACATCAGAAATGGATGAGGTCAGAAAGCCAGCTGAACTATAGGTCAAACAACATTATTAGGAACCTAGCCCCAGTCTAGGGTGGAGAAAGGTCTTCACCATACCAGGCGAAATTCCAGGAACGAGGGAGCAACCGAGAGTGCTTGAATGTTGCCAGTTCTCTGAGACAATATAGCTAGAAAGATCATTTTTAGAGTGATGAATTTCTCAGTAACTTCAATGCGCTCAAAAGGAGCCAGGGAGAGGCCTTCTGATGGCCAGATCCCAGGATGGCACCCTTGTGCGAACTGCTGGCCTCAGCCTCAAAGTACCACAAAGAAAGCGAGTTATTAGTGGGTGTCTCCCCAAAGAAACTCAACTTAAAGGGACTTGGTAAGCTGCAAGTGCCACCACGTACGTCTTCAGTGTGGAGGGGCAGAACCCAGTTGAGAAATGCTCTTGCAGGAGCTCCAAGACACTGCACGCACTGGGTAGTTAACTGGGTCCAACCAGTGTTCACCACACCATGAAGTGAAAAGTTTCCACTTCAGGGACATGAACGTCCTCGTGGATGGAAGCTCCTGGGAGTGGAGGAAGGTCTCAACAACCTTGGTTGAGAGACCCCCAGAGGCCAACGCCCACAGTCAACTCTGGACAGGGGTGAAGAATCATACCACTCGCCTGAGAGAGTCTCTCCTGAAGTCCCTCCTGATCGGAATCTCCAAGAGGAGAAACGTTGAAGGAGAGATACTCAGGTCCGCAAACCATAATCAGGCCGGCCAGTATGGGGCTACCAACAGCTGACTGACCTTTTCCAGAACTCCTGGAATCAGAGTGATCAGGGGAAATGCGTACAGCCGCGACCTGTGGCCATTGCTGCACCATAGCGTCCAACCATTTCCCCGGGCCTTGGCCCCTGCCTCGACCCTTGGCCCCTGCCTGTCTGCCTCCTGATTAAGAGACCCTGGATATGAATCTGGCCCCTCAACGAAAGTAGCTTCCCCATGCTCGGAGCATGCTTCTGAACCCGAGACTGAGGCACTGAGATCTAACAGGTAAGGGTTGAGATAGGGCAAGGCAATCTCCCTTGAGAGCTGAGGACAGACAAAAACACTTTGGATACATCCCTCTCACCTGAAATTGTCACGTTTTCAGGTGATACATCATTGGTGATGTGCTACTACGGTAACTTTTTACAATAATAGTATATGAATAATCATGTACTCACCTAAATGAATAGTTACTTCAACATTAACTCACTGATTAGTGAATATATTTACTAGCCTAATCATGAACCAATGAAGAGCAACCCTTAAAGGGAAGTCATTTGAAATACAGCTCTCAAATTTACTAAAAAGTATCTTAATTTGTGTTCGAAGATGAACGAAGGTCTTACGGGGTTGGTACAGAATGGGGTGAGTAAATAATGACTTAATTTTCATTTTCTGGGTGAACTATCCCTTTAACTACAGCAGGAGTCATACTGATTCATGCATGAATAACAGCAGCCTTAAAGGGATAGTTCACTTTGAAATTATTTTTTGATATGTTTTAGCTTATTTCAAGGGCATCCAAGAGGTAAGCTAAAGCTATGTCTTTGTTTCCACAGTATTTTCAATGGTAGATATTTTTCTGTCAAACCATTGCTGTCTATCAGTCATATAATGGAGGTTTAGGGGTCCTCCCCCTGGTTCACCTCAAAGAGCATGCACATAGAAGTCAAAATTAAACATGATTGAATGACTCGTAAATGACATGTAAGTACACATTGATGGCCTAAGTAACATTAAACGAAGCAGTTTGTGTGAGAAAATCGAACCGTAATTCACACTCACCGGCCACTTTATTAGGTACCCCATGCTAGTAACGGGTTGGACCCCCTTTTGCCTTCAGAACTGCCTCAATTCTTCGTGGCATAGATTCAACAAGGTGCTGGAAGCATTCCTCAGGGAGTTTGGTCCATATTGACATGATGGCATCACACAGTTGCCGCAGATTTGTCGGCTGCACATCCATGATGCGAATCTCCCGTTCCACCACATCCCAAAGATGCTCTATTGGATTGAGATCTGGTGACTGTGGAGGCCATTTGAGTACAGCGAACTCATTGTCATGTTCAAGAAACCAGTCTGAGATGATTCCAGCTTTATGACATGGCGCATTATCCTGCTGAAAGTAGCCATCAGAAGTTGGGTACATTGTGGTCATAAAGGGATGGACATGGTCAGCAACAATACTCAGGTAGGCTGTGGCGTTGCAACGATGCTCAATTGGTACCAAGGGGCCCAAAGAGTGCCAAGAAAATATTCCCCACACCATGACACCACCACCACCAGCCTGAACCGTTGATACAAGGCAGGATGGATCCATGCTTTCATGTTGTAGACGCCAAATTCTGACCCTACCATCCGAATGTCGCAGCAGAAATCGAGACTCATCAGACCAGGCAACGTTTTTCCAATCTTCTATTGTCCAATTTCGATGAGCTTGTGCAAATTGTAGCCTCAGTTTCCTGTTCTTAGCTGAAAGGAGTGGCACCCGGTGTGGTCTTCTGCTGCTGTAGCCCATCTGCCTCAAAGTTCGACGCACTGTGCGTTCAGAGATGCTCTTCTGCCCACCTTGGTTGTAACGGGTGGTTATTTGAGTCACTGTTGCCCTTCTATCAGCTCGAACCAGTCTGGCCATTCTCCTCTGACCTCTGGCATCAACAAGGCATTTCCGCCCACAGAACTGCCGCTCACTGGATGTTTTCTTTTTCGGACCATTCTCTGTAAACCCTAGAGATGGTTGTGCGTGAAAATCCCAGTAGATTAGCAGTTTCTGAAATACTCAGACCAGCCCTTCTGGCACCAACAATCATGCCACGTTCAAAGTCACTCAAATCACCTTTCTTCCCCATACTGATGCTCTGTTTGAACTGCAGGAGATTGTCTTGACCATGTCTACATGCCTAAATGCACTGAGTTGCCGCCATGTGATTGGCTGCTTAGAAATTAAGTGTTAACGAGCAGTTGGACCAGTGTGTTTACCTAATAAAGTGGCCGGTGAGTGTATATTGTTTTTACCTTCGGTGTGACCACAGCCATGTCCAACTGGATAGTACATGCTGGACTGAAAGACTTGTACTACGTACACCTGAACATTTATTCAATAGGGGGATGTTGGTTTACTGGATTATACTGTTGTCTTACTACAATAAATACACTGTGGGTTTTCTTGCTATTCTAGTTGTCTGATTAAAACTCTTCCATTCTTTTATTTATTCCAATGGAATGAACATTCTCTTTTTATAGTGTAAACTCCACTGAGTTGTTTTAGGGGAGTGTTACAATACATGATGAGGGCTGGCCTGTTCACGCCCATTCGCAAATTGCCTTGGCAAACAAAATTATTATTTTTTTTTTCACAATATAACCCACTTCACAGTTTTATTTGAACGATTAGGAGGATGATTTTCAGATCATTGTGAAGGAAAAAAACTGTAGGCCACAACATCCATTAGTCAAAAGTCTTGTGGACGCATATTTCGTATGTGTTTTGTGGCCTTATTTCAGAAACTTTAATTTTTATTTTTTTCAATTACCACGCATAAACAATATTCTCTCAAAAATATAAACTTGTAAATACATGTTGCTCACATATTATTATTGCCCTGTTTGTACTAAATTTAACAATAGTTCTCACTGGTAATTATCAAATAATTATATTCATTACTATTAACAACACAGAAACAGGTAAATACCAAACACATAATTCACATACAATCCCCCCAAATCACTTAGACAATGATTTTACCGGATTTGGCGAGACTGCGCCGACAAAACGCAACTATTACTTCATACATTTGCCCAAAGCAGCATTTACCCACCGAAAGTCTAACTACTCCCACACAACAAACAAACAATGAACGACGGCACGCAAACAAAACACATGACACGGACAATGTGTGTGCTTGTGAAATGATCATGTATGCAACTTGACTAAAGGTGGAGAAATGACCGTGAAGGCGCTGAACCATTCGGACCGGTGCGTGCATCTACGGTTCAGATGGCGAAAACAACAGGCGAGGATGGGCAATGAAGAGTCAATGGGGTATGTATGCGAGTGTATTTGCGTGTGTGCCAGTGCTGCTCCCTCAGCGATTACAATCCAACAGATTTGTCACAGACATGACGGACTATAATGCGTTATGAGCTCACTCAAGTACTGTGGAGCTAAACCTAGTGCTTTGTAAGTAATCAGCAATATTTTAAAATGTATATGATGTTTAATAGGCAACCAATTGAGTGTTGACAGAACCGGGCTATGTGGTCATATTTCCTGGTTCTATCTATGAGACACGTGACTTTCAAATGAAAGATTGGTATCAAAAAGCACACCTAGGTTCCTAACCGACGACAAAAACTTAACAGAGCAGCCATCAAGTGTTGGATAGTATTTTAGGTTTTATTACATGTCCAATGATTAGAATATCTGTTTTGTTTTTTTTCAGAATTTAGTAGTAGGAAATTACTAGTCATCCAATTAATCCAATTAATTATAAGAAATGTACAGCTGAGTATCATCGGCATAACAGTGAAAGCTAATTCCATGTTTCCTAATGATATCTCCTAATGGTAGCATGTACAGAGTGAACACCAGCTGTCCTATTACTGAGCCTTGTGGTATGCCATACTGAAATTGTGATTGATAAGACATCTCTTCATTTACTGCTACAATATGATAACGGTCAGATAAGTATGATTTAAACCAAGTGCAATTCCACTAATGCCAACATAGTTTTCTCTTGTTTATTTAAAAGAATGTTGTGGTCAATTGTGTCAAATGCAGCACTAAGATCAAGTAACACTAATAGGAGAAGATGCAACCATGATCGGATGATAGAAGCAAATCATTTGTGACTCTGATGAGAGCTGTCTGGTACTATGGTAAGGTCTAAATCAGGACTGAAAAATTGGGACTGAAGATATAATTACTTTCAAGAAAGGAACACAGTTGTCAGGATACTGCTTCTTCAAGTATCTTTGACAGAAAAGGCAGATTGAATAATTGGTCTGTAATTGACTAATTTTGTATAATCAAGTTGATTTGCGTTTGCATAGCTGCCTGGTATCATATTTTGCCTTAAAACAGGGGAAAACAATACAAAAGCTTAATTCAAAAGGATTATGCAAAAGTGGCCTCAGGATTTGGATCCCCTTTTAAGAGGCAGATAACAGAATTCTATTAAAATAATACATTCTAACTAACATATCTGCATGTTTTTGTTATTAAAAATCACAGAGCAAAATCACCAGAGGTTTCCAGACAAACCTGGCATCTGAAGGGCCAATAGTCTTAAGCAAGCATATAGACATTAAAAGCTGACTTTGAATTTGTGTCTAAATGTGTTTTAGATTGTGTGTGACTACATTAAATCATTAAATCTCAACCATCCCCTTTGCCTCATCCCCTACTTACTGGAATAATATAGTCTCTTCTACATGAGGCAATATAAAACTCATATAGCAGTACCATTCAAATCAAATGGAATGTTCAGCTTTGTTGGAGCAAAAGCACCACCGAGTCGTATGCCAATAAATATACCTATGTAAAACGATGCAGGCTTCTGTGTTATGTAAGATTGACTTAACCGCTGAAGTGTTTCCAAGAGTTGAAGAAAACTTGCCACAAGGATCAAACCTATTAGCTCAATGTTTGTTAATCCACCTTTTATGTTCTGCAGTGACCAATTTTTACTATTAAAAATAATGTTTACAACATATAAACTTGTGCAAAATGAAGATACCCTGTGAACTGCTGCAATTTCTGACAGAAATCATTCAAACTCAAATCCTGTTTAGTGACCATGTTAAGACTTTTTGTGGTCATGAACTGGCTTTTTAAATTTTATTATAGTTGTCTAAGGTCAACTTATGACGTTCGCTTGATTTTTGCATTCAAAAACATTAAAATTAATAAGTAATAGGCTATTTTGTACTAGAGTTGTGAGCCTAACTGACAAACGGTCGGGTTTTATGGGCGTGTCGCACTGAAGACTCTGGAAGTAAACCCCACTACAAACAGTTTTGTATATTATAATGAGTTTCACTCACCCGTCGCACGTGGGGAAAACATCCAATGTTGTAAAATGGCAACCGCATTCGCCCATTCATGTTCGACCAAGAGACCACGTGTTGCACAATTCCTGTCAGATCCAATATAGAGACGGCACAACACGTTCTTTACTCTTAATGGGTCTGCAAATCCAGTCTTGTTTACAAACAATCCTCAGTGAAATGAAGCGAAAACGACGATGTTTTCCCTCATCCAGCTGGAAGCGTCATTAAAAATAAAGTTTATCCATGCAGTCTGGATTGGAATCGACAGAAAGCTTATGCAGCGACTGTCTTCCACAACCAGGCACTGCACAATATTATGTATCTGCGGTCAGCTGGGTCTAGTTTGTCATACACGAGGTAGGCATGTTACTTAGCAATGCGTGTAATGCGCGAATCTGGTTGGTGCGGGGCTAAAACGGTCGTGCTGAAGTAGGCTAGGAGTTGATCTTCTTCTGCCGGTGTTTTATCCTTTGTCAATGTCATCATAGTTCCCCACTTTAAAAAC
The DNA here is from genome assembly GCA_030378365.1 of Hybognathus amarus. Lineage (NCBI taxonomy): Eukaryota > Metazoa > Chordata > Actinopteri > Cypriniformes > Leuciscidae > Hybognathus > Hybognathus amarus. The sequence goes on along the minus strand of JAQIUQ010006921.1, from coordinate 394,672 downwards.
AAGTCGTTTGCAGAGGCTGGTGTCAATAAAAGCTTTTGGACTAACAAGGACTTTTTCAGTTCTGAAAATTACAGGATATAATATGATGACCTCATAGATGTCAAAAGCTCAAGGAAAATTTGATTTCTCAGTTCATCGAATTCTGTAAAGCAGAACCGACCCTTAACAATTACTTTAGTTATTTTTTATGTATGTGTGGTTAGGTATTAATATACTTTAATTTTTTTATTTAGTATAAAATCTTTGATTAATATAAAATATTTTGTCATGATATAATTCATATATAATTTGTGTAGGGGAAAATAGGCCTGTATAGACCATTTCACAAGATGTAAACAACACTGGTCCAGAAACACTTCCTGTTTCAGTTTGTAACTGTTTTCTTTATTTCACATGTAAAGAAAACATCTTAAAGATGTTTGTTTAACTTTTTGATTCAGTTTTAAATGTTCTGTTGGTTGTATTTTATTCAGCTTTTATGTAGTGTTAAAAAAACTGAAACAGGAAGTGCTTCTGGACCAGTGTTGTTTACATCTTGTGAAATGGTCTATACATACTGGGGAAGAGGCACCAGTAGTGGGGGCTCTGGGTCTCCTAAAGCCAAGTTCACACTACAGGATTTTAAGCCAGATTTATGCCCGATTTGCAAATCGTTGAGCTCGCCGACAGGTCAGGGTGTTATCGCGTGCAATCGCGGGGATTAGCGAACGATGAACGCTTGCCAATCTGTTAGTATGAAAGAGCCAACAACGCAGCGAACCCGCTCGCAGATGCCTCGCAGACGCGTCGCCGAAGCCCAGAGAAAAATCTAACCTGCTAGATATCCAGAGCAGTCGTGCGACTCAACCAACCATAGTATTGAAACAGCTCTCATTGAGTAAATGATTTGCTCTTATCATCTGATCGTGGTTGTATTCTCTGTGTACTGCGTTGTCAACTCGTGTAGTGAGTTACCTTCTGTTGTGGATCAGTCACATTGTGTTGTGTGGTGTGAACAGCTAAACTTGAACACTCCTGATTTCACAGAGAGCAAGTCATGTAGTGTGAAACGCACAGTTCAGCCCGACGTTTTAAAATCATGTAGTGTGAACAAGGCTTAATTTGGCGTTTTGCCGAATGCAAGGGCCTGAAAGTCTGCCGGAGAGCCTTCCGTGTGCAGAGGGTGTCCTTTGCAGAGAACGGGTCATACTCACTGCAATCAAATCCCATCGCATTCTCATCCTGAGGGCATCCTCCTAATGTCAAAAGTGTCACCTATATGATGCCTTGGGATGAGAACCGAGCTGTAAATCCACACTGGTTACCAAGTGGAGGAGGGGGGCTTGAGTGCTGCAGTAATACCAGCCCCTGACATCTAATGGTATATCTATTTGGATCCAGCTGTGGGACATAGGCCAAGAAGAGGGGATTAGTAGGCCAAGACAGAGGGAGGGTCTTTGGGTTACCGTCAGGCTGTTGATTCTCTCATCATAACACAGATGCAGCATTTTATTTTTGCAAATCAAACATTATAACAAGGAAAAATATTAACACATGAGGGAAATCATTGTGGTCGTGTCCATGAAGATGTCTTGGCCTAAATCTTGGTTACACATTTACCCAAATTGTAGTAATGACAGATCAGACCTGTTTGCCCAATTTGGGAAGACACATATGTATATAAGGACATCTGAAAAAAATCTCCCATCTCCATACAATGTCACTTCTTTGTTCTTGACAACCCTGACAAGAACATCGGTCTCCTCGGCTGTGAACCGCTCCTGGCGCGCCTGGTAAATTCACCATTATGAACAACAATCCGCCATGCAACATGCACACATGCTCTTAAAGGGATAATCCACTTTTTTTTTGGAAATAGGCTCCCCCAGAGTTAAACAGTTGAGTATTACCTTTTGTGAATCTATTCAGGCGATTTTCTGATATTTTAGAAGAATATCAGTAGCCAGACAGTTTCTGTTCTCATTGACTTCTCCATTGACTTCTTCAATTTTTTTTTAAAATAAATTGCCTATGCAAAGTGCGGCCTCTTTCTTCCATACAATTAACCCATAAACAAATGAAGTAATGAGATTTATTTTCCTTAAAATCCCTTCCATTGATAATAAACTAGACACATTTTCTCATACATTCCGCTCTCCAAGGACGCTATTCAAATAGTTTCCGCCATCAGCCATCGTGCTCTCTAGCTTGACACTCTCACAGTTCGTCAGGTCTTAGAAATAATGAGTACAAACAATACAAAATAATAAAATCACAATGTAAACTCTTTCTTTATAAGATTCAAAAGGATGAACATGACAAATAACTAACATGTTTAACAGTTTTTACCGTTCTTCCGATGCAATGAGCACCACATTGTGAGGAGAGAGTAGCAGCAAGTTTTTTGTACTTAAGAAAAAAATAAGTATTTTTCAAAATAAAAGCCAAACAGACAAAGTGACACATAATAACTATAAATATAATAAAAATAATATATAAATGTAATACTATGTAGGGAAATATTAATGTGATTTATCAGACATTTACAGGACTTTTTCTTCAGAATTAATCAAAGATACAAACCCGTGGGTAATAAAAGGTGCAAAGTGTTTTGTGCTTTCAGTTTTTGACTCAAGTGACTGCCTTCCCCAGATTCAATATCCGCAAAATCATGAATTCCTGTAGTCTCCGACATCCTAACAGGACTAATGTTTTCATGCGTCTTATTCTTTGGCTGAATAAACTTTGATGCCAAAACAGGACACTTATTTTCCAATGTCCAACACTGAAACAGTAATTGCATACCAAGTCTCTGTCATTTTTCCCACAACCTTTTTCTCACATTTTGAACCATAAGTTTGTTCAAATTTCTTTGATGCCACTCTATTTTCACTGAAATCACCATACTGACGCGAACTAAGGAACTAGTTAATACGATTTTTACCTTATCATAATCCCTTCTGTCCTCCATTCGTAAGTGCTGCTTATGCCCCCTGTGCTTTGCCTGTAAGCACAGTTTCAAGTATAATAACTCGAACCGCACTTGGCTAAAAAACACCAGGGTCATTTTCATTGAATTTATGAAGCAGTCTTAAATTACTGGCAAAATCAAACCTGCCAACCTGATGTAACCCATCGCCATGCTTTGGAAGTAATCTACCCTCTTTCACCAATTTCAAACGTTCCACTTCTAATGCAAACTCCCTTTCTGATCTTTCAGACTCTAATTTTTCTGTGCAAATTCAATCTCACGTTGTTTGATTAAATTGTCTGTTCTTAATTTTTCAGTCTCAAACTCATAACGTTTAGTTTCTTCTGACCAATTCTTTACCATGCATCTGTTGCATATTCAAAATCTCCTTTCTGTGTTCAAAAGACAACCCTGAAAAAAACATTCACCGAAGTTTAGTTCAACGTCCTGTTTTTTCTTTGCGGAAACAATCAAACGTTTCATTTCAATTAACCAATCTCTCACAATGGAATGAAGTTCATTCTTTTTTATTCGTTTATCCACATCACCTATTTTGAAGGTCCCCACAATTGTTACTTCACAAACAAATTTAACATGTCCCCTTACAGAGCTCAACGGATGTCATTTTTAAACTTAAAATTGTTGATTACCATTTCAAACTAAAATAAGTGCATTTACAATTCCAGTAAGCCACAAACACTCATTCACCTTCTCCCCTTTTTAAACTGCTTACCAACTCACTAAACTGCACTTATCTTCATGCAGCTTTCAAGAGCAAACTGGCATTTGATACTGATGGTTCCAAACAGAGCAGTACAGCCCAATTCGTAGCCACAGCGTGTGCTCACCCAAAGCATATACACACACACACACACACGCACTACACACACACAAAAAAAGCAAAATAACAAATCAAAGCAAAGCATTGCTAATACCATCTGGGGGAAAATGACTAAGGTTTCATCCCTAATAAAAAAGTAACTTACCTACAAATGACGACTAACTTCAAACTCATAATTTCCATACATAGACTAAACAAATTTAAATGTATCTCAAAAATAATACAAATAAACAATGATTAACTTTTTCAGATTATCATCCAACAAAGCACCTAATCAACCAATGAGCTCAACAAAATCGAATTGAACAAACTCTCATTTGTTATGGAATTGCTCTTCAACAGAGCCCCCATTTGTTACGAGGTCATTATAAATGTTAGTTATTGTGTGTCAGCATATGTAAGTAGTAAGCAAATATAAACAACAAAACCTCATAATATGGAAAGATGGATCACATGAGAACTTCAGAGGCGGCTGTGATGTCCAATATTTCACACATTCAGTCAGCTCTCCGGTAGCCTCATGAGCTGCTGCAACGACCCCAGCAAGCAATAGTTCACTCCTCTCCATTAACATAGTGTCTTTCTCCAGCAATCACCTAGAACTTGAGGACAAACACAGAACTCATTACAGCTCCTTCCTGAATTTATTGCAGCTGATCAAAATACTACATGTCTACAAATGACAAACTTAAGACTTGTTTGGAACATAAACATATTTGTATTTACTAGTTTTACAGCTGAAACTTGATGAAAGTATTGCACTGATGATTGATTGTAGATGAAGACTTAAGCAACAGAATAAGAGGCCTCTGTGTGGATTAACCTGGGTCTACCTGGGACCTGAAATTTCTGGCTTCCCATAAAATCCAGCCCTTGACAGCTTTTCTGTGCAGCATGCTGACATTGCATCTCTACCGATTTATGAGAATTAAAAGCTGAAAACCTTCACACAAGTGTACCTCCTTGCTGTAAAGGAAGTGATGATAAATCACTCATCTCTCCCAAAACACCGGAGCAGAGTTAGCAAACAGTCTCTCTTCAGAGGACGTTTATTTTAGAAACATACACCACTCCTGTAAGACGTCTGTTGAAAGTTTACACAGTCTGAGATTAGTGTCACACTACACATTATATGTGATACTTGTGAAAGTTGGGATTTGTAGAGAGAAATAGATCTAAAAGTAACTTTTACATGGAACTGAGAGGATTCCAAGTTCATCATTTATAATAAGGACAGTAAGGTGGATCATCAGACTCCGTTTACATGCAGCCAATAACCCGTTCAAAACCGGGATATTAGCAATAACCCAGTTGCGAACGGCCATGTAAACACCGGCAAAAACCCGAAAAATGCTCATATCCTGGATTTTAAAAACCGGGATATTATACCTGGGGTACCCCTTTTCTAACCCGAATTTTTGGTCATGTAAACGCGTCTCGCCATATCCCCATAGTGATTTGTGTTCTGCGCATGTTCTATTCGCAAGGAATCTTGGTCTTTTGAGTAGAGAAACTTCTCGGCGCATACAAAAATCCGCGTGCAGTATACAGGAAGTAAACATATGGCGAGACACAGCACAGCATTCTTTTGGAGCGAGCTCAGTAACGTTACCAGCATCTAAGCGCAAACAAAGGCGATCGCTATCTGCCCCGAACTATTCATTATCCGCATGCTGCTGTTGTTGTTGTCTTTGGATACAGGAAGAAGAATCAGAAATGACGCATTTTGCGTCTTAAGGTTGTCCGTACGTCTCAGACGCTAACCACGCGTCGCCGTTTACATCGGGATATTGCAATTCCGTGTATACAGGAGAAACTCTCTCTGCTCACGCATGTAAACGGGTTATTCCTAATGTTTCAGAAACCCGAATAGTGACCCTAACCTACATAACCGAAAATTGGCTGCATGTAAACGTCAGTCATAAATTCATTTCAGAACAGAAAGTGCCATCTGCATGTTAATAAAAGCTACATTTCTAATACATATAAATACATATCAATTTTAAATTTGACAGTAGCTACAATTTAGTTTTCACATTAAAGTAAAATAAAAATAAAAAATACTCATACACAGCTAATAAACATTCTATGATCTTCAATTCATTGCATTCATTGTCTGGGTTGTTGTCTGGAAGAGGATAACAGAGAGAAAATGTGTGTGAGTCCATATTATCACAACCAAATGCATTTAAAGCACATTGTGTTGTAATTGTGATTTCCAAACTCATACATAGGAATTTCCAGGAGGACTCGATTCTGATACAGAAATTTGTTTCATGTATACTTTTGTACAATAACATTAGTTCTGCAAAAGCTAAATAGACAACCATGAAACAGCATATGACCTGCTACATATGTGGTATGCTGCAGAGTAAATAAAAACCAGCCAGCAAGGATAATTTCATTGGTTTGTAAGTAATAATAGTGTCTCAGCACTGAATGTCTATGATTGTCTCCTACGCAACAGATTCAGATCCAACATAAAACCTCAGATAATCCTATTTCACGCATCACACACATATAATCACAGTTTAAAACAAAATGGTAGACTGAAACACACTCAAAGCATACTTTTACGATTAAAATTGTATTTTGATTCTTCTCTTCTTAACAGACAAAAATTGCCCATGTAGGGTGCTGCATTCCTGTAGTTTACCAAACCAATAAGGCAACGAGGTCATGTTATCACTGAGGAGCTATGTCACAGCAGCAACGAAGAGCACCACATCTGTTTTGACAGGTAGTAATTTTGTTTGACTTTCATATGTCTTTGTATGCATTTCAAGATTCGAATTCTTTAGATTGCATTAAGTTCATTCAGGGGGTCAAATGATGGATCTACCCAGACCCAGTTGATCACTAAATGCAAGCCAAAGATTTTGTCAGAGCACGAGTAACAATGACTACGTTTACATGCAGCCAATAACCCATTCAAAACCGGGATATTGGCGAATAACCTCGGTCCGCGGCCATGTAAACACCGGCAAAAACCTGAAAATGCTCATATCCCGGATTTTAAAAACCAGGATATTATACCTGGGGTACCCCTTTTCTAACTCAAATTTTTGGTCATGTAAACGCATCATCGGCATATCCATCAGTGATTTGTGTTCTGCGCTTTTCTATTGCAAGGAATACTTTGGTCTTTTGAGGCGCTGTAACACAGTCTCATCCCAATTCGTCATATGACTGACGTTTTAGGACGGTCTTTGAGCCATTCGTGAATATAGCGATTTTTTCAGGCCCCCTTAAACGCCGGTAGACGGCGATCCCGGGTCGTCATACAACTGACGCTTTACCTTGCACAGCGTCGTAGGTGACGAGTTGGGTTTAGGGTTAGGTTTAGGTCTGGGGTAGAGTTAGGATCCCATAACGTCATCTCCCGACGTTTGAGGGGGCCCTAAAAAGTCGTATGTTGACGAATGGTGAAGAGGCGGCCGAACGTCAGTTGATATGACGGCGGATGGGACTGGCTGCTTGAGTGAGGAGACGTAACGTCCCAGCCTCAAAGCGTAAACAAAGGTGATCGCTATCTGTCCCGAAACTATTCATTATCCATGTGCTGCTGTTAATGTTGTCTTTCGGATGCAGAAGAAATTAAAATGACGGCATATTGCGTCTTTTAAGGTTGTCCGTGACTGTGCAGACGCTAACCGCGCGTCGCCGTTTACATCAGGATATTACAATTCCATGTATACAGGAAACTCTCTCAGCTCACGCATGAGCGGATTATTCCTAATGTTTTAGGAAACCCGAATAGTGACCTTAACCCGACCATAACACGAAAATTGTCTGCATGTAAACGTAGTCAATGTCATGGCATCACTGTATTAGAAAAACATCGTAAAATGTCATAAACGTTCATAAATCGCACAGAGATGTGAACATAATTGATTTAACAGTTGATAATACTGCCTATAATCATTCTAGATCTGCTCTTGCAAAAAATACAACAGTGATGGTTTCATGAAGGACAAATACTTTATTGCACACTAACAGCAGATTTTATGAGTAAAGAGAAGACAAATTGAAGCTGACTAGGCCTCAAGCCTCTACGTTGCTTACTGTTTAGTCTTTGCGATTGCTCACATGCAGACTTTACATGCCTGAATTGGCTATTACATTCGCCAATCCAAGGCTTGTTATTTGACAAAGACTTATCTGTGTTAATGTGAAATAAACAAGATCTTCGATGTCTGAAAAGTCTGCTTCTTGGATCACTCAGCAGGTTGAGACATCAGTCTATGTATTCCTGGGGACAAGGAAAAAAGGCCATTTTCTCCTATTAAAGACTGAGGCAAGAATTCCTCATTACTTTAACCAAAGCCCTGAAAGACACTTGGGTTTGTTTTTTCCCTGCGGCATTAGTCCGACAGAACCTGGCAAAAGTTCATGGGAAACATACCTCCTCTCTCTCTCTCTCTCTCTCTCTCTCTCTCTCTCTCTCTCTCTCTCTCTCTCTCTCTCTCTCTCTCTCTCTCTCTCTCTCTCTCTTCTCTCTCTCTCTCTCTCTCTCTCTCTCTCTCTCTCTCTCTCTCTAGTCAGCTAGTCTGGAGGGGTCGTTTCCTAATTTACAAGTGATCTGATCTCAGACTTTTGAAGAGTAACTGGTTTTGTTGTTTGGCTGGCAGGTGCTCTATACCCAGTTCCCATATGATAATATTCAGTGCTACATGAGTTCACTGGACTGGTCCGTAAAACTCATCTATAAATATTATATAAACCCATACCCCTAATCTGGGAACAAACCCTCTTAGTTTTACACATTTTGATGTCTCAAAACACATATGGGTTGGAGGTTATATTAGATGTACGGGGTGACCTTCAGACCAACTGTGGTTTATTAGTGTACATTTTGATGTACATCATGACAGCATAGTAATATGCCAGGCATATCTGTAGTAAAAGCGAAGGTCCTATAAGACTTCGCTTCAGGGAAAATGATGACAAAATCTTCTATCATCAGTTTTACTGGCATTTCTGTCTTGTACACTTTTTTTGCTGCTTCAAATAGTTTTCTTTGGCAGCACTGCATTTGATTTCATAAAATATTCCCCTCAAATTTCTACACTGCGGTTACACAACTTTTATACAGTATGAAGTGAAGAGGGAAAATCACTCTATCAGGGATTTCTGTTATCTTTTTAGACTTATTCTAACTTTGTTTCTAACTTCGCAGACAGTTGTTGACTTTGAATGTCATTTGTCGGGAAAGACATTAGAGAACTATGCTAGTTTTGTAAAGATCAAACTCCAAATGCCCATAAGACTCTTTTGACTTAACTAAAATTTGTTATCTCTATTTGACCTTGTGAAAGTCATCATGTGACTCCCTTGACAATGACTAAGAATATAAATATTTCATTAACATACTCACCACAATTTTTTGCCCAAAAGTCTTATCACTTTGACGCCCTGTCAAACTTGTTTCCTCTGAGTCATGTTTAAAAGAAGAGAACATTCCCAGAAAATTGTCAGAGACTGTCATCCTTAATGCAAATAGACATTTCATCCACAGTCCTCTAAATACTTCTTATGCTGGCTGAGAACAAATTATTATACTGAGCTCTTAATAATTACTTTTGAAATAATAATAATAAAAAAAGAAGTAAGCATGACGGTACAAGAGGTAAAAGATCCAGTTTGAGATGAGGAATAACTATGGGAACCGTCTTATTTATGCATCAGAACTACTAAGGCCTGCTCTGATTATATTCTTAAGAAAACAGATTAAATCTCAATATACGTTAACTGAGAGAAATGGCCCACTGTATATGACCAGTGAAGCTTAAAAGGCCAGTTTGGCACAAATCTGTCTGTTAGACAGATTATCTTTTGTGAAAGCCTGAGGCGTCATTCCTTCACACACAGTGTGATCTATGTGAATGTTAGTATATAAACGTTTAGGCAAAACTGAGATACTACACTTTAAAGTTTTCGAAGTTGGGAGATAGGCTATCAGTCTTTGTCAAACATCTCCTTGCAACCATTATTCGTTCATAAGAAGTAAACAAAGGTGGGAGTCAGTGGTCTCACTTGTTGCCTTAATATCGATATTCAAAGCAAATTATATCTGAAAATTTCATGTAGTCGCGAAGGATTTGAGAAAACCTGTTTATTACATTTAGTACTAAATTCGTTTACTCAGTCTGTACCAAGAAACACAATTTGTTTGTGACTTTGCAATTTGTTTGTAGCAGGATAGGCAGTATTTATACAGCCGGTCAGGCTGGACGGAGATGTGTGCTCAGTAATTGCTTTGTTTAGTGAAGCGGGAGCCATGTTAATCCTCATTCAGAGTTTAACGTAAACTTCTCGAGAAGACTTATTTCCATACGAATGCAAGAAGTCTCAGAGGTGGAAGGTCTCTTTCTCTCTATTTTAGCCCTCCCCATTCTCTCACTCTTTAGCATCTCTGAGAATGCCAGTGTGTGTGTTTGTGTGTGTGTGTCAGTATGTGTGTGAGTGGGATTTTTTTTTACATGTGTAAAAGATCATCTTTAAGAGGTCACTTCACTAGTCCCTCACTTTGAAAACCTTCTCAGCCAGGGTAATTTGCTAGGCAAATGTCAATCATGAGCCGAGGGTCAAATGCCTCTAGCGCCCGTGAAACTCTAACCAGTGGTTTGCACCCTTTTTATGAAGTGCTATCCAGTCATCTAAACATTTCCTACTATAAGAACATTTCATCTACATTTTCTTTTTTTCTAGAAGTTTTGACCATACAATTACATTACGTGTATGTTGTTGAAGGCATGATATAACTTACTCTCTAAACATGCCCCAAAGGGAAACTAGGGTAACAGGTGTCTTGGCCGACTTAGGGGAGAGCGGGGCACAAAGTAACACTTTTTGACTTTGTCAATTTGTGTAAATCTACTTAGGGTTTAGAGTTTTTTCTTATCCCCACATTAATTTCCCACATGTCAAGTACAATTATGTGGTTTTGTTTTATTGATACAGTGCATACTTTTTTCTTGATTTACCCTGAAAGAATGGAAGTGAAATGTGACAACATGCCCCATAGGTGGGGTACATTGTAACATGTGAGGGGCACATTGTAACATCACAATATAACAGCTTAAAATGCTATCTGATCTAATAAAAAAATATACAAGTCAAACCAAAATATTTTCTTATTAAAATACAATTATTAACTTTTTCATATAAAATAATGGCATTTTTTAATAATTAAAAATAAACTAATTTTTGAATTTGACAAAAAACACATCAGAAAACACAGCTATACAGCATAGTTCAAAACACAATAATACTTAATAATTTCTGAACATTGACTCTCAGTCTTTATTTACATGTTTCTCATGTTTTCCCAATAGAATTCATAAAAGTATAGAATATAATAGCATATTTCTAATAGGGGCACATTGTAACACAGTGTTACAACATGCCCCAACTGCACAACTGGGGTTTAAACCCTGCTAGTGTCTTCTGCTAGTTAGCAAAGCATTAAAGAACTATATCAACTGTTTAACAACAGATTGGAGATTAAAATAATATCAGATTTGTCTAATTTTTAATAAACACAAAAAATAGAGATGAAAAATTAACTTAATTAAGAAATGTAATTTTGCTATGGTTAAATAAATGTTCAGTGATATCTTACAAAGATTTTGGAATTTTGGCACAAATTTTTTCTCTATAAAGTGTTGAAATGGCAACTAGTAAATATACCAAGTTTCGTCATGCCAGCATGTGTGGAAGTATTTAAAACAAGTGTGTTACAACTAGCCCCGCGTTACGTTGTGCCCCGCGCTCCCTACTATTGCATCTCTCAAAGCAAGTGTTGAATCATTATATCCTAAGTAATTTTATGTCATTTTGCAGTTTTAAATTCTACCTAAACTTTGAAACTCTCCCAATTCATCCAATCATATAACTGACGTTTTGGGACGTCTTTTGACCATCCGTCAATATACGACTTTTTAGGGCCCCCTTAAACGTCGGTAGATGACGTCATCGGATCCTAACTCTACCCCAGACCTAAACCTAACCCTAAACCCAACTCGTCACCTAACTGACGTTAAAGGTAAAGCGTCAGTTGTATGACGACCCGGGGATCGTCATTACACGACGTTGTCAAGGGGGCCCTAAAAAGTCGTATATTGACGAATGGTCAAAAGACGTCCCAAAACGTCAGTCATATGACGAATTGGGATGAGACTGTGTTATCCCCCTATTTACATTCAAAATATCATGCTGGTTCTAACTACCTATATACAGTAATATTATAAAAACATTATTACAAATTGAAACATCAGTTTTATGTGTCATTTATTTTCTTTAATGGCAAGGACACAGATTTTCAGCATCATTATTTTAGTCTTCAGTGTTGGTTCTTTAGAAATCATTTTAATCATTCTTCTCTGAAGAAACATTTTATAGGCTATTATAACATTGAAAACAAAGTTTAATGGTTACTTTTAATCAATTTATAACAATATATTAATATTATAGATAATATGAGAACTAACATGGTTTCTGCTGTGGGTAATTGTTTCTTATTTAAGGCTATTCCGTCACACACACAAGACCACACATGCGCTTGCATGACCATTTTCCTTATTTGTTGGTTAATTAATTGTCTCAGCTGTCAACTGTGAAACAAAGACTCTTTAAAACCAATCCTTATCTCAGTCATAGCACGTTTCCCTTCTTAATTACTGAAACACAGGCCCTCCATTTGGTTTTAATTAGATGGGTTGTTTTTGACATTGAAATATCTGCTCAAAAATAGTCCTATATGTGAAGGTTTTGTTTTTTTCAATCATTTTATACTTTACATTAAACACAAAATTCAGTGATATTGTATTTTCCTATATCTGTTGGGCTTCAATAATATAATTTATTACAAACAAATCACTGAGGATGCCAAGGAATGCTGGAGAGTGCGAGATTAGGCCTACCCCCCGTGACCATCTTATCCTCATCAATCTACCCTACTCAACACAGCCGTTCTTTGAAACGTAGGGACACCGCAAATTCCAGCATTAACAGGGTCCAGCGCTTCCCAAAGCAGCAGCTCCCGTCACAGGACTCCCACACCCATTGTTTCCCAGTTCCAGGAAGAGAAATTCCCAGTGTGGGAACAAGCTGTGCAGCACATGAGCAGACAAGCAAAAGTGTTACAGTGCAGGGTCACTATGCCATGAGGACCCTCATAAATTCCTATGGTGGAGCCTTCCTTTTCAGGCCACAGACTGAGTGCTCATAGGTGGCAATGAAGTCCGTAGACCCGTATTTGGACCAGGTGTAATACCAAACTGTGCTAAAAGTGCTTCTCAAGGCAACCACTACAGCTACGAATTACAATGAAATTTAAGATAAAGTTTTGTGGCTCTTATTTCATCCATGTTATAGTTTGACGTAATGCGAGTATTCTTCTAAACATTGACAAAACTCTCTTTTTCACATTTGAAATACACAATTTACTTCTCATACACAGACTTTTGTCCAATCAAATACTCTCAAGAATGGAAATGTCCCTCCCTCAATTCCACCTGCAAACTAAGTATATCATGATTCATGGCTGTGATGTAACTAAAGCATATTTGTTCATCAAGTGTCAGAGTGATTTCATGTTTGTTTGTTTCTTTTTATTTAATTAATCAGTTTAATGTGCATTAAAAAAAGAAACGAATAATGTCAGACAAACCCTCAGATCAGCTGTAATTGATTAAAATCAGTCATTTATTACAATGAAGGCATTATATAAATCACACGCAAAACTGCTATAAACGGAGTTATGGAGCTCAAAGCGGAGAGTTTACCAGAGCATGGAACTCAGCTTCTAAAACCCTTTTTGAGACTAAATCTATGTCAAAAGTCCCACTGTGGACTTCTAAATAAGATTATATCAGTTGTGGCTAAACATTTAAGCAGCTCCATGACTGCCTAGCTGAACATTATATAACTTCTCCTATGAAGTAATCTTTTTAGTAACGTCAAGGCAAAAGTAACTCATGTTAATCCTTATAAAACTACTCTGAACTTTGACCTTTTAGAATTAGACCAGTCAAAGCAGTCAGGGAAGCAGAATGAGACCGTTCCTAAGAAAAGAGAAGTCAAATAAGTTCGACAAAGTTGCTGGCCACTGCCAAATACTATTTGACTGACAAGCTTCAAATTTGCTTCAAATTTGTGATGCAAGCAATTTGCATTGATTTGGAAATAGGCTACTTCTATTGCGTATGGAATAGTTTGGCTTTAACAACAACAACAAGAACTACCATATTTGTATTGTCTTTGCATTTGGTACAATCATTTATCGTAATATTTTTTATTTAATAGAAAACAAAAGCAGAACTTTTATCTCAATTGCCCTGGAAAGCATTTGGCCAGCAATTTAAATGTTAATTGTCAGGTATTTTCACAATGAAGTATTCAATAGTGTCATGGATAATTAGATTATCATTCACAAATCCTCAGCCCCTAAGCCTATTCAAACTCAGACCTTTAGTCTCAACACTGAATGCATTTGACAGTGCATGTTTAGCCTGCTACTTAAAGTAGTATTTGAGAAGATCACAAAATTAAATGCAACCATTTGACAGCGGTGAATGGAACACAATGATTCAAGTGGGACTTGCATTCCACAGCATTAGAACAGCACTCAGTGAACTTGAGGACTAAGACCCCTGTGAATAAAACCCCTCCAAGAAAATTACTGAGTAGGGTGAATTTAGGTAAATTGTTCCACTTTTTGACAGTCATCCCATTTACCCAGCCCCAATCAAGGTGTTATTATAATTATTGTTATTATTATACTTGGGGAGGTTACTTTATTGTTTTTAATAACATTTCTACACCCTTTTTTTAAAAATTGAGCATGCTGAAAAAAGAAAGAAAGAAAAAAAATTCACTTTTTATTGTCAGTAGCCTGTATTGTAGGTATATAGCCTACTAAATGTGTATTAAAACATTTTAATTCGGTGTTTTGTCTTAATATGATAGTGAGCAGTCACACTACTTTTATGATAGGCTACTTTTATCGTGTTTTTGCGTTAATTTTTGAAGCTTGTACTTGCTGTAATAGTCGGCCTAAATAAGAAACCATACTTGCATATTCATTCAAAAAATATGAGATGAATGGGTAAGTAAAAACAGTTTTCATGTTGGAACGAACCACTGCCCTTTCACCTTACTCCAAAAAACGGCAAATGCATGGTTCATTCAGCGCGCTCGTGCGTGAATTGCCCACAATGACTTTGACGTGCTGTAGTGGACACCTGAGAAAAGCGCGCGTGCCATGACTGATATTCCTCTCTTGATGTCTCGGAATGTGTTCTAACAGAGACCGAAGAGGCAGTCTGGGGGGAAACGGAGAGAGGGAGGAGAAGGAGTCGAAGTAACAGCGTGAAGTTGCATTGAGAACATGCCATAGAGCGCTGAGCGCACTTCCACACTGATCTCTCTCCGCACGGAGTGAATGTTCACGGGCGCTTGTGAAGGGACGAGCTCGAAGTGCATTCCATGGACCAGTGTCGAATGTGTCTTCTTAAAATGTTGGACGTATGCATGGGTATTATTTTAGTTTAAGGACAGAATTTTCTAGAAACCTGCTGCTGGAACCTGCAAAAGAGGAACTTTCAACAGACTCTGCTCAGACTTCAGAGATTTTTTTTTTTTCTAAAATGCACTTATTTGGAATTTCTGTCTACTGTCTCGCATTGGTTTTATGCAAACCTTGCTTTGGAGTCAAGTCACGAACTACTATGATTATGACCAAGATAACAAGGAGATGCCATGGTCAGCACTGGCAAGATCATTTTCAAGTTTCGGATGTGGAGAAATTGGTTTGATGCATCATTTATTATTAGTTATGATTTGTTGCCTTAAATCCAGGATGACGTTATTTTCAAACTTAGTTGTACTACTGCTTCGAGCTTTGTGATGCAACATATCAAGAGCCAACATCACTAGCACTGGTGACTGCATGTACTTAGCCCAGATTAGCTTTAGTTTAGAATCCTGATTCATTTATTAGAGGCTTCTTGCATAAACACTTGAATGGAACTCATATAAAATCCAAAAATTTATTTATATCTCCTGCTTGGACAGATCATAAAAAGACTTTTTTTTTACCATTTAGGGAATGTGACATTTAAACAACATTTGACCTTACTGTTCTCTGCTTTATTTTTTTGTGTTTTTGTTTGTATTTATTACAATATAAATTCAACAAATTATTAAAAGCAACCAGTACCTCTGGAATATTTACCATTTTCATGTAGCCTATTTATCATATGGACATCATTTTAAGACAACTTCATTCACACATCTATGGTTTATAATGGAAATAATTTGAGAGCACAGTTATATTGCCACGAGAAGTGGAAGCAGTGACACATTGGGTCAGCAACTTGAGAAGTAATCTCACTATCTCCCCACTGAGAAAGAAAGAAGAGAGAAAGTGTTTCTTTGATCATGTATATGATGATGAATATACTCAATGGGTGCAATTAATTTTTATTATATCTTCTTACCTCAGGAGCTCCAATGTGACCTGTCTGAATACAAGAGATTAATTCTTGGCTCACACACATGAATTAAGCACAACATTCTATCATTTTGTATACAGCAACAGAACATTTTTACTATGTGCAGTGTAAATGATAGCTACCATATGCTATGCGCAACAATGTGGATATCTTGACATGGTCTTGAAATGTACGATTGGTAATGCTGCAACAAAATTAGACTTGCTTTGTTTTCACTGCTCTCTCTCTCTCTAATTCTCCTTTGGGTTGCTGTGAAATTCGATGGTTATTAAGATTCCATTTCACTGGAATTCACAGAGAGAAGCAAAAGCCATCGTACGAGTACAACAGCAACAACACAAAAAGCTGCTGAATTTCTAATGGTTTGTTTTCAGTTCATCTGGGGGATATTTGTCTTGCACTTACGCCACGAAATTGAATAATTGTTCCATAATTGCATATATGGCTGTACACTATATGAATGTTTGGGATGGTTGACTCAATAATTCATTGGGCATCAGTCAGCGCTCCGGCTAATATACTGACCTTATTTCTCTCCCTTGGACTTTTCTCTCATAGCCATCTCTCATATGTTTTGGCAAAGCTTTCCTGTAAATCATGAGTAATTGTAATTGTAAGGCATGCTGATCTACATGTAAAGAGAGTTATTGTCTAAAGACTATCTTCTGAAGGGGTCACCTGGGAAATGTGCTTGGTGAGTACACCGTGAGTTGCTGGGACCCCCTGATTTGTAGTCTTAAAGGCTCAGCTGCAGTCTTGACCTCATTCATTGGGACTGGAGAATAGTTGTGTCATGTGGCTTAACAAAAACTCCATCATTTTAACTGGGATGTTGACTGCTTTTGCGGATGTCTATTTTATATAATAGCCGCTACATTGCAAGTCTCTTGAGATTCTCTGGTTTAAGTAAGCATTATATTTCAGTCACTATGAGTGTGTCTCATGGCTCGTAATCAGATGTCCGAGAATCAACCACCCATGAACTGAGGACCTTTCGGCTGGTCGTAACAAAGACCCCCCTGTCTTTTAAACCATGCTTGTTTATTTCTGCTCTTTGGTGATAACCAGAAGATTACCAGGGATGTCTGCTAATCTCCAGTGTGTGTGTGGCACATCGTCAACTTCTCAGGTTGGAAAGTTAGCACAGGTGGAACCAGTTACTCACTTCTGCCTCTTGTCTTCGCCTCTAATAGCCAATCCACCCTGCCAGATTGGCTCATCCTTTAACTTCCAACTATAGCACAACCACCTTCAACACTTTAACAACTTGGAGACTTTTTGTTTTTTTGTGGGGGTTAGGGGGAGGTGGTGTTCAGAACGTTGTGATGACATCAGCCAAAAGACTTCATTTCGTCTTTGGGGAGGTTAGCAATTCAACCATTACTTTTGAATTAGGCAACTTCTGCAAATGGGGTTTCAGTTGTTACTTCTTAAGAACCTATTTTCATAATCGTGCAATGATGTAGTAAAGGAATAGCATGTTGCAGAGGGCTTTAAAGTGTTATTTGGGGAAGTGTATCCAAATGTTCATGGAGGAAGATTAAAACAGTTTGGAATAAAGTGATGTTTTAGTTCAGTTTTAGTTTCAGTGATATTAGTGGTTTGTTCCTGGGTTCTCTTTAAAGCTGCAGTCCTCAGGTTTTGCCTCTTTGTCGCCATCTCTGTTGGAAATCTCGCACTTGTAGTACCGGTCAAAGCAGAATTATCAACTTTACATGAGTTGTACTTCAACACCCTCGACACGGCACAGTAGGATGAACACAATGTTTGAGGAGAGAGATGTGCGGCTTTCAATCACACGACGGTGTAGATACTGGCATTCAGAATCACAGATTATTATTTTTGGAAGTATGACCAACATAAGAATTTTCACCTGGAAAATGTCATCTGAACTAGTAAGAAACATCCAATTTTGTTCTGGTTCTGACATTGCAGTAAATCCCACTGATTAAATCTAACAATCGCTTATAAGTTATCATATCACGCAAAACCATGCAAATTATACTTTGTTCTCAAATTGTTAATGTTAACAATGTAAGCATTGCGTGACTAACGCCCTTCCAGATATTATCCTTGTTTTCGCATGGGTCTAGTTGCAGTCTCTTTTTTCTGTAACCACTCCGAAGTCCGAACAAAGTCATTTGGATTTTACAGCGGGTGAATCTGTTGTCACCGGTGATTTTCGTTTAAACCTTTCTGGACCCGCCATCGAATTTGATAAGTTTAATTGTATTAAGTGGTGTGAGAAAAGGCTATAAATCTCCACATCCAATGTTTTCTTTTGATTCCAGTTTAATATAATAGTTTTCATTAACGATAATCTCGGTATAGAACCAATCAAAAGCTTCTCTCTTCGGTCACTCACATGGACAGACACAGAAACAAGAAAAGGACATCTGTAAAAATCTCTCTCTATTCTGTATTAATTGCATTTTTATTTTGAGTAGCTGTAGCTGTCTCCTTCTTTGCGCTGTCTATAAACTGGCTGTGGATCTCAGTCCCCCTTTCAGCAGAGGAATTCAGCCCTGACTGTGGCCCAGCAGTGTGCCTGAAGCAGCTGGGGTACTGAGATTTTCTGGGGTTTTTTGCACTTTTTCTTAAGATCCAAGACCGCTTTTGCAATTTCCTCTTGCAAGGAGAAGCACTGGAATGTGTTACAGCAGAAAAATCCAAATCACCAAAAATTATTAAACTTTTTTTTCTTTTCTATTTTTACCTGCCTTCTTCTAGGAACCTTATTATAGCCAGTGTGTGGACCACTTTGGGAGTGTTAGAAAAAAAAGTATGGAGACTAGACCCTAGTAGACTAAAGTAACACAGTCTCATCCCAATTCGTCATATAACTGACGTCTTGGGACGTCTTTTGACCAGTTCGTCAATATATGCCTTTCTAGGGCCCCCTTAAACGTCAGTAGATGACAATCCCGGGTCGTCATTCGACTGACGCTTACCTGTAACGTTCAGTTAGGTGACGAGTTGGGTTTAGGGTTAGGTTTAGGTCTGGGGTAGAGTTAGGATCCGTTAACATCATCTACTGATGTTTTAGGGTGCCTAAAAAGGCATATATTGACGAATGGTCAAAAGACGTCCCAAAACGTCAGCTACATGACGAATTGGGATGAGACTGCTTGACTAAAGCAGTATTTCCCTACTTGTTTGTCTTATACTCACAAAGCCCCATCAGTAAGCCTTAAGTATACTCCTTTATAGACAATACATAAGAAATGTTTCTTTTTACACATTATACAGAATATCATTTACCATTGTTGTAAAATTGGTCACCTGTTACTGTGTGATTCGTTGAGCTAAAAACATAGATAATGTAGGTTGCCATTCATTTCCATTTACAACTGAGCTTGTCTGACTGTTCAGTGAGCAATCATGCAGAAACTTTCCTTATTAGACAAAATGCCAAATTTATTTATAAAGTCAAATTTAGATGTGAAATTTGACAAGCATAAAGTATTTAATACTATTTGAAAAACCATAGAAGCAGGACATTTTAACAATCAAGTGCATATCAATCATTTCATAGATCTTAATGAGAAGTCATGACTTGCAGTGTAACAAAGACTTAGAGATTAACAAAGACTTTCAGAGACTTACAAAGGGAAATGGAAATCTTTCTAAAGGAAAGATTAAAACTGCATTGTGTAGTGACCCGTTCATTTAGTCAGAGTGAGACAGCGAAAGTAACAGGTAGTGCACATGCACATGTATAGGCTGAGGCCAGAATTATCTTCTTTAAAGGGGTGGTTTACTGTTATTTTCTTTTGCATGATTGTGTTTATGGTGTGCAATATAACATGTATTTGTGATTTTATTTTTTAAAAGTCTTATTTTTCATAAATTTCACCTTTATTGTAAGCCACCTTTCTCCTCTGTCATAATTGAACGACCGGTTGACTTCCTGAGTCTATGAAATCACTCCCCTCAGAAACAGGCAATGGGCTCAGATTGGTTAGTGTGGGCCGGTGTGTTGTGATTGGCTAAACTGTAGTGCATGTTGTCCGGAAAATTCATGCCCATTACCTTTACGGGCAAAGTTGCATCGTGCTTGTTCAACTCTCACAGTATTATGTTTTATTAACAAAGTTCGGGAGGAGCACGTTCAGTTAATTAACACGAGTGGAGTGCACCCAGCAATCAATGATAAGAAGTATATATAGATTCTAGCAATCTTACCTTACTCCATGACAGTTTAGCAGCATTCTCCACTGCTCCTTCTCCACACTTCCAGTCCTAAACAATTACATAGGGGGAGAGCACTGTGGTGTCGGGCCAAACTCCGAGCTCAGGTCCATCTCCTAAGACAGCATGCCAAAAAGTGTGGACTTGTGACGTATTAATTCTTTTAGCCGTTGAGCGTACATCATTGTACATGTGTTATTGCGGTGCATTGTGGAGTTGAATGAGTGCATGCGATGACATCCATATGGTTTCGGGCACCACTGCAAATGGCTATCCTCTCAAATAGTGCCCTTTTTAAAAGTATAGAGGGTGATTTCGGACACAGCCCATTAAACCAGCACTAAAAAGTCTGCCCTCTCCAGGTCTGACCGGTGGCTACTGCAGTTGAATTTTCCTATTGGATGTTTGCGGTGGCACGGTGACACAGCGTTTTGTCTGGTGACGCGAGCCAGTTACATCCAAAGAGATGCGATCTCAGGTGCACGCCCCTGCAGCGTGGGCTTCTGCCCAGTTTTCCAGCACCTTTTTCAAATATTGCCAGTGGGTGGAGTCAGGCTCTGACCAGGGGTTTAGTTACCCTTTAATGAGTGGACAAGTGTTATTAATCCTGGAAATAGAGTCAAGAGAGTCCTAGTCTACAGATAGATTCATGTAGCTTTATTATAATACATGAAGCAAATGTGTGGATTTTTTATTATTTTGCGTTGTTTTGTGTGTCACACTTAGTATTGATAGGTTAATGTTTGTAGGATGTCTTCTCTGGTGCCTAAAGGTTTTATATATTTCGAATATTAATGCATTTTACGTATAAAACGAATAGGGAAAATTAAATTCTGTCATCATTTACTCAGACTCATGTAATTCCAAAAATATCTATTTATTTTGTTCAACACAAAAGAAGATTTTTTTGCTAAATGCCGAAGCTGCTCTTTTCCATTCAGTGAAATTAGTTTAGTAGCAGAAACAGTGTAGCAAGAAAAACGGAGGCTTGGAATTTCAGATAATTAGCCGTTTATGTGTTTAACAGAAAATAAAGTCATACAGGTTTGGAACAACATTATAGGTTAAGTAAATGGTAATAGATTATTCATTTTTAGACAAACTGAATCTTTTAAAGCTTTCTTAAGACTTGTGTAATCCACATGCTAAGACCTATGAATACTCGCTGAGTGGATGCTGCTTAAACCTTACTAATGTCACTCTTGACAGTTTCTGTCCATGATATTTGCTTGATATAATGCTTTAAGTATGGCAAAACAAGAACCCCTCCTGCCCCCACTTTATCTGTAGCTTTTTAAAAACGTGTCTACAGGGAGTTTCATTGGGATTTTATGCAGAGCTCTATTATGTTTTGGAGAGCTCAAGATTTGGGTTACAGAACATTAGACCTAATATCCCTATGGTCTTATTGAGTAGTGGGCAACCCTCCAGGCTAATAGCTTTATTGCACCACAGAAACCTTAACCAAGTACGCGTCAGAAGTGCACAGTAATTGCATCCTGACACACGCCTGCCTTTACACGTGAAACGGATCAGACCCAGAAAGCAAGTCTTTCTAAAAAAACGAACAGAGGTTCTTATGGGACTCAGACAAATCTCTAGATTATTTCTTAAAGTCAACATAAAATCAAAATGGCACATTCCTTCTCTTATAATGCATGATTCATGACTTTCCATTTTGGCTGAGATTCAGAGTCAAATTAATCTAAAAGCTGATATCAATAAAATAAAAAATAAAATAATTCTAGTGTTGTTGGTTGTTGGTGTAAGCACTGTAATGCAAACTGAGGCAACGTGGAGCTTATGAACTGTTTATGCAGCAAATTGGACTTGGAAAGCATTGCATGAATGGACTGATTTAGACATAGGCTGTGCTCTCTGTTGTTACATGCTCTATGTTGTATCCAATGCTGCTCAGTCATATTAATGTATCCAACAGACACTAGGCTAAAGACTGGAAAAATGATTTCCATGCGGATGGTCTCAGTCTCTTAGAGCGCATGCAAATGTGCATTAGCGTGTGCTACTGAATCAGCGGTTCGGTTTAGATTCATACAAGAGGCTATAATATAGAATTAATGCAGGCCGCCTACCTTTGGGAGCATCTTAATTGCTTTAGGAAAAAGTGAGGTTTGTTTGGCTGAAATGTGGGAAGCCTGAATGTTGAAGAGTGTCTCAGTTACTCTTCAGACTTGTGGCCAGACTTATTCTCCAAGGAATCGGTTCTCCCCTAGGTCAAAGGCTCAACGTCTTGCAGTTAGTTCTAGGGTTTCTAGGAGATCATTTGGGGGTTAATGATATTTCAGATCCTCTTACTCTCTCTCCTGAGTGTTGGCAAACTGGTAGAACCCAGACATGCCCCCAGCAGACTTCAACGACATCATTCAAGTTCAGTGAGCACGCACAGCACCATTTCGCAAGCCTGCCTCTAGAGTCCAATATTGAGGATGAAAGGTATGTCTGGAACAGATGCAACATGTGTTCTTGTGCATATGCACCACTGCTATAATGTCCATGATGGGGGCCATGTTTCACCTGAGTTCAGTGAGCATGTGTTATAAGTATCTGTAATACTCCTCAGTGACAGCATTTGTTTTCTGTTGTTGTTTTTTTCCCATTGTGTTGAAAGTAGAATTTAGTACAATGGCGTTGACTTTGCATTTTATTTACTTAAAAATATAACCTATGTGTGAAAGAAGCAATCTGGTTAAGCACTGTTATGATTAGAATCTATTGTACTGTCTGTTCCTCTCTTCACAATTGCATAACTGCCCATTATAGATAATAAACCACAATTGACTGCTTGAGAGGCCTTTGTAGCATTACAATTGCTTATTGTATTTTCTTTCTGAATAGTTAGCTATGAAATAAATGTATCCGTATAGAAAAGTAGTAAACTCATGAAATTGTCAATTTTGCTGCTGGAACACATTTGAAACAACTGTATTTTTGCAAATACATCAATCAATTCTTGATTAAATAATCACCAACAAGCTAGTTCTCTTTATCTAAGGAGTAGCCTATGTGAAAATGTGAACTCATAAATTATGAAGTTGTGATGGCTGACCTTTTTGTTAAGCTTTAATGGAAATTGAACTCTATAAACTTAATATTATGAAAACAAAATGCTTAAAGGTGCCCTAGAATGTGAAATTGAATTTATGTTGGCATAGTTAAATAACAAGAGTTCAGTACATGGACATGACATACAGTGAGTCTCAAACACCATTGTTTTCTCCTTCTTACTTAAATCTCGTTTTTGAAAAACACCCCTGAAAAACAGGCGAATCTCCACATAATACCGACTGTTACGCAACAGTTGGGATCATTGATATGTACGACCCCTAACATTTGCATATGCCAGCCCATGTTCAGTGACAGACGAGACGGAGCTGCGCAGCCGAAGCATGGGAGTTCGTGTTCGGATGTACACATGAATACAAAAGTATATTTTAGTTCCTTCGTCTGAGCCTGTGAAGAAACAATGGATTAATTTTATTTTCTCTGGAAATTTTCAAACATTTCACGCGACGACTGTTTCCTCAACTTGGGCCAAGAGCTGGCCTCGGATCGAGCTGATGTGTTGTTGTTCAAGTTCAGACAGGTAATCTTTCACTTTAAAATCGTTCAATACTGTTTTTGCATCAGAAAGTCAGGCCAGTGATTAAAAATCAACTTCACATCGTTTCTTTTAGTAGGATGAAAAAAAATCTTATTTAAATTGTGAATTATATACAGAAAGAAAGCGATCAAAGAACAATCACAGCGCGAGTTTATCTGGACACTTGCCAAACTTGTTATGAATTCAATGACGCATGTTACACTGCACAATGAAGCTCTAACTGTATTTACATCATCGTGTCTGCTGCATTAGAGAGTAGAGAGACTGCATTGCAATGATAAGATCTTCATTCTCGCGATCGACACACTCACTGTCCTTTGCTTGCTCAATATGCTCATCACAGCAACACTTTATGTGATGGGAATAGATCTAAATACTTCAAAAACATCTCACGATTCGTTAATCTCGATAGCTGTAATAGTAAAACCTATAATAGCTGTAGTAAAATTATTCGAGAGAGTTTCACATGTAATACATAGCTATTTCATATGCAAGCATGTCAGCCAATCACAGCAGAGGCCGGTTACACACAGCAGACACGCCCCTTCAATCAGAGTGTTCAAAGCAGAGGCTAAAATCAGGCTAGGAAAAATGCCTTTTATTTCTAAATTATGACTATTTTTGATCTAAAAAACATACTAACATTATAAGGGCAACCCAGGAAATATTATAAAATAATTTAAAAAAAAACAAACAACATTTTAGGGCACCTTTAATATTTATGGCCTAAATAGTAAGCATTTTGACTGAGGCTAAAGGAATTCATTCGGTGAGGTGCCTTCCAGAAACCTCATCCAAAATAGCTCCGGATGCTGGTATCGGCTTAGAGGATAAACTCTAACCTCATTGCCAAAAAATGATCTAGCTGTTTGTGTCATTGTTACAGTTTTGTGGTTTGCTTCAGGAAACACTATGTCATCAAGAGAATACGTGTTGCTTCAGGGTGTCTGAAATGGGCATTCTGTCTAATGATGCACATTTTATAATTGCCATCAAACTATTGACTCACATTTGAACTTTAAAATAATGGCAGTCATGATGGTGTCATTATCATTATTGGGAGCGTGTGTGGCATCCAATGATTTTGTTAAAGTGGAGATGGCATCCTGTCCCAAGTGTTAAACCCAGCTGCTTTCTATTGTGGTTAATTAAATGAGACATTCTTTCTAGCTTGGTGAAGTATTTTTACTGGCCACTGATGTTGTATGCATCTATCATCAGGTCATCATTTTATTACATCCCATGAATCACTGCTTTTCGGGGCCAAATGCAATCTCGTATTGACGCCATTCTCCCTTCAACTTGATTAATCAGATGTACTATTTATTTTCTTTCATTCAGCGTCAAACCTTTTCTGTTTAAAGGGAAAGTTCACCCTAAAATTAAAAATTAAGTCATAATTTACTCAACGTTGTTTAATGTAGCACGCTGTTCTTCATTTTTCAGACCACTGAAGGAGAAATCTTAAAAATTCCCCACGTCCCTCACTTGCACTCGTCCATATATAGGCAGTGACTTAGTGACCAGCATCAACCTTTTAAGAAAAGATGCAAAAATATATTACAGAATGGTCTCATGCCATATATTCCATGTATTATTTAATGAAAATCCTGATCTTGGCCTGATCTCTATTAGTCGCATTGTTCACTCCGACTCATAAAAGATACAGTTGTGAGAAATCATAATTATTAATGAAAATAGCTGCAATTAGTTGTATGCAATTTGAATTTGATCTTTATATGAAATTAAATGTGCATTCAGCATGATTTTTGTGTGAATGAAATATAATTTAGTACATTTATTATTTTTGTTATGCATTAAAATGTATTTTCTTTTGTGATATTAGAAATTGGAATAAAGCTATCCCTAATACTATGAATTAGATCACAAGAGTAAAACAATAAATGCATTTCTGGGTCATGGGCTCTCAGACTTCATGGTTCCCATTTGTATCGAACTTCTCCCATCAGTGTCTTTTTTTAGTTACCACTAAAACATAAAAATAGGGCATTGTATTAGCATTTTTACAATTACCAAACCTGAAGTTTGGGCCTGACTCACGTGTGAATGTGTCTGTGTTCTGTGCACCACACATAATTTGCTCAGTCTCCATTGTTTCTGGTAGGAAACAGACCAGTGTGTTATCTCAGGAATCACTGTAAACAAAGGCATGGAAGAGGCCACATACAATAGTCTTGTTCATACTCTTTTTGTGGGATTTGGGTTTCCTGAATAAACAGAAGGGAGTCAATGCAGAAGCGGTCATTTCCTACAAGGATTATATTTTTCCTTTTTCCACGATTAGAGCTATTTTCCTTGGTATGCGGTACAACTGAATGTTTGCAGGTAACAATGTGGGTTTAGAATCTTGTTCAGCTACTATGTCAAAGGATTTATGAGAACATTTGAAACTATGCAATCTTAAAGTCATATTTCATGTAAATGGTTACATTTGTATATATTCTGGCACAGCGAAGTGTCCTGTATCATGAAAAATGGCCTTCAAGTGTATACTTTCAAAAAATTGTAAAACTGTAAAGCTCATTTGTTCTGAGGATCTCCTTTGAAAGAGAGTTGGGTAGGGAGGCCTAGAAAAGCATTTCTTGTACTTATCCGCCCCCCAAAAAATGAACTTAAATAATAGGTTTTACAGCAAAATGTAAGAGTAAGAGAAAGCTAATTTCCTACCATTTGATGTAATAAATTGTCTGCTGTGAACTAAAAAAAGGGTTTATTCACCAGTCAAATGTAAAATAGAGCGTGACTGGGACCAATACCAAAGACTGGCCTTCTGGAAAGGGGAATTATATTGAGCCTCAATTTCTAGTAGTATTTTTTTTTTTCTAAAAAATTTTAACACCTCTACAAGGGGGGAGGATTTTTTTAGTTTTTTTTTTATCGACAGCCATGATCAGCTATGTGGGTAAACTGGGCATGTTTCCTGGAATGTCCCAGACAGCTGTATCATTTTCCATCAGGGACTTTAGGGTGTTTCAGACGCCGTTAGTATTTTTTACACTTATTGCAAACTTTCATTCCGTTGTGGATTGTGGAGAGGTCAAAACCTTGGGGGTTTGATTGCGTGTGCTAGGCTGTCTCTTGGTGCAGACAGACATGGCTCCGTCTTCACAGGCAACCCAGCTTCGGAGTAAGCAATACTTTCAATCGGCTAAGTGGAAACCATTGAGTTCTGACCATTCCATTCAATAAAGCATTATTTGCATGTCTCAGTTTCACTCTTCACATTTACACATTTTGACATGGGAAAGCTTATATCTCTTGGTTCATTTCACATTCATTTATACATCCATGATTTAACACAACAAAATGTTGCCAGCATACAGTTGGCCATTATAACTGTTGATTGATAAAAAATATGATAAAACAATGGAAAAGTTAATCACATGTGTTTATTATCACTGATTAGATACTCCAAATATTGATTCAGTGAGTAGAGTTACAAACCGTATTTTCTAAATCAATGAGAGATTGAAACATGCTAAAAAAATAACATAAAAATAGTTGATATTTATTTTAGTTGCTTTGGGATTTATACAATACGGCATGCTTAATTGTTGCAGTAGTTCTGTCCAGCACATTGATCAAACCCTCTATGATTTAACCCACTATGGACAGCTCTGGTGTTAGGCGTAACTTTATGTTGCTGTCCAAGGGATAGTTTGCCTAAATATTAAAATCCAGTCATCATTTACTTTCATCTTTCCAAACCTGTATGATTTTTTTTATTTGGAACATGAAAAAAAAAACTATTTGGTTGACAACATAAATGGTAGAATTCAAAAATGTGCATAAACTATCCTGTTAAGTGTTACTCTGGTATAAAGTCCCTCTTAAAGGAGAATTTTAACATTGAGCAAATTGTTTTTGTAAATTTGGAGTGCTGTCAGTACAGACAAAAACGACAAAAATCACCAATGGTCGCTTGTGAACTCAACAATTGACTATGTGGGCTTCAACTGAAAACAGGAAGCAAATAGAAGTATATGAGCTGGCTGAATTAACATAATTTTTATTCATATCTTTCACATCTACTGCAGTCAGATTGACCGTGGTCACTCTTAATAACACCACTCACATGGCTGTGCACTCATAGTGACAAATCAAGGATGTTAAGAGGCTATAAAGCAGGTTTAGAACTTGCCCCATTGAAGTCAACAGGGTGCGAGTTTTAAAAGACGATAACACAGTGTAGGTAACACTCGATTTTTGTCGTTTTTGTCTTTACTGACAGCACTCCAAACGTACAAAAAATTTGACCAGAGTTCTCCTTTAACGGGAGAGTCCAAATTAAAATGCTGCTATTTACTCATCCTTAGATTGTTTTAAACCTGCGTAACTCACTTTATATTAAGTGGCTTTAAGTACTATGTACTAACATTGAACAATAAGTACAATGTATTATTGTGTTGCCTGTTGTATTGTAAAACACTTTTGCTGCTATTGAGGTGTGATACGGGTAAGGTTAGGGACAGGTGTGGTGGTATGGGTCGGTTTAAGGGTTAAGGTTAAGGTGTGAGGGGAGGGTCAAATGTGTAATTACAAATGTAATGACAAAGTAATTATAGCTGTAATTACATACTGGTACGTAAATATAAGTACAATGTCAAAAACATGTATGTACACAATAAGCCCATTGCATCAAATTATTAATTTCAATGTAAGTACATAGTACTTACAGCCACTTAATATAAAGTGGGACCAAATATATTTTGAAGAATGTTGGTAACCAAACAAAAATTGGTGGTTTTGGGGCAGTTTTTGAAACAAAATTATACTGGAAGTCATTGGGAACCAAAACTGTGTCTATTTACCAAACAGTTTCTGTTTTCATTGACTTCCATTGTAATTTTTGTCCTATAATGGAAGTCAGTCAGAACATTCTTCAAAATATCTTCCGCAGATGAAAGATTGTCACACAGTTTGGAACAGTATTTGGGTGGACTATCCTTTTAAGAAAGAGTAATTTTTTGCCTTTTTTTATTTTTTAAAGAATTCTTTGTAGGATAAGCTGACAGGCTGATTTTCCCCAGTTTTATTCTGTTTCTCTGTCTTATCAGGAGTATTCAGAGCCAGACCTGGTGGAGCAGTTACGTTTCAGCAGGTAGCGTGGATGAACTTATGAGGATAGTTTA
The DNA here is from genome assembly GCA_030378365.1 of Hybognathus amarus. Taxonomy (NCBI): domain Eukaryota; kingdom Metazoa; phylum Chordata; class Actinopteri; order Cypriniformes; family Leuciscidae; genus Hybognathus; species Hybognathus amarus. Next base: position 365,397 of record JAQIUQ010006921.1, on the reverse strand, counting down.
CCCCAGCTACTGGAGCATGCTGAAGTGTCGTTCCAAGGCGGGATCACGCTTACCTCACAGAGAATACAGCTCCACAGAAACAAGGTCGGAGGAGGCCTCCTTTGCGGCTGCTTTCATCAATCTTGAAATTATTAAAAGTGAGTGACTATTAATTTAACACTGGCACAGATTGTGCTGGCAGTGTTTGTCATTATTGTCTTACAGCCAAGACTTTTTTTTAATACTTTTTGACAGTCCTTACAAAAAGTTTCTTTCAGGATGCCAAGAATATGTCAGAACCTGATCTGCAATAATTGCAGTGCATACAATTCCATGTATTTCACTGCTGGCCTTTTTTTTAATGTGCCTCTTCTTCCTGTCTCGCTGCGCTTCCTCCAGGTATTGAGACAGAGTGGAGAAAGACCCTGTGCATGCCACGCCAAGTTTGTTTAGATGTGGGGAAAGAGTTTGGGGCAGCTACAAACACCTTCTATAAACCACCCTGCGTGTCTGTCTACAGATGTGGGGGCTGCTGTAACAGTGAGGAGCATCAGTGCGTGAACATCAGCACTTCATATATCAGCAAAACGGTGAGTGACTCTTTCAGCATGTGTTTGTGTCTACAAATCTGTGAGCAGTACTGACCTTAAATTGTATCTTTGCTGACCTTAGTGTAATCCCGTCATCTCACAAGAGCGGAGAACTCAGAAAAGGGCAACAATCACAGTGTGTTTCTTGCAAATATTTTGTGGAGTGGTTTTTGGGTGGACTATCCTTTTAAGGGTCCCACTTTATATTAAGTGGCTTTAAGTACTATGTACTTACATCGAAAAATAAGTACAATGTATTGTTGTGGTCCTGTTGTATTGTAAAACACTTTTGCTGCTATTGAGGTGTGATACGGGTAAGGTTAGGGACAGGTGTGGTGGTATGGGTAGGTTTAAGGGTAGGTTAAGGTGTGAGGGAAGGGTCAAATGTGTAATTACAAATGTAATTACATAAATTAATTTCAGCTGTAATTACATGCTGGTATTTAAAAAATATAAGTACAATGTAAAAACATGAATGTACACAATAAGTCCATTGTATCAAATGATTAATTTCAATATAAGTACATAGTACTTAAAGCCACTTAATATAAAGTGGGACCCAATATTTTAACAGTTACAGACAACAGGGTTCCCAATCGTATCCAGTGGGGGATCACTTGCCAGTAAGTGCACACTCAATCACAGATCGAACGATTCAAACGAGAAAACAATTTCACTCCAAACCAAAAGAAATCAAATCAAACCACCATAAATGATTTCCCCACCTCAACGGAGTAAAAGGGAACCACAAATAAACAAAACAAAACACAATCTCACACATTAAATCACTTTGCCACTTCACCATTCAAGACCCAATTCAACCTTAGTCATCTCTTCCGACACCCCTTTAAACCACCAATGTTTTCAATAAAAAATAAAACCGCAATCATGCATCATGCAAGAAAATACAATTCATGACTGCCCAACACATTCTGGTAACGCTTCCTTTTACAGTCCAGTTACCCATGTAAATACTATGAACTTATTTTAGTAACTACAATTACTGGGTAATAACTAGTACTGAACCCTGAACCTACCCCTAAACCTAGCCCTGTTCCATGTACTTACCTTATATTAGCAAGTACTTTCTAGGTAAGTACACTGTAAGTACACCGTGCATCATATAGTTGATGCCATATGACATTTTGTCGAAAAACTATGCACATGGCACCCTTTAGTGTCAATATAACACACTCGGTTATGGGTAGGTTTAGGTCTGGGGTAAGGTCTGCATCTCATATTGACGCCAAAGGATGCCAGTCACCTGTATGACACCTTGGATTCTGCGTGGTATATTGATGCTAAAGGATGAGAACAGGCTCGACTGCCCTATAAAAATATTTACAGGAATAATAATAATAATAATAAAAAAACACCTAAAACCATTCAACATAAAAAAATGTGATTACAATATAAAAAGCTTTTGGCAAATTTTCATCAAGTTTTTTTGTCAAACTTTTTGTGTTATTAGGCGGACTTTTGATAGCTTCAGGACTACAGATTACACTTCCGCAATTTTTTATCCCTGCCCACTGACAGTCAGATCGACAGAGGGTTATTAACAGAACAGTTATTGTTAGGGAAGGTTTATATAAAAAAAAATATATATAATTGTCTAATCTTTAAACAGCATTTTGTTAAAATGTAACATTATGGCAGCAGCTTCCTTACCTGTCTGTGTACATTTTCCTCAGTTTTCTCTACTCACACTGATTTCGAAGTTTATTTTTGCTTTTCATCTGCATAGGCAGCCAAGTTTCACTGAAAGTCAGTGTGGAAGTACCCTTTAATTCTATCATTGGGGAATGCAGGAATAATGACTTCAAAATGAAAAAAAAATAATAATAATATAATAATAAAATATTGAATGATTCATATTTATTTGACTGATTTGTCTTTCAAATTTGAGACATTTTCAGTTTAAGCCCAGCCCACATCTGGTTCTTTCTGAAATACAGATCTAGAATATATATATATTTTTTTATTGTATCAAATACAGATACATATGTGGGCAACTGTTTAGTGTCATACTGTACCTTTAACTACCACTTTATATAAAAATCAATTTCTCACACCATATAATTGAATTGTAAACTTCAATAATCTTCATTAAAGATGTTCTATATTGCTTTGAAAAAAAAGAATAAACTTTTGAATAAAAGTGTCTGCTTTTGTTTTAAATCCTACTTCCTTTTGCAGAGAGAACTGAACTGTTAAGCTTTGATTTAGAAACTTATGGACAAGGCAGGGGTTTAGTTGTGAGGTCATGGCTGTGAATTATTTTCAAGAAGGCCTCCTTTAATTGCCCATTTATTTTGGGTGGGCTGACCTTAGCAGGCAATAGGTTCTCCTCTCGTGATTTAAACCATGACGCCCTCCCACCAGTTGAGCATCTGAGCAGGTCAAGGCCTCCATGTCCAGTGCTACTGCAGCAGAGACGTAACACTCCCATTCTGGGCACAAAGCCTGAACAACTGATGCAATCTGAAGATGTTTCAATATATTTTAGTAAGATTTGGATTATGAAATTACAAGCTCCAGGTTTCATTGACAAAATTACTGGGTCAGGGGTAAAAAATGCATCAGATGAACATGGTTGTGTTTTGAATAAATGGTATTAGTATTTGATACGATATTGACAAAGTGCACAATATAATGTAATGACAACAAGACTTCAGAGAGTGAAATATCAAGTTTATATCTGTGATGCACTGTAAAAGTAACAAGGGAATATGTTAGCTTGTCATCTAAAAAAAAAAAAATATTAAATTGACTTCTGGTTTCATCTGACCCTTGTCTCACCTGCACATATGTAATGCCCATGCCTATTAGACTGTTAATACTGCAGTAAAGTCATTTTATCATCAAGTCTGGTGGGCTGACAGATTTACAAGAGTGATCAAGTGAAGCTTTTAGGAGCACTTGTCCTGGTAAAAGCAGTTAACGACTAAATAATGGAGTTTTGCAAACATCAAAGAAAGAGAGTATTTCACAAGCTATTGACCCTATTCCATTTAACCAGATCAATCTGCTGAGTAGAGCTGGTTGTTAATCTTTCCGTTGTCCTTGATTGAACATAATCGGCCCTCTCTTGTACCTCGACGCAATTGACTTCGTATACTGAAGCATATATCATTCCTATTTTGCACCTGCACAAAGCGGGCTTTTCCCTCCACAGACGCATGTCTATAAACTAGGACAGTTGCGCACCCTGGACGGTTTGGCGCAAAAAGGATGTGTGTTTCGGCAAACATTCCCTAGTGCTATTTTGCAGATCGAGAAAACAATTCCAACACTGACCAGAAAAAAACCTATTCTAAAGTCAGTGACGCATTGCGCGTTGTTCATAATGCTATTTTAAGCATGCATGCTTGGCCATAATTAGTGGGTGCACAATGCGCATACACTTTGATACTCTCATCAACAGTTTTTATTTTTGCAAATCATACATTATAACAAGGAAAAATATTAACACATGAGGGAAATTATTGTGGTATCCACGAAGATGTAAAAAAATGTAGGCCTAAATCTAGCTTACACTTTCACCCACATTTTTTCAGGCTAATTGAAGTAATGACAGATCAGACCTGTTTGCCCAATAGTGGCAAGACACATATGTATATATGGACATCTGACAAATTAGTTTGTCCAATATCAACCAGGAAAAAAAAATACTCCCATTCTTATACAACGTCACTTCTCTGTCTTTCACTGCCCTAACAAAATGTCGGTCTCCTCATCTGTGAACCGCTCTTGGCATGCGCCTGGTAAATTCGCTATAATAATAGCAATTTGACATGCAACATGCGCAAGGGTATGTTGGATGACACTCTGATTGGTTTATTTCAACTTACGCTCAAACCACACCTATGAATAATAAAACTATTTCAGACCAACCCCTTTTAAACTTGCGTCGGGCACAAGAGTCATTTATCCTGCTAGTAAAATAGCATCAGTGCTTGATTCTTTCATTTCAGATTGTTAAAATAGGGCCCATAGATGTTAAAAATAGTGCCTTTATATTGCTGGTGCATTCTGGATTGATGCCAGTCTGATACAGTATATTTTCACAGATTTTGAATGCTAAAATCTTTAGATGTACTGTAGCTATGCAATTAGAAAGTGTGTACCTAAGAGGCATAGAATAAAATGAGTCCAAGGAAAGGCAGAAAATAATATCTGCCGAGTGAAGTAAGTCAACCAGAGGAGACTGGAATAGAGTATCACATAAATATCTTTCATTTATTCATTTATGTGTGCCTTGAGAGTTTGGAAGCTTGTTTGTTTGTTTAACCTGCTGAAAGAATCTGCTGCCTTGGTTGCTGAAGGTTTCTATAGCACCCTGACGATTTATGTCAAAGGCACTTAACTCAGTGGAGGAGTATATAAGTTTGATGAGTAGACAAGACAATACAGGCCAAAATTGTATTTATGGCATCTTCGCCTCATGTCGTTCCAGGCCTGTATGACTTTCTTTCCATGTTCTTTTCCGTGCAATTACAGGTATCTTTGCTGAAAAGCTTTCAAACTTAAAACAAACAAACAAACAAACAAATCACTATAAAAGTATCCTAAAGGTAGTGAGTTACCACTCACAGCTAACTGAAGGGAAAGTTTATCAATGAATTTCAATTGGTTTTGAAGTTCATTGATGATATTGTACTAGCACACAAGCCATATGGTGCTTCAAAGCAAAAAATAAATAAATAAATAATAAAATCCCATTCTTCAGAAATTCTCCTTTTATGATTCACAGAGGAAATAAAGTCATATGCAAGTTCCTAGAACCTAACGTTCCCATAACCCTTTTTTTCTTCGTGTTCCGACCGGACTAAATTGGGGATTTTTTTGTTCCTCAGACCGTAGTTCCTATAACTCTTTCAGTACCTAGTCTAGAGCAAGGACTTTTTTAGTTCCCTTTCCCTAGGTCTACGTTGATTGGTTCAACTTATAAGTCATGCCCACTGTCAACACGGAACTTGTAGCGCGCTGTCTGCCATACGCTGTGTGTTTTTGCAAAACATTACAACGAGGATTAAGACAAACATAACGCATTCAACCAGCTAATTGCTAATGCTAGCTAAACTTACCTGTCGTTTTGTTTGCCTCCTGCGCTCTGCTCTTTTAACTTCTTCCATCATATTACTTAATATCATATTACGCTGGAGCCTTCGTCTTCTGTGTTTCTCTGTACAGAACTCAAGCATAATCTTTAAACGCCGCCGTTCGTTCTCTGTTATTAAGGTCCCGGCAAGGCAGAACAGGAACATTGCAATAGCTATGCTGGTTTGTTGTTGTATGTGGCCGCGCTACGCTATAAAGACCATCGCCGTGCTTGTGTTAACCCTTCTACCAGTTCCTATGGCCACTTGGCCAGTGCGAACGCAAGCAGCAAAACTGAGTTTGGTGGAGAGTAGTTCTTAGAACTGTTTAGAAGTGGACAGTTCCTATAACTAAGTTCCTGTAACTAATTGGTCGAAAAGCGTCTGAAAGATGGTACTGCCTCAGTGTTCTTGGCCATTTTAGCTGCACAATTCTGTTACAAGCACTTATGATTGCACATTCAACATAAATTCCTTGGAATGTTTCCCCATAGCTGGGGGAAGTTTTGATTTATTGGTCTAACATTATTTGCCTGCTTTGCAAATTATCTTGCACAAGTTCCCCATTTCCCCTTACCAGTTTGTTTGATCAGACTGTAGGTGTGGTTTTGTCTGTAAACTGATTTCACAGAAAGACAGCTCCTTGCACAACTCTTTTAGACATACATCCATTCATTAATCTTGATTTAGATATAATTGACTGCCCACAATTCATTTTGACATCTAGCAAACTCCTTAAAGTATAAGTAATCTTTCATTCGGTCTCACATCTTATGTCAGTTTGTTTGTGTAAGTCTATAGTATTTTATTCAAAATGTGACCTTTCTTCTATTTTCACTCTACAGTTGTTTGAAATCACAGTTCCTATCAAGCAAGGGACCAAGCCAGTCACCATAAGCTTCGCCAACCACACTTCCTGCAGTTGTTTGTCAAAACTGGATGTGTACCGACAGCGGCACTCAATCATACGAAGGGCCCTAGCAGAGTAAGTGTACACACTCCTTTATATCTCCGAAAGCACTATTTTTGAAGTGTGTAAACCAAGCGGCAACATTCTAATCTGAAAGATGAAGCCTACCCGGAAGTGCGATAAACTGCAATACATCTCAAATCCGCTAGAGGGTGGTCCCAAAAGGGAGCAAATATCCATAGACGTCATGTTAAAATCATATGTTTACAGTTTGGTCCCATGGACTTTTATTGTAATCTTCAATATGTTCCACGTCCCTAACAACTGTGAGGGGGTAAATTCGTTAGTTTAGATCATACTTAGATGATCATACTTAAATGTATGACAAATAAGGGCGGTTAACTTTGATTGACAGCTGAGAACGGGCTGCGCCGAGTGAATTTGACGTCTCGGCCATGATCTGACACAACAGATCATACCACCTCTGTATCCTATCTGAAACTTTTGTATTTTGTATTTCCCAAGATTTTCCAGTATGGCGCCGCCCATACCCCCTTAAACAGCTTCAAACCTGTTCTTAAGAGAGTCTATGGGTGACGTCACAGACGCTTTGTCCATATTTTTTACAGTCTATGGTGTAAACCCAATGTTTTATGTCAAGGGTTTTAACATGTTCAGTATTTAAGTTTACAATATTCTCTCATTTATTTGCTCTTTTGAATGTCTGAGATGTGAGAATAGAATGTCAGTTTTAAGACTAACACTCGTCTACACAGGGTTCGACTGTTGTCACGTTGCATCATGCCACATCAGCTTGAAGCTGTCTGTGAATGTGAAAACGTATCGGTGACCTAACGTAACCTTAGTTCTCTCCAGAAGAGTTCTCTCTCTTAGCCTGCCAGAATGGGCGTGGCTTAGCGTATATAAGCAGGGCTCGAAGGCTGTCTTCCTGGTTTTCATTGACTGAAGCGAAAGTCGCTCGTAGTGCGAGCATGGCTGGCTACACAATACTCGTTCCCTCTTCTGCGAGGGAACCGAGGTTACATTCAGGAAACCAATACGTTCAAAGGTGGACAGGGAGGCTCAGCCTGCTGCCACACATATGTTATGAATAGAAATTCTGTTGGACCATGCCAGCTAGGGCCATGCCTCTAGTGGAATAAGTCCTGAAGCCTAAAGGGCATTGCAGACCTTTTGATAAGCAGCTGCGATAGCGTCCACTATCCATCTTTGTTTCGATGTGGCGAGATCTTTCAGTGTGCCCCCCCCCCCCCAAACGAAATGAAAAGCTGCTCCAAGCACCTGAAAGGGCCAGAGTGCGTAATGTAAGCCGAAGGTTAAGATCGCTATCGGATGCTGGAAGAGCCGATAGAGAAATGACCTTTCAGGGCCTTGAGAACCAAAGAAAGATCACACATAGGAACCGACGGGTGCCCGGGGGATTCATCCTCCTAGCTCCTAGTGATTGTCCGTGCATCAACTCTGCGAACGCTGCAACGGCCGTCACATAGACTTTAAGCGTGGTGGGGGACCTCCCCAATCCAACAGCTCTTGGAGGAAACGAAGCCACCGCGAGACCCCACATGCTCATGGGTCCAGATTTTTGTAGGTGCACCATCTGGAGAACACAGACCACAGAGCTCTAGACTGTGAATCGGAATTCGCAAGCCCTGATTTATCAAGGGGGCGAGAGCCGCATCCATGCACTTCATGAATGTACAGGGTGCTAAAGACAGGCCGAACAGCAGGATGGTGTATTGATATACCTGACCGTCGAAGGCGAATCTCAGGAATGGCCTGTGACGGGGTATTATCTGAATCTAAAAATAGGCATGTTTCAGATCGTGAGAGATAAATCAGTCATTGTGCGAACGTGCGCAAAGATTTTCCTGGTCGTAAGCATTTTGAAGCATTTTCGGTCTTTTCACAAGAACTTTGTTCAAATGTCTCAGATCTAAAATAGTGTCCCATCCTTCTTTGGTATGAGAAAGTAACGGCTGTAAAAGCCTGACTCGCTCAGAGAAGGCGGTACCAGTTCTATGGCCCCTTTGCACAGCAGCTTTGCTATTTCTGTATGGAGTAGATGTGCTACGTCCATATTCATTGTCGTAGCGATCCGCGCTTGAAAGTGCGGGGGATGAGGATCGAACTGTAGCGAATAGCCCTGTCGTATTGTGCTTAGTGCCCATTCTGATACCCCAGGAATCGCTTCCCACGCTTTTAAACGTGTAGCTCAGGGGCAGAATGGCCTCCGCGCTCTGATCGCTGCACTACGTGGGCTCGAGAAACTAAACCGGTGGTATGGGCCCTCGGTGCTTGAATACGGCATCTCGCTGACAGTGGTGGCAGGCTGTTTCATATGTGACGTCCCAATTACTATGAATGGGGAGTGTTCTGTGATGTGCGAGTAGTGCCTTGGGCGAAGTGTTTATTAGTAAGTGTGAGGGCTCGTGAGCGGGCACGGGACTTACATTCATATATGACGCCCCGATCGCATGGGCTGGGGAAAGTTTTGTGACAACTTTGAGACGCACGAGCAGCACCGGTAGAGTAGTGTGTTAGTGAGCCTGAGTGGGCACGGGACTTATATTCATATCCTGACCGTTATGAGGCTGTTAGGGAACACGCAATACTGAATTTTGCATAATGGAAAACAATTACGTTTTACAGACGGGTTCAAGCTGCTTACATGGTTTACCAGTGTACCAACAGAAAGTGGCTTGATTTTAAAGTGACTTCTGTGCATCATGCATCACTACACTATTCAAACTGGTCCTAATTTGTGACTGCACTTTAAGATTATATGACCTAATAATCTAAAAAAAAACAGTAGCACATACAGTATTTTTTTACTCTATTTTTTTAAATAGAGTAAAAAATAATCCCACTAAACTATTTTGTCACATTGATAAAGTTTTTGAATTAAAAAGTTTATTTACAATAATATTATAATAGGTTAACTTATAAGAAATGAAGTATCATCATCCAAGACATTCTAGATGTTGTCTTTATTTATACCAAATGTGCTTTGGCCCTGAGAAGCGTCTCATCAGCGGATATGTGGCAGCTATAATGTGTGTATTTTGGATGTAACTGCGCACCCAATGACGTACAGTAGCTCATCAAATTGATTTTCATATCGGCAGTGTGGTGTGGCCACCCATTGTTAAGGCTGACAGAGAACTTCCTGTTCATATGTTTTAGGAATTTTATCAGGAAAATCCCATTAGAGAATCCTAATGAACTTACCGTGCAATGTACAGACTTGATTAACTAATCATCACCGACAAGTGAGCTGCAAAGCACATGTATTATTTTGTTGCCTAATGATAAAAAGCCGTTATTTGTATCAGATGTCCAAATTAAAAATATTTTTTTTCAATTACGTAATTTTAGGCTGGTAGTACACAATTCATGGGTTCCAGGTATTTATAGCTCAGTAAATACCATGAATGACAGTTTTTCCTAAAAAGTTAATCTCTGCTTTTAATAGATTGTAAACTGCTGTGGATCTAAACAGTAAAAGAACATGCATTTTATGCATTCTACAATATGGATAAAAAAACAGATATTCAGAATTACCATTTTGGAGTTAATACATGGGTTGTAACCCCCTGACTCTAACCGTGTGCACATTTAAAAGGCTTACAATAGTTCTGCAGGGGTGAGAGAATATGTATTGCTTGCTTAAACTTAAACCAATATTGCCTGTGGATCACACTGTATCATCAAAAGCAATTTGATACACAGAGCAACCCTAAGTTTTAGCCACCAGAGATAAAGAGAGAGAAAGAAATATTTTTTTTCTCTAGTCATAAACCCAATTTCTTTATCTCCGATGCCTTCGCATCTTCCATCGCCGTCACAGTGAAGGATAGAGGAATCATTCTAATGAGAATAGAGCTGAGCGGAGACACACAGCGAGAATCGTAAACATATAAAGATAATGAATCAACTGTGAAACTATATTAATTTTTTTTTGCCACATCAGCTCAAAAGTTTTCTGTAATGCAGCTAAGCATATTTAGCATGTTATATATATATATATATATATATATATATATATATATATATATATATATATATATATATATATATATATATATATATATATATATATATTATGCTATACATAATCATTATTTAAAGTACATTCTGTTCAGAATTCATGAAACTTCTGAAACATATTTACATATATTCATAACTGAATGTATATGAATCCGAATCATTAAGCATATATAAATATAACAAATTATTATTATTATTATTATTATTATTATTATGTGTATATAAATGCTGTTTTAATAAATTGTTTTTGACTAAGGATGTGTTCACACTTGCAGTTCAGGGCAATTTTGGTGATTTTTTGCATGCCAGGAACGACATAAGCTCAGTCTCCAATGTGTGTTTACATAAACATTACAGGTGTTGATCGCATAAAACATTCTGAAAATTAGTTGTCTTAAATAGAATGGGAACACTGAGTTTGTTATCTATCATTCAGTCATTTTTTTTAGAATGAAGCACAGCCCATTTTCAACCCTGTTTTGTTCACTTGCATACTTTGTGTAAATGTTTATCATTTTATCCCCTCACAGAACAAAGCATTAGCCCATTCGTTGTCCGTGTCAGAAGTCAGCGTGCTAAACAGTGACTCATTGGCACACATACTAAAAGGAAAGGAGAGAAAAAGAGTGAAAAAAATCCATAATAATGTACGCTTTGTGTGCAAAAACAGCTCTTTCTGTGTAGAGGAAACATATCGATCCCACATGTGTGGCATTAGAAGCCAGTAAGTTACGAGATCTGCTCAGAGATCTGTTTGCAAACAGGAGGGGAAGCACACATACAGTGCTGTGCCGCCATTGAACATTTGATGACTTTGTTTAGTAAAACAGTTCCTGTCAGTTGGAGCAAGGAAGACATTATATCAGTAATAAAATATGAAATCAGCCGTGAAAACTAGTCAAAAACCTTTACTTGTCTTTTTACGCTGGTTAGTCATTTACATGGTGTATTTGGTGCATTCAAGGAAAAAAAAAAGAATTGCATCACTAGCACTGTTATAACAGTTGAGCTATAGTAACTTCATTATAACTAAATAACATGGTGTTTTAAGATGTCTCCAGAAATTTCAAGCATCTTGGTTAACACCAAACTGCTTCCATAAATCAGCGTTAAAGGGACAGTTCACCAACTCATCACATACTCAACCAGCCCGTTCTCATCCCAAGATGTCATATAACTCAAATGAAACTTGAATGAATCTCATGTTCACTTATGAGAGGGTCTCTCGTATTGAGTAAGTTGCTTATGCTATGGGTAAAGTCATCTTTTCTCGAAATCTGAAGCCAAAAAATTATCCTTAATTTTGTATGTATTGTCAATGCAATGCTACGCAGTGCGGCGGAAACCAGACCATAGCAGGCTGTATTAGCATGCTCATTAGTTGTCCTGCAGCAACTGCTACACCTGTCTCTGCTGGACCACGCAGGAAGAGCCACCGGGGACCGATGTGACGCCCATTGTCAAAAGAGCATAATGCTAGTTATCGGTTATTCAGCTCATGCCGCATGTGTTTTAAGTGTAGAAAATGTGCCCAAGTCTCAGTGTGCACCCCTGCACATAAGCACTATACCTCCTGTGTCTCTCACAGAGCCCACTCTCATATAGCTGGCAAAAGCCACTTGAGTGTTAGATGTAGAACATGACCCTGTGCCTACACCTACTCACGGCCCGCTCTGTCTCACGGCCACAACCCGCTGATCGCTTTGCAGATGTAAGTCTTGTGCCCACTCACAAGTGTTCACACTTACTAAAAAGCACTTTAACCTCAGCGAAACTCTTGTACCCCGTTCCTCGCATGATATGCTTCCCATCCAAAGCAAGTGGCAACATTCTAATCTGAAAAATGAGAGCCTACCCGGAAGTTCGAAAAACTGCAATACATCTAAAATCCGCTAGAGGCCGGTCCATTTTCACAGCATAAATTCATATGTTTACAGTTTGGTCCCATGGGCTTTTATTGTATTTTTCGATAGGTTCCGGGTGCCTGACAACTGTGGGGGGTGAATATTTTTCTAACTCGTTAGTTTAGATCATATTTAGATATAAAATGTATGACAAATAAGGGCGGTTAACTTTGATTGACAGCTGATAACGGGCTGCGCCGCGTAGAATTTGATGTCTCAGCCATGATCTGACATGATTTTCCAGTATTGCACCACCCATACCCCCCATAAACAGCCTCAAAACTGTTCTTCAGAAAGTCTATGGGTGACGTCACAAACGCTTTGTCCATGATTTTTACAGTCTATGGTCCAAAGCCATAAAAAGTGCAAAAGTATGGGAATCTATTTAGGGTGCTGAGCACAAACTGGGCCAAGCATTGCAGTTAGCTCATCGTCCCCCACTAGCCTGGCAAACCAGACCTATCAGGATGTTAGGTCTGGGAACTCACAATTGACATACCTCAATTTCGGGGGGGGGGATAAAAGGTTGTCTTTCAATATCCCTCTGCACGCCATAGGATAGCGCTAACCATCCAGAGTGATGATGGCTGTGGCTGAGTGAGTCCCATGCGTTTTCCCCATGGTATTCTCTTCAGCGGAGCAAGTTGATAAATTAAACTTTTGCCTTATCCGGCCGTCAAAACTCTGAACACATCTTCCTTTTTAAGAATGACTTAAGTTACGTTCTTAACTCCAAGTCATCTGAGTCGCGGCCAAAGCAAAATCGAAAGACCGCTGTTCATCAGCTGCATCTTGTTTGTTTTTAAGTAGCAGGGAAATCACCTATGGAAATCACGGCGCAGAACCGTCACAACTCTGTCGTCATTGTGTTAAGCCCGCCCACCAACTCTATACACGATGTGATTGGCCAGACCAGAGTTTGGATTTTCCACTTCGAAAGTCAACGGAGAGTTGCTAGACCACACTTTGCAGCAAAATAATTTTTGCTGCCACTAGGGTGCGTCTAGATTTCTTGGCTAGTCCCCGCGCTTTGAGTGCGAACCAAGACAAGAGTGAATGGGGAAATAGCATGCCTACCTCATGCAGAAATAGCGAAACTTCTGTACAAGGCGTCCATAGAACCAGCACCTCCTTCTTTGAGCGAGTCAGGCTTTTACAACCGTTACTTCCATCGCACCTCTAAAAATATTTTTAGAGGTTGAACGCCCGAGTGCCTCACTGAGCCTGAGCATTCGAATCAGAGTTACTCAGATTTGTGTTTCAGCACTGAGACCCTGGCTGGTGGCCGGCTGGTACCAGCAGGGAGTGACAATGGGATCTGTCTCACACCGACAGGTTATCTCGACGGACGCCTTCAACTTAGGTTGGGGCAATCCATTCAAGGGCAGACCAGTCTTTGTCCTGTGGTCAGACCAGGTGATCTGTCTGGAGATGATACCGATCGAGAACGCGCTGAAGCGCTTCCTCCCACACAAGGGGCCACCATGTTTTAACAAGCTCATCACCCACTTCCGCAGAGGAGCCAGGAGGATGAATACCCCTCGGCCCCCTTCGGTTCCGAATCTGGGATCTTTCTTTGGTCTTGGAGGTGCTAAAAGCATTTCTCTTTGAATCATTAGAATCCATGGACTTAAAATACCTCTCACTCAAGACCGTTTTTCTGACAGCTCTGCCATTAGTAAAACGTGTGGGGGATCTACACGCGCTGTCTATTAGCCCCGTATGTCTCGAGTTCGAACCAAATGACTCTAATGTCATTCTCAAACTGAGACATGGTTGTGTCCCCAAGGTGATTGGCACAACTTTTAGAGCACAGGTCATCGGCTCTGTCAGCATCCGATAGCGAGGACGATGGTAACCTCCTGTGCCCCGTCAGGGCTCTGAGAATTTACATCACGCGCTCCGCTGCCTTCAAGCATTCGGAGCAGCTCTTTGTTTCGTTTGGAGGGTGCAACAAGGATATTGCCGCGTTGAAACATAGCCTGTCCAGATGGATAGTGGACGCCTATTCCCATACAGCTGCGCGAAGGGTTAATTATACATTTATTATACGTTTATACATAGACCAGTGGAGTATGAAGTGCTGTGTTCCTATCAAGTGTTTACGCAATACTTGTTCCCTCTTCTAGAGAGAACCAAGGTTTGAACTTCAGTTTACCATATCTGATGTGCTCGTGTATGAGATGAACGAAAATATCAAGCGTTTGGGATGGCATGAGGGTGACTAATTGATGACAGGTTTTTCATTTTTGGGTGAACTAAACCTTTAATTATTTATCTGAAATATTTTTCATGTCAAATCGAACCATGTTAAATGTTAAAAAGCAACTCATGAATCCCTCAGTGAAGAACTGGAGAAAGGAACTGTTTATTGTTATGTGTTTCAGCACTGTTTTTTCTTAAGCCATCCCCTGTCAAATTGATTTGCGGTAGGGGGAGTGAAAAGGAAAGAGGCATCATCCCCCACAATGTCCTGCAAAGCCAGGCATTGCTTAAGAAAAAGCAGATGTGTTCCTAGGGCGACCTGTGCTGTGGAAGTGTGTTATATGTTGTTTTGGTTTCCTGGACACACTCAGGCTTCATCTCCTCATTCCTTTCGTGCTTTCACGCAAGTAGGGACAGTATAACGTCTGCGCATGTGAGGATGCCGCTTTTTAGAGACGGAGAGTTCAGCTTTAATTTCAGCTGACGTCATTTGCTGTGTGTTTGTCTCTTACACTGTTTTTAATTGTTTACAGCTGTACAGGTCAACAACACCCATGTTGGGGACCTGCTGTCTTGCGTTTTGGTCCGTGTTTCATAGCGTGCTTTATGAATCTGTTCTTAAATAAGAGGAGTATTTCTTTGAACCAGATTAATTCAAGTTCACTCCAGATCATATTTGAATGCTTTTAGCTTGATTCTAATCTTATATTTGGAAAAATCCTGCTCAAACTTGTGTCATCTGATAAAGGCAAGGCCATGAGTGTTAACACAGGGTGGTCTGCTTCAAGCATCCAGCTTTGGACCTCAAGGTGTTAACAAAGTCTCGCCGTTCCCGCTGTTTGTTGTGAAGGAGAAAATGTGCATGTTTAACCTCAGATGTGTGGTCTAGAGTCTAACGTAGCATATAAATGCTATTGGTGTTATCAACGCTTGTGCAATGAAATGGCAGAGGGCTGGTAGTGATTATCAGCAGTTGGCTTGTTGTTGCGTTCGCTTTCTCTCACTGAAACTCACTTGATGACTCACTATGTTAAGAAAGTGGAGACTCTCAAGGAGGAGAAACATTCAGACACCACTACACTACATTCAGAAATAGACTGTAACCTAATGACTTTTGACCCCCAGTTGCTCTATACATCAGAATCAGAAGAATCAGAAAGAGCTTTAAGAGCTTTATTAAGTGTGCTTGCACACACAAGGACTTTGTTTTGGTGCTAAGGCTTCCAGTGCACATATACAAGTACAACAAGAAACATAGTAATACAAATTATAATAAAAAAACGAAAATATGAAAAAAATATGAGAATAAAAGTATCACAGTTGGGTTTTAGTCAGAATAAACATTTTCAGATTTACAGATTATGAGCGTATTATAAATTATCTACATAGAAATATCACCTGAGTTTAAGATATTGCACTAAACAGTAGGAGTATTGCACTTAGGGCATATGCCTTGGGAAGTGTGTTAACTGTTCAGGAGGGAAATGGTTATCCCACTTCAGGTCCTAAGAGATGGTAGTTCCCAGGTTGTAGTGGGAGTGCAGGAGGTGATGGTGAATGTGTGAAGTGCAGATCAGAGCAGGTGAGTGGTCTGAAAGATGGCTTTTCAAACCTGCAATAAAATGCATTTAAATCATCAGCCAGGTGTTGATTGTCCACAGATCAGGGGGTGATGACTTATTGGTAATGTTCTTCAGGCCTTTCCAGACTGATGCTGTATTTTCAGCTTTTCAGAGTAGCCTCTTTTAGCAACTCTGATCCCCTTTGTCAGTCTGGTTCTGGCCTGGGCATACAAGGTTTTATGCTCGCTTCTGTAAGCATCCTCTTTGGCATGACGAAGGTGTTTGAGTTTCCAAGTAAACCATGGTTTATCATTATTGAATGATAAGAATGTCCTGGTAGGAATGCATGTATCATCACAGAAACTTATGTATGATGTTACAGTATCTGTGAGCTCATCCAGATCAGTGGTAGCAGCTTCAAAAACAGTCCAATCAGTGCAATCGAAGCAGGCCTGTAGATCGTGCTCTGCTTCATCTTTTGACGGTCCTTCTTACAGGTTTAGCTCATTTCAGTTTCTGCCTGTAGGTCGGTATAAGATGAACCAAGCAGTGATCAGAGAGCCCTAAATCTGCTCATGGGACGGAGTGATACACATTCTTTATTGTGGTGTAACTGTGGTCCAGTATACTACTGTCTCTTGTAGGACAGTAACGTGCTGTCTGTATTTTGATAGTTCACAGGAGAGATTTGCTTTGTTAAAGTCCCCAAGAATGACTAAAAGAGAGTCTGGGTACCTTTGTTCCATTTCAGCTATTTGTTCAGCCAGCTGTTGTAGTGCTGTGCGGGATGTAAACATTCACTAAAATGAAAGAGGTGAATTCCTGTGGCGAATAGTAAGGTTTGCGATTAATGAAATGGGCCTCTAAATTAGGAGAGCACATCTTGTTACATCTGAACACCAATTTTCATTCACTCAGCCAGGTTTCAGTGAAGCACAGAATATTCATTGATGATCAATTAAATTATTTCGTTTTGACACAGTGAAACCTGACACAACTGTAGGCTGTTTACAAGCAAGCAATGTTGCATCTTAGCACTTTAACTTGGATGTATTCAACTGATGCAATGACATATTTTGCCCTTGTTAAGGCTTTTAATGTGCCTCATCTAATCATGTATTAATGTTTTGAGTTTGTTTTAGCTCAAAGGAAATTTATGTTTAAATAGGATGTAAAAATGTATGTTTAAAGGGTGATTTTCCAGTAAACATAATGTCTTAATGCCTATACCTTTATAAAATAACAAATACATCACTTACTGCTTTATACTTTTATAAATATCTCCTGGTTTCACCACTGATTTCAATCACTTGCATAGTTTACTGGAACATTAGCAGTCCATTATTGTAGGTATGTTAAGTAGTGTTTTCTGCATCGTGAAATAAAGTGAACAGCCGACCTTGATTTTGGCAATTTAACTTGATTCAAAGTGCAGGCCGACTATTCCTTGTAGCATAGTTACATTAACATATGGAAAATGGATATTTATAACCTCTTTAGCCTTTTAAATGTAAATCAGTTGAACCGCAGACCTCTTCAGACAGCCCCCAGCAAAGAACGTATCTGCTCTGTGTAACAAACAACATATGGGCTTTATTGACCAGGCAGTTGAATTACTGTAGAGGTGGGAATGCAGATTTGTCTCAAAGCGGCCAAGGGACGTGTACGACAATGTTGCTGTATTAGAAACATGCTCTCTAAGTTATGCTAGCTTATATATTATCTTCTTGACACCTTGGTAGACTAAATGGACTCGTCTGTTTTGCGTTACGCAAGGTGCAAGTGCATCACCTCGCGTGGACCATATCATAAGTCCTTTTTATCCCCCCTCTCTGTTCTCAGGAATGTGTTGTTTTATGCCACTGAGCATATGGTAATTGAAAACACATTGAGACCTTGTACATGTGTAGTTTACCACTGAACCGTTTCAGGGCTAGTTTGAAATTTGCTTTATTTCACGGTTCTGATATTCAACAACCTGTTTTGCTTTTTCTAAGTAAACAACCCAGAACGCTAATCATGCCGACATCTGTTTGAAAAGCATGCATGGTATGTTTTAAGTTTAGAATGCATACTGGACTGATATGTAATAGTGTTGTTTCATGAAGCTTGTTAGTCTTTCAAGCTCATATTGTATGCTCAGTGGAACGCAATATCAACACTTGTGCCATTATCTAGTGTTAATTTTGTTGCTATAAAGGATATTATTCAATGGTTACTCCAATTTTCATGATATGTCTTCAGACAGGAGTTATTCTGATATTCAGACTCAGGAGTATATGACTCAAATTCCAGCCCGTTCTCATCCTTTAGCGTCACATTAAACGCTATATGACATAACGGCGCTATATAATACGCACATGGCACCCTTTATCGTTAATATAACATGCGAACCCAGGGTGTCATAAATCCTTTAGCGTAATATGAAACTACCCTACCCCACATTTGAACCTACCCATCACAGCGCGTTATGTTAACGATAACGGGTGCCATGTGCGTAGTATAGCGCGTTTTGTCATATAACGTTCTACATGACGCTAAAGGATGAGAATGCATTGCAAATTCATTCAGAACAGCAAACAAACTTAGATTTGTTCACACCAGGTCCAAACCATTTAATAGCATCTTCTAATGCATTGAATGGTTTTATCAGAGTTCGTTTTTGCACACTGCCAATCTTAGCTAATGCATCTTGTGGGATGGTCACAAGAGAATAGTTTTCAGTTCTCAGTTTTCCCTTCTTTTAGGACTTGGCATGCACTAAGCCTATATATCAGTCAATATATGTAATGTATAGCACTTGTTTGAGTTGTGATGCCTAAATTCACTTTTAATCAATACTAATTTTAAAATAAGATGAAAATCGCCGATATCAGTATCAACCAGTAATTTCATATCTGTGCATCACATATAATGGTTATTTTCTGTGTTGATAGTGAACAGATCAGATTTCATCATTTGCAAAATTAAAGTGGACATTCAGTCCTAAAGATCAGATAAGAAACCCACATCAGATTTGTGTGCAGTGCTGAGAACCCCTTATTGACATGCAGTTCCGCATGGGTAATATATCACCCATGTTGTCTAGATGGAAAAGCAGTCATTTCATGGACAGCCAGAAAGGAGGGGTGATCTATGCATGAGGTCCTTCTTTAGACCTGATCCAGCCTTGGGTCATGCTAACAGGTCCTGACCTGTCACCTTTTACCCAATGGAGGTTAATGATAGTGGACCTGTAACTGGAGCTGTTACATCCGAGTCAGTTTTCAGCAGGGTGTAAGACTGAACACACACACACACTTGCACACAAACTCACTTATTGCAAAGGTTGAGGGCAGACCGTGAAGTCTCGTGTCTCTCTGATCTAGAAAGGAAACCCACATCTGAGCCTGGCTTTTCACTGGATAAATCTGAGACCAAATCTGCCTGGGGACCTGAGCCACTTTAACTCACAAAAACAGAGAGAAGAGAGAGAGTGGTTAAGGGAAAGGGAGGGAGGTGACAAAGTAATTAATAGTGGGCTTGAAAATACAGAACAGAGTGGCCCCAACCTGATTGTTCACATCAACATCCTTTTTTTATTTAAGGAGAAAAAAAATGTTTGCTCTCTGAGGACTGGTTCATGATTGGTATTTCCTCAGGTTAGATTTGGAGAGAGGAGGGTGTGTAGGTCTAAATTTGACTTTGAGATTTGCTAAGTTCAAAGTTAACCCACACTATAGCTACATCTGGTTGTGCACATAATTCATCCCTTCACCTCCTTTGCTGTCCTTTATACTGAAAATGTGCACAGACAATATTGTAAATATTGAAGGATTTTGACCACTTACTCTTCATAGTGAGCCCCTAAAAACATTTGTAGTGGATGGACTCTTTCTAGGAGTCAGGGAAAGCATTGCTCTTGGCTTTTCAGTTTCATTGGACTCTATGGATTGTGGCCGTTTACTACAGTATTATTAGAGTATTATTGTTGCTGGTAGAAGTTTCTGGTATTTGTTGATATGTTAATAATAAATGTAAAAAAAATATTGCAAGATATGTACAAGATAGGTACAAGATATGTTTTGTGGCTCAACTCCCAACATTGATAGTCAAAACATATACGGATGGGGTTGTAAGTAAACATAAAGCCTCTTTAAGTCGCAGTGTGCAAGTTTAAAGATGCCTTACGGCTGTGGATATATGTAAATACATTGCAGATGTTTATAACATATGCATATACACTGATTACTCTTCATGCAAATGGGAAAGATTCCTTGAAATTCTAAGAGGCTTTAGAAATGACCTCCTCACAGCATTTTAATACACTCTAAAAAAAATGGTGCTAAATAGCACTAAAAGTGGTTCATTGGCTCGTAATTAGTAGGGGAACCATTTTAAGTGCCATATAGCACTTACCTTTTCATATGGTGCTATGTAGAACCATAAGAGGTTCCATAGAGCATGTTAACCACCCCAGAGAACCACTGAAGAACCCCTGAAGAACCAAACTGGATTTAGTGGTGCTATATAGCACCATGACCACCGCAAAGAACCCCTGAAGAACCTTTTTTTTTAGAGTGTAGAACAGGATTGCTTTAATAGAACATGGATTAGCTCCATATTATTTTTCTTTCCTACAAGAAATTGTAAATCCAAGACAATTTGCAGTCCACACTAGTGTTGATCCACTCTTAGCGTAGCACTCACTCTCAAATTTGTGGATTCATATCATTTCAAAAAAGAGAAGCCAGAGTAAAGTTTATCTTGGGGGAAGCCTGTGATTTCACTGCCCAGTAGCTGCAGCCTTGAGAAGATAGATATATGATGAGCAGACAGAGAAGGGCTTGAGCGAGTTTTTTGACTTTAGTTTGGATCCTCCTAATAGGCAGTATTATTTTTTAATTTATTTATTACAAAATGGCTCTACCTCTAAAGGTTGTTCAGTTTAGGGGTACGGGAGAGTGTTTAAAAGGAAAAGCTTGATGTAAAATGTATTTTGCAATCTAAGTCAAACAAAAGTCACATACTACAAAAGTATAACAATGTAAGAAATCGCATTGAATTGCAGAAAAGATTTGCAATACTTAGAGTATTGCACAAGTTTGAAAGAATTACAAAAGCTATATTGGGACCTGAGCGTACAGAAAGTCTTGAAAAATCAGATTGCCAGATAAAACCCAGTCCTATATGCAATAGATCCTGGCACGTCTATGACCTGACAGGACAAAAATATGTTTCAGTGCACATCATGTGAGATGCAGTGAACATCATGTGAAATTCCTTCATACATAGATCATATATATATATATATATATATATATATACATATATATATACATATATATATACATATATATATATATATATATATATATATACATATATATATATACATATATATATATATATATATATATATATATATATACATATATATATATACATATATATATATACATATATATATATATATATATATATATATATATATATATATATATACATATATATACATATATATATACATATATATATATATATATATATATATATATATATATATATATATATATATATACAGTATATATAATTATTATTATTTATTTTTTTTCTTCTTCAAAAAAAGGAAAGTTCATTTGAGGTGTGTTTAGATGGAGAGGGATACTGAATAAAATATATTTGTAGACAGTGAGGTCATCTTTCATGTCCTCTTTGAAAGTTACTATTGAATCAACTTAAGCAAACAGGCTAATTTGCAGCAAGGTTTACACACACACCCTGTGATCAAGAGATGTGTCTACGAAATATCAGTTTCTGAGTTATAGTAGTTAGGTCTCATGTTTATACGAGTCAGCGCAATTTGAATTAAAAGTATTGTTTTGCCTTTTATTGTGGATTTATTTAATTATAAATCCCACGCTACTGTCTGTCTCCTTGCTAATCACTTATTTCATCCACAGATGTCATGTGGCAAATAACATCATGTGAAATTCCTTTAGCCTTGTCTTATTGATATTGCCACTGGGTTTCATGAAAACTTTCTGATGGAAATAAATATTGGTTTGCTTGTTTCCGGTGCGTGTTAGCAATTTCATGTAGCTGGAAAAATGGCACAATCCATATGAACACTTGTGGCAAAAATATGTGCTTCAATGAAAACAGTGTGAGTGACGGATGCATGCATTAATGTAGAACAATGATTAAAGTACTTGGATCTACATGACCATTAAACGGTTTGACTGCACACCTTCCAGCCAACCAGAATTGTGTATTCAGACAGACCATGGTATAAGTTTTATTTATTTACTACATTTTGAAAGAAAACAATTGTATTTAGAGTTCTTTATTCCAGGCGCGTCCTGATTTTGCAGAGTTAGCTTTCCTGGTCAACATATTTAGTCGATCATTGGAATAACATTCCTGTTCCCTAAACCTAACCCTACCCATAAATTATTTCGGGGAAATAGTGAATAACTCTGAAGAACCTAATCCTGATTGTAAGGCTAAACTTGACATAACATGTAAACTTGTCTCTTAAATCTGATTGGTGGGATTGGAATGTTGTTCCTAAATCAACAAATGATGATCCAGGAACACGTTGCACTTTGTGGAATCAGGTTCTGCATATTGCAGTATTGTGGCATCTGAATATTATTTGAAAGAATCTGACCAGTTCTGTTCATGATTTAAAGGTTTGCAGTATGCTTCTACTTCATTCAACCTCCATGCCAACTACTCCATGTGCTTCTGGTTAGCAGGACAGCAAGAGACTCTGATAGCATCACTCCCTCCTTCCTTCTGTCTTAAATACTGTAGCTCTGACTCTTCCATCCTGTTGATAGACTGCCAGAGTCATGACAAACCAAGTACACAGTGTTATATTAATTAATATATATATATATATATATATGTGTATATATGTGTGTGTGTGTGTGTGTGTGTGTTGCACTCACCGGCCACTTTCTTAGGTACCCCATGCTAGTAATGGGTTGGACCCCCTTTTGCCTTCAGAACTGCCTCAATTCTCGTGGCATAGATTCAACAAGGTGCTGGAAGCATTCCTCAGGGAGTTTGGTCCATATTGACATGATGGCATCACACAGTTGCCGCAGATTTGTCGGCTGCACATCCCATGATGCGAATCTCCCGATTCCACCACATCCCAAAGATGCTCTATTGGATTGAGATCTGGTGACTGTGGAGGCCATTTGAGTACAGCGAACTCATTGTCATGTTCAAGAAACCAGTCTGAGATGATTCCAGCTTTATGACATGGCGCATTATCCTGCTGAAAGTAGCCATCAGAAGTTGGGTACATTGTGGTCATAAAGGGATGGACATGGTCAGCAACAATACTCAGGTAGGCTGTGGCGTTACAACGATGCTCAATTGGTACCAAGGGGCCCAAAGAGTGCCAAGAAAATATTCCCCACACCATGACACCACCACCACCAGCCTGAACCGTTGATACAAGGCAGGATGGATCCATGCTTTCATGTTGTAGACGCCAAATTCTGACCCTACCATCCGAATGTCGCAGCAGAAATCGAGACTCATCAGACCAGGCAACGTTTTTCCAATCTTCTATTGTCCAATTTCGAATGAGCTTGTGCAAATTGTAGCCTCAGTTTCCTGTTCTTAGCTGAAAGGAGTGGCACCCGGTGTGGTCTTCTGCTGCTGTAGCCCATCTGCCTCAAAGTTTGACGTACTGTGCGTTCAGAGATGCTCTTCTGCCCACCTTGGTTGTAACGGGTGGTTATTTGAGTCACTGTTGCCCTTCTATCAGCTCGAACCAGTCTGGCCATTCTCCTCTGACCTCTGGCATCAACAAGGCATTTCCGCCCACAGAACTGCCGCTCACTGGATGTTTTTTCTTTTCGGACCATTCTCTGTAAACCCTAGAGATGGTTGTGTGTGAAAATCCCAGTAGATTAGCAGTTTCTGAAATACTCAGACCAGCCCTTCTGGCACCAACAATCATGCCACGTTCAAAGTCACTCAAATCACCTTTCTTCCCATACTGATGCTCGGTTTGAACTCCAGGAGATTGTCTTGACCATGTCTACATGCCTAAATGCACTGAGTTGCCGCCATGTGATTGGCTGCTTAGAAATTAAGTGTTAACGAGCAGTTGGACAGGTGTACCTAATAAAGTGGCCGGTGAGTGTATATATATACTTATTTTCTCAACTAAACACCTCAAATGAACTTTCCTTTTTGAAAAAAAAAAAAAAAAAAAAAAAAAAAAAAATATATATATATATATATATATATATATATATATATATATATATATATATATATATATATATATATAAATATATATTTTTTTTTTCAGAAAAGGAAAGTTCATTTGAGGTGTTTAGTTGAGAAAATAAGTGAAGTGAGGGATCTGAATAAAATATATTTGTAGACAGTGAGGTCATCTTCCATGTCCTCTTTGAAAGTTACTATTGAATCAACTAAAGCAAACAGGCTAATTTGCAGCAAGGTTTACACACACACCCTGTGATCAAGAGATGTGTCTATGAAATATCAGTTTCTGAGTTATAATAGTTAGGTCTCGTGTTTATACGAGTCAGCGCAATTTGAATTAAAACTATTGTTTTGCCTTTTATTGTGGATTTATTTAATTATAAATCCCACGCTACTGTCTGTCTCCTTGCTAATCACTTATTTCATCCACAGATGCCATGTGACAAATAAAACATGCCCAAAAAATCACAGCTGGAGTAATCGCTTATGCAGATGTGAGCCTGTGCCCGACACCCTTCTTTCAAAACCGCATTCTGGTAAGTGCTAATGCACGTTCACAGCCGTACAATGCTGTGTTTTTCATGTGTGTACATGCGATTGTATGAAAAAGAAACAAACTGATGAAACCCAAACCCAAAAAGAGACAGAACTGATGACAGAACTTCTCTTCTTTAGAGAATTATTATTGATTTTTTTGCCGCATAGCAGCCTATCGCCTCTACAGCCAGTCACATGGCAGAAAATCAATGCATTTCATGGTCAAGACGATCTGCTGAAGTTCAAAGTGAGCATCAGAATGGGGAAGAAAGGTGATTTAAGTTACTTTGAACATTGCATATATAGTTGTTGGTGCCAGATGGGCTGGTATGAGTTTTTCAGAAACTGCTAATCTCCTGAGATTTCCATGCACAACTATCTCTAGAGTTTACATATAATGGTCTGAAGAAAAAAAATATTCAGCGAGACCAGTTCTGTGCATGGCGAAAATGCCTTTAGATCAGGTCAGAGGATTGGCCACACTGGTTTAAGCTGATAGAAAGGCGACAGTAACTCAAACAACCACTTGTTACAACTGAGGTTTGAGCATCTCTGAATGCACATCACATCGAACCTTGAAGCAGATGGGCTACAGCATCAGATCATCACACCAGGTGCCATTCCAGTCAACTAAGAACTACAATTCACAGAGGCTCACCAAAATTGAGAAAAAAAATGTTGTCTGAGTCTTGATGTCTGATGTGACATTCAGATGGTAGGGTCAGAATTTGGTGTAAACAACTTCAAAGCATGGATCCATCCTCTGACTTGCATTAATGGTTTATGCTGGCGGCATAATGGTGTGGGGATACTTTCTTTTCTTTACACTTTGAACAGCCTCTTAGTAGCAATTGAGTATTGTTGCTGACCATGTCTATCACTTTATGACCACAGTGTACATCAGATGGTTACTTCCAGCAGGATAATGCACCATGCCACAAAGCACAAATCATCGCTCTTCGCATGATTGTTTCATTGAATGTGATATGAGTTCACTAGTCAAATGGCCTCTATACAGTCACCTGATCTCGACGGACGCAGCCCATTCTCACCCCAAGGCGTTGCACCTTGGGAAGCATTTGACCATGCTTCAATATCTGACACTTTCAGGCGCCCTTTAGCGTCAGTTAGA
The DNA here is from genome assembly GCA_030378365.1 of Hybognathus amarus. Classification (NCBI taxonomy): domain Eukaryota; kingdom Metazoa; phylum Chordata; class Actinopteri; order Cypriniformes; family Leuciscidae; genus Hybognathus; species Hybognathus amarus. The sequence continues at coordinate 339,170 of JAQIUQ010006921.1, read as the reverse complement.
TGACGCCGAGGATCGCTTATTGAAAAATATCTGAAGCATGATCAAAGGTGACGCCTTGGGGTGAGAATGTTTTGCGGTATGGGACTCAACGTGAACAAGAGATTTGGATCATGGATATGCAGCCGACAAATCTGCAGCAACTGCGTGATACTATCATGTCAATGTGGACCAAATTCTCTGAGGAATGTTTCCAGTTCCTTGTTGAAGCTATGCTATGATGAATTAAAGAGTTCTGAAGGCAAACATGGGTATAGCAACCCAGTATAGAAAGGTGTAACTAATATAGTAACTGGTGAGTGCATATCCATTTACAAACAAACAATACAAAGTTTCAGGAATTATCATATTGAGGGTTTTGGCTAGTGCATTCTCTGTATTCTCAAATGCCATGACTTTTTTCTGTGAAAATTTGTGACAAATTTGCATGTAATCAGAGTTCCCTCAAATTTTGTATTGGGAAAATCCCAAGTGAAGAAGTAATTAAAGAAGTAATTATATACTGTATGTATTGTGTATGTATGTCTTAATATGTATTCATATGTCAAGTATTAATTTATTAATTCAAACAAAAAAAGAAAACGAAAGAACAAATGAATGAATATACAGTTTGAATGGGTGGTACCAATGCCATTCTTTAATATAGGAAACAGTTTGTCATTATGGCAGATCACAATCACAGAAAAACTGTAAATTGTTGCCAAGAAAGCAACACTCAGCAATCAACCACCCTTTTGTCAACAAAACAAAAAAACAATGAGTTTCTGTAGAAGGGAAAACTGCCCATCATTTACATCCATAAAATAGTGTGCTCATTATAAAAGAAATAACTCATTTGCACCTTTATAATCGATCTCAAACCAGTGTTATAGTTCAAGTGGTGCATGACTTATTTCAAGTTCAGTGCAATGGTATTGACATGTGCTTGTCTCCTTTACGCTTAGTATATGTGACAGGTCAAACCTGAGGTGGATATAGCAGTCTGTTGGTTTATGTGCACAGCCTTATAAGCTATGCAGTCAGAAGGCCCTAAGGCTACCATGTAGTCTTGAGACTCAGAGGAACAGGAACAGATAGTAGTTTCCAACAAATATGTTTGCATTCGTAGGAGTGCAAACTTCTGCACACATATTGGGGCACTATATTAAATTTGAAAAGACAGGTTGATTTGGTGTAGATGGTTATATTGTTAGTATGCTGGCCAATTGTGTTGACTGTCATAGTGAAGTGGAATAATAGATTTGCATCCAGCTCCTCTGTAGTGGTTGGGGAGTGAAACACAGGTGAAATGAATCTTTGCTAAAGCAGACACTCTAAGAGGAATGTGTCGGGATTGTTATTCTTTTTGCTTGCTTCATGGAAATATCCCACATCAACTTTTACAGTACTTGGCTCAGTCCTTGACAGAAAAGCTTTATAGTACACCGTGCTAGCGTATTATCTTGCAGGTCAGATTACTTTAACTAATATACTACAGATTGTTACCCCCTTTCCAGCTGTGTAATTTCATATGTTCTAACATATAAATGCTCACTTCAAAGGTATAACAAGATCTTCCTCAGCTGCAGTGGCAGGTTACGTAAGAGGAACTGATGCTACTGATGTACAGTGTAGGGGTCATTTTGTCTGCAGTACTCTCTCTCTCGCTCACTCTCTCTCTTCCATCTCCTCTCCAAGTCTGTTCTGTATGTCTTTTGAGGCACATAAACATAGCTGAAATGCTTTGAGAGCAGTTGTGTGGCTTGACCAGCACTGAGCAACACTGCAAAAACATGATTGCTGTCAGAGCGTGCAACTTTGGCTGGATTGTGTTTGGTGCTTGTGAAACAGCCTTTTGCAGAATACAGCATTTTTCTATATGTAGCCTACATTTATATATTTATTTGTGTTAGAATTTTTCAAAACTGTGACTTGGGTGTTAAAGTGTCATGCATGAATAAACAAGAGCGTCCAAGATTGAGTACACACATGAGTTCTTTGAAATGTTCTCTGGTAAAGTTTTTCAAAATCATAAGAAACCACCATAAAAACAATTTTTTCAACAAATGTTGAAACTGTTACAGGAAAAAAGAAACAACATATTTGACTTACACTTGATTACAAATCTTAAGCGTTATTTACAAAAAAAAACATTTTAAATGTTAATGAATCATCATGACATGTATCGCATGACATTTTAAATCATTATCTAACATTGCCATGTTTCCTTGTTTATTCTTCTTCTTATTCCTTTTTTTGTTAGAAGGACTAGTTTTATAGCCTGGCTACGCCCTCCTACGCACTTCCGCTCAATTTCATTTTCCTTCAGTACTACGTCTGGGATCGCTCCATAGCCTTAGGTTTCCAGAAATCAATTTTTTGTAGGACCAATCAGCGAATAGAGGGAGTGGCTGAGAACGATGACGTTGATGTAGCGCGCGTCAGTTTGAGTTTGGCAGCGGAGAAAGACGTGAGAAATGCTATTCTGGTCCGTTGTTGGAAAAGAAACTGCCGAATATACAGAATTTAAAGCCGGATTGTTATCGTCTCACCTCTTGTTGCACTAACGGAGGATCAAGTGAAGGAGGCAGAAAGGTTGGAAGTTCGTGCTGGGCAGCGCTCGGTGTGCACGATGACCGTGACATTTTGAACGGACGCTGTAGCCTGGTGTTCGGAAGCCCTGAGTCCTGGCTGCTAAACTATTGTTGAATATGCACTCAGGAGTCATGTCAGCTCATATTCCCAACAGTAAATTTACGGATTCTTGTGATGAATAGAACACTTTGAGCCCCTTTGTCTACTCGCGCAGGAGGTTGGTGTGTCAGTTTTACATGTTGTAAATCATACAAATTGGTTGTAATTTTTTTTAAATAATTGTCATAAATAAAAATGTGAAAACCCATACTTTGAAGACCATATTTTCAGTTTTAGATGGTTAATTTGTTTAAATAAAAAAAATGCCATATACAAATTTACAAACCACAGTCTATGGTACAAACACATACTTTGAAGACCATAATTAAGCTAATTAAGAAACAATAAGACGTTATATGGAAGTTGTTATTTATTACACATATACAGATCATTCAGTGTAACTGTTACAGCATTTGCGGCAGATCAGAAATGACCGCAGCGGCGTCTGCATATTTGTAATGATTAGACACGGCTGAATGAATACGACCGTTGAATGAATACATCGCTGTCCTTCGTGTCAAATATACATTTCGAATTAATAGTTGTTCCTAGATTAACAAAACCTGCAGGTCTCGTTGACTGAAATCCTATTGTAAACATAATCCTTTGATATTCGGACTTGCTGTTTCCAGCCGTTTCGGCGCATGATATACGTCCACTCACGACCACACGTTAGCGAATGGCTATGGCAGATCCTGAGTGTCTCTGGGCAGATCCAATAGTTTTGAACTTTAACAGTGAACCCGCTACAAGGAAGGAAACGTTTCTCAATGGAGGGGGGCCAGACTCTATGTACGAATTAAATGTACTAGAGTCTGTGTTGAACCAGGCTACGTAGTTTTATACTATACCATTGTCTATCACACACACACACACGCGACAGATATATATTCAGAAATATATTTAAAAATTCAGAAATAATAAAGAAAGTCGTACATACACTATACGAGAGGTGTATTCAAGTTATTACTATGATGCATTTCAGTTGGGTTGTATATTTTTTAATGCATTAATATGGATCCAGACAAAACGAGAGTCATGTCAAAGCAGTTGCACAAACATTATTTTGCATTGATTGCATCTGTGCTGTTCAAGTCCAATGAATATCCAATCTCATTTAGCCAACCTTATAATACCCTAAAAGTGTTTTAGAACAACTGTCTAAATCCAACACCTGAAAAAATTTGCTCTCCATGCTATCTTAACCGATACAAATGCAGACTTGAATCTCAAGTATGGTAAATGAGGTAAACCCCATATCTCTCAAAGGGAATACATTCTATGAAATCATGTGCGAGTTTAATCCAGAGTGACATTAAAAAAAAAATCCCCCTGTGTTGAGAAAGTTTTTCAAAAACGTACTGCAACAAAACCAGACCAGCACGGTTCATGTCCAGTGAAAACAAAATAGTTTTTATTTACTGTAACTGAGCAGTTTCCCAAGAGAACTGCAAACCACACTAAAAATACCATTGACATGCCATGATTACCTCTTGGTGTTAAAGAAATAAATAATACTGTCAGGATTTACTTAAGACATGCAGTGTTATTTTTGTGACTGACCTTATTGCATATGCATTTGTAGACGTTTCCCTTTCAGACACATTATTTTTGGAGGGAGACTATTTAATTGAATCATATGATTTACTGAAGGTTTGCCCTTATCAGTTTACTGATGTGCACCATTATTTAATGCCCAAAAAAGCATGTCTTAACCAGACACTAAAGCCCCTTTCACACAGAGATTCCGGAAAATACACAGATAATCTGACCTGGCATTTGTCCCGGGATTGTTTGATTTCAGTTCATTCACACTGCCAGTGATTTGCCGGGATATGTGAGTGCGTTCACACACAACCCCGTAAATATCGCGGAAAGACACATGACGTCAGGATGAGACATGTAACTTACGCGTCGAAAACATGTACACGTGCATACCGTTCTACAAAACTGGTGAACGATCTCAGCTTAAGCACAAAGAGTGAGGAGCTCCTGGTCTCTGCTTCATTCCAGTTTGCTGACCTTTGTTTGTTCTTTCTTTGTTGATTCTTTGAACAGAGTCGCGCTGATGGCACACCCCTTATGGCATTGGTCCTGGCTTTTGTTCACACAGCGCGTGTTCTGGGACTAATCCCGGCAATGTTACTAGGTCCCCAACCCTGGATCGATGTGACACAGTCTCATCCCAATTCGTCATATAACTGACATTTTGGGACGTCTTTTGACCATTCGTCAACATACGACTTTTAGGGCCCCCTTAAACGTCGGTAGATGATCGATCCCGGGTCGTCATACAACTGACGCTTTCACCTTTAACGTCAGTTAGGTGACGGGTTGGGTTTAGGGTTAGGTTTAGGTCTGGGTAGAGTTAGGATCCCATAACGTCATCTACCGACGTTTAAGGGGGCCCTGAAAAGTCGTATATTGACGAATGGTCAAAAGACGTCCCAAAACGTCAGTTATATGACGAATTGGGATGAGACTGCGTTGATCGAGGCCGGTAACAATCCTGGGTCGTGTTTGCGTTCACACAGAAGGCGTTCTGGCAATTTCCCGGCAATTTCCCGGGATCAACGCGCTGTGTGAAAGGGGCTTAATATGCATCGCTGTTGATAGATTGTGTTGGTCATTATGGAAATGTGTTCTTTAATTTGCACGACGTCAGTAGATCACAAGCAGAACTTTCCATTCCCATCGGCACTTTTTTTGTAATTGTGCTCTCATGCTAATTTGCCCTGTTTAGTAAATCTGGCCCCTAAATGTTAAAATCACTCTAGTTTAAATGACATAACATTTTGTCCATTTGCAAGATTCCCTGCACATGAGGAGCAATAACATGCTAACAAAAAGTTTATTAGGCAGTTTATAAACTCTTTCCATTTAAGGTTGATTCTTCGTAATGTGGCCACTATGTGTTTAATCATCAGCAATCACAAACATCAGTGATAGGAATTTACTCTCTTTTGTCAGTCAAGTTTTTAGGCCATTTTGGCTACTTTCGAAACAAAGAACGCAAATAGTGTGGCAGAGTTGAATTAGCCACTGAATTTGTTTTCATCGAGTTGTAAAGAAAAAACATCTGTTTGTGCCTTTGGGGGTAGTACGAGGAATGCTGGGTAGAAACCCTGTATTTCTAAACAGTTTATCATGTCTGACAAATGTGCATGCTGGACATTGTTCCTTACTTGCGTAACGCTCTGGGAATTGGCCAGGCATTCCATAGCATTGACCAAAGATGTCCTCAGAAATGTAAAAATAAGTTGTAATGTAAAATACGAAACTCTATTATGAAACTCCAGCTGGCTTAGACTCGTGGGTCTTTAACATAACTGATGATATTTACATTGTTTTCTGCATAGCAGGAGCTGATGGTTCATGTTGCATCAGCAGCCAAAGAACATGCTTCTCAACATTTAAATAGTTAGCACTTTCAGAGTTCCTCTGCAACCCTCCACCTTCCCCACTTCCTGTATAGAGGGAATGCGCATGACGTCACCGTCCGGTCACGTGCCTGCAGTTCCTCACAGTGAGTGGCAAAAAGACTGAGCGGCTGTATATGTTTTCAGCGTGAATGCCGCAAAAAACAAACACAACACATATAGAGTGGGAAAGAGCTTTGCGATTGACTGTACAACTAGATTTGACAAAAAATCGGAGGTAACGTTATATTTTTACAGACTGCTATAGAAAGAGGAGCAAATGGATCACTGCAATTCACAGAAACAACTGGACTCCAGTCAGCGAAAGCTGGATTTGCAGTTTTCATTTTGTGTCAATATGCTGAATTTAGCTGTAAAACCATACCCATATATTTTGTATTGTTATATATATATATATATCTCATCAACTCATCAATACTCAACAACTCATCAATTAAATGTTTATCATTGCATATTCTGCATTATTGGATGTTTCTTAATAAACACTGACCAAAAAAAAAAAACTATAATGTTTTAGGGCTGGACGATATGATGATATATATAGGCTATAACACTGATATAAGTGATCACCCGGATTTAGACCTACCTATATTGTATTTATATAAAGCGTTCACAGGCAAATTTGCTTTATGTTTACAGGTCTATATTGCTTTTATTTCCCCGCCGTCGAAATTAGGCAAACATAAATATCAGGCAACACGATTCCTGGCTGCATGTCAATAATATCCATGGATCACTGGATCTTTAGTAAGTTGTAAGGAACACTATATTGAGTCCAACATTTAGTTTAAATTGATATAATTGTTCGTTTTAGTCGCATTTTCGCAGTTTCCCCTTTACAGTCACGCAACAGATGTTTTGCCACTCAGTCAGGCTGAGGGGGGTTGTTTCGGCGGGAAAGTGACGTCAATGCATTCCCTCTATATATCTTCTATATATCCTATTTGTACTGAAGCAGTATGTCACTTCTTACATGCACAACAGCTGCATATCAGTGTATGTATTGGCAGTAGCAAGTAGTAGCAAGTAGCAATACTCAACAGCATCAGTAATATCTGTAGCAGCAGTGTAGCAGATCTATTTTGCCAAGAACAAATACATTCGTATTGTCAAAACATGCAAGCATCTTCATAGAGCTGTCATGATAGAACTTCTGTTTCTCTTCTCTCTATCAGCAGACATTGAGCAGGACTTTTGTGGTCCGGACAAAGAGCTGGATGAGGAGACCTGTCTGTGCGTATGCCGAAGAGCTGAGAACGGCAGACTGTGGACCATTGCACTACCTGGACAAGAACACCTGTCAGTGTGTGTGTAAAGCTCAGCCCTCCTGTGGGCCTCATCAGAGCTTCAACAAAGACACCTGCCAGTGTACCTGCTCCAAGGTGTGTCCTAGGAGTCATCCTCTCAACCGCACCAAATGTGCGTGTGAATGCACAGAGTCTCCTAACAAGTGCTTCTTAAAAGGGAGTCGGTTCCACCCAGCCACATGCAGGTGAGAAAAGGTTTCTGTTATTTATCAGGTTCTCCCTTAAGGCCCAAATGTACTCACGGCAAAGTTCTTTCGGTTCTTCGCCTAGGGTAAAAAAAGGTTGGAAATTCTTTACTGCAATATACTGTTACTGAACATTCCGATGCATATGCAAATATGTAAATGTAAATATGTAAATATGTAAATATGTGCTGCTCATTCCTCTACACAACAGCAGATAAGAGAGCATTAGATTATAGCTATGTGTCCATATGTTTTGCACAAGTTCTGCAATTTGGCAATCACGTCACATTTTTTAGATGCCACTTTATAGAATACATTACTTTGAAGTATTAGACAGCTTTACAGGAATAAACATGAACAATTAGAAATTTTACTATAAAAGCAGCTGTCCACAGTGTTGTTTTTACTTGCATCTGACTTCGACAGACTGAACAGAAGGAATGAAGTTGAACCAGCAAACTTTTCGAATAAAGTTCTTGAAACAAACTCTGATTTTTGGCCTGATTTTAATCGAAATGACATTACATCAGTTATGTGTGATGTAATTGTGAAATCTTCAAAACCTTTCTTCAATTACGCTTGGACTACTGTATATCGGGGCCTTAAAGCATTTGTGTTTGCCCATAACTATGTGAAATCCATGATTAACTGAAAGTTACGTTAGAATGTGTAAAGCTAAATATTAAAGGTTGTTATGGTTTTATTCACACAAATACCTAAAATGTTATGATTTAATGTATGTACAGTAAACACAAACAGAATTATGGGTAATTAAGGCCCTTTCATTACAATAGTCATGTAAATATAGGTAAACAAAAATATACACTTGTAAGACAATATGGAATAATAATCATTCTAAAACATTTTAATTTACTCTTATTTCAACAACATTAGTTACCATAAAGTAACTGGTTAACAATACTTCTAAATAATTTATCAATTAATTTCAACATTTGATAATACATTTTTAAAAATGATAATGCACTGTGAACTAAGATAAACCATGACAAATAAATAAATAAATAAATAAATAAATAAATAAATATATATATATATATATATATATATATATATATATATATATATATATATATATATATATATATATATATATATATATATATTTATATATTGACATGGTTTATGTTAGTTCACAGTGCATTATAAATTTTAAAAATGTATAATAATATTGAAATTAATTGATAAATTATTTAGAAGTATTGATCATCGTTAGTTCTATGTTGTTGAAATAACGTAAATGAAATGTTTTAGGAATGTTTATTTTTCCATATTACATCTTACAAGTTTATATTTTTGTTCATCTTTATTTTGTCAAAGATTTACTGTATATTGCTTCACTTTCATACTTTTATTATTTTTTAGTTTTATCATGTTATCAAAAAATGCAAGTAAATTCTGTGGCTGTTGTTGATTTTTATCATTTAAAAACCTTTACAAAATATTACTGATGCGCTAACATGCTACAGTGATAATATCAGATAGTAATACCATTTTTCTCCCCTTTCTTATTGTTAGTTGTGTCTGGCCGCCATGTAACGTGGACCCCAGGAAAAGGAGATGTAAGGATAATGAGTATTTCAGTGAGCAACTGTGTCACTGTATACCCACATACTGGGGGAGACTGAACTAAACACAACCAACAGTACAGGTAGCACTGAATGCTTACGGACATTCTGGTATTTGGAGCAGTGCTAATGTTCGGCTGCTGCTTATCTGTCTCACATGTGCTAGGTCAAGTGGACTAGTGTGGAGTAAGTGGGAGACAAGAAATGACCACATTTAACCCCACATATCAAGCATGGGGTGAGCTATTAAGGACTGAGAGAAATTTTCTAAGGCTGGAGCCATGTTTTTTCATTGTTTCAATTGAATTGTCTTTTCCTTTTTTGTCAGATATGATTATATAATTTATTGCCATGAAATGTTTTGAATCTCCCTTGTTCATAGCATTCATTTCAAATCTCTGCAAAGACAAAAAAAAAACACTGTGATCAATATTTTTGTATCATGTTAAGTCCCGTAAAATAAAGTATAAAGTTGTATTATATATTGTTAACTTATTTATAAGCTAGACTATCTTATTGTAATAATACTGCACATGATTCAAATTTATTTAGTTTTGACTACCAAATATATGCACCTATCATTCCAGATAAAGTATATCAAACTGACAGTGCAAGCCGGCAAAGAAACGTTTTTGTGCTGGAAGCATTGCTTGTTGACAATCTAAAACCATCATGCAAGTCACCTACAACATCGAAGACTCCGAACAAGAAAACAGCATGATATTAACTGGGAAATGGACCATTAGCAGCTGAAAGCTGGTGCTGTATGCCGTTCCATAAGAGTTACATGAGTGACAATGTACACTTGGATGAATGGATTTCACTTACGTCACATCCAACCTGCCTCCTTAAGTAAAAACAGTATTAACAGTGGAACAACCTCTAAGTTTGGAGATCAGTGGAGGACTCATCTTTTAGGACTTTAACCTCAATTGATTTGTAAATAGGAGCAATGTGATTGGCCCAACTCCACTTGATATCGGCCCTCTGTTTCAGCTTGACACTGTAAATATAATAAATCACCTCTGCTTCCATCCCAGTCCTTGTATCTTTGTCTGCCAAAAGTGTGTGTGATGTGTTCTTCACTCGTTTCATCATTCTCCTTCCATAGAAAGCCCCCGTTGAACCATTATGGAACAATAATATTCCACCATCAGATGGGAATGATCAGAAACAAACTCTGGAGCTAAATCCAGCACATCTTTTGTCTTCTAGCATATTCATACAGCAGGTGGCCTCGTTCCCATGTGTTTGAACCCCAGTACATGCATAGACGTTGTCTAAATTCACACACATCCCTGCTTCTTTTCTTCAGGGCTCTTCAGATCTAGTTGCATCTGGACTATATTACCCCTTCCTTCTCTAACACATGCTACTATGGATTTTATGCTATAAAATTGTGCACCATTTATCTGTTTCCAGCTAAAATGAGGGTTTCCCTGCCCTGGTTTGCAACGGATTGTACCATAGCCATCTGCATCCGCTGCACAATCCCAGGAGAGACCTGATAAAAATAACATATGTGGACTCACAGTGAATCACCGTGAAATAACTGAGAAACAGTCGTCCCGTCAGTGGATTTGAGTATCTGAGAATGGGGGTGAAGCCATGTCTAGTCTGATTTTCCCCTCTGCCTTGGCTTGCTTACCTAGTTCGTAGTGGTGAATGAAGATGAGGTTTGAATTTCAACATTTAGCTGACATTAGGTTTTCATCTGGTGCTTGTGTATTCCAACGAACTAGAAACGAAAATAAGTACAGACATGTAAATAAATGAGTGGTTTGTTCTTATAATTTAAAAGACTAGCGTTTCAGACATCCCAGCTAGCATGTTTATACAATGTAAACAAAAATAAGCGGTGAGTAAAATGCAGCAAAACAAATCATTTCCAGAGAAATAACGTACATTTGGTTCTGCATAGAAAAACGATGTGGTAGCCAGAACATGTCAATAAGCAGAAATATGTTACGCTGCTAAAGAAATATCTCTCCCTGTGTGTGGTCCTGGGAACCTCAGCTAGAGGTCATCACATAAATCCTCAAGTCCATAAAATCAGTAATTTCTGCCTATATGTTTCACCTGAATGGGCTCCAGTATCATACACCTGGCACCGGTTAGGTATCTGCTGCATTGCTTGGCTTTTCATTGCAGTTAAGGTTACTCTCTCCATTATGTGCTGTTCTATCACAAACTGGATGCTATGCAACTTAAGTCACCTGTGTGTGATTTTAATATGGATTCAGATGTAAGTTGCAATTGGTAAGGGGTTTGTTATTGCCTTCATGTACATTATCCACACATCACATGTCTCTTTGGAGGAAATGCATGAGTTTTTGTTTTCATAGCTGATTGTGGAATCTGTTTGTGGCATTACTAAAGTGCTGGCAATCAACTGAGTCCTGTCCTCAGGCATTTGTCTCAACTTCCAGCCTGTGCATTTATTCTTCCAAGTACTCACACAGCCCCAGTTGTCAACTTTATGTTCAGTATACTTAAAGGTTCTCTATGTAACTTATTTTATAAAATGAATCCTTTTTTATTGCCTGTGTTTGAAGGGGTTGTAATCACACATTGCAATGATCCACTTTTCGGGTTTTGCTATTACCTCTGAAGGCCAATATTCATATTTATATGTGAGGTCTCCGGGTCGGATTTCCTGCGAAATCCATCAGATGTGACGTGCATGCGCGCTCCCGAGTATAGCTCTAGCCTCTCTATCCTACAGTCAAACATGCGAGATGTCGACCAACTGCACTACAGCACTACACAGACTCCAACACATACTCACATAAAAAAACAAGTTTTATCTGCTCAAGCTCGTCAGGCAAAACGTGAATCTACGCGGATCAACATAGTAAACTCTAGTGCAATAGCAAGGTAAACTCTACATGAAACATGACATGAATACAAAAGAATGTTCCAGGATAACAGAAAGTCGGTGCTTTAGGATGTAACTTATTTTATTTACTAGATCTACTGACTAACGTCACTCATCCACTACTGTCATATTGTTTATACACATTTCCAGCAGTAATGTCACTTCCTACGATCTTACTGATACACTGAAACTGTTCAGTTTAGTTCACTAACCGTTTTCGTTATCATATTATACATTCACCGATGTTGACATTGCTGATTGTGAAAGATACACGAATAGTTAGAGAAATGGCTCATGCTACATCACATGTCGGCTAAATGCACAGCAGTTTATTGTAACATTATCATGGACGAGCACAGAGCATTAGTTCAACGTCAAGCTGATAAAAGTAGGCTATTATTGTACCTGCGGTGGGAGTTTACATTAGTTTTCTGCATGTTGTGTGATGATTTCGCCATTGCGTCTGAAAGTCTCTGTGTGGCCGTGTAGTCAGTGAATGCTCGCTTCGAGATAGATCACGCATATCGAGCAGCTCTTATTGCATTCTGAAACATCCCCACTAGTGGCCGCTAAAAATCACATAGAGCACCTTTAAATAAAACAATAATAATAATAATTATTATTATTTTAAGAAATGGATTATAGTGAGCCCCTAAAGGGACCTTTCCAAAAATTGTAATGCGATGCATTACAGAAGACGGTCTTTCCTTGAATTCGCGGAAAGTTTTGATTATATTTCGTGAAGATACTGGACAAAGAGTGTTTTGACACCATGAAAGTAATTTTTTTCATCATAGGTTTTTTCGGTTTCTGAGTTGGGTGTATACGTTTCCTAATCTAACTTTATATTGCCTTAATCACTGTCTTGTCGGCTCAAACATAGCACCATTTTGAAACATGTCAGCAATTCTTAGCGACTGTTAGCTAGGCTTAAAATATGTAATATACAGCGGGGTTGGTTGTAACAGAGTGTTACAACTAAGCCGCCAAGTGTACAATGATAATCACATGAAAACGGAGCCACACAACTTTTCAGGTTTGAGTATACATTTAACTTTGTTAGACTTTCACAATCAATGTTGGAATTTAAAATGTTTAAAATTTAGTGTACTATGAATGATATTCTAGTGCACTATGTGTACTTTGAATGATTATTTTAAGCTCATTTGTATTATTATTACTGTTATCATTATTAATAATAATAATTGTACATGCAGCTGCCACACACAAATCTAATTTAATTGCAATTACAATATTTATAATTGCATTTAATATTAATTATTGCAAAACTATGCAACCCTTTTCTATTGATCCATAATAGAAGGATGATTGGATGAGGGATGGATGTATGGATATCTGTCTATACAGCTGCACAAACAATATCAAACTATACAAATAAAATAGTACTGAATTATGTGTGTTACACACAAATGTTACAACTTACCCCTCTATCTGTTACATTTAACCCCACATATGGGGTAAGTTGTAACGTTTGCACTTCTATCACTTTCAGTGCAACTGTACGAAAATGGTAGATCCTAGAAAAAAACTTTAAGTGGTCATTTGTAGCAGATGTGTGTGTTGCTTGTGTAAAAAAAAGTATTAATCTAACCTAATTATTTTTTAACTAATTGAGCCAAAACCAAAATGCGTTAGGTTGTGCCCCGCTCTCCCCTACTTGTTTAAAAACATTTATGTTGTTTTTTTAATAAATAAAAACAAATTGTTGTACCAGCAATATTTCCGAGTTTTGTTTTTCACTGTAGAAATTTCAAATGTCATGATTTGCCAATGCAAGAGAGTACTTTTTTCTCCCACTTCAAGCACTGGACGTAAATCCTTATGCAAAGACGAGATATGAGGAGAAAATAAAGGGAATCAAAGGACTGGATCCTTATTGTGACTGGCCAGGAGATGTCAACCTGTTGCCGAACTTCCAGCACTCATATACAACTAGAACATACACACACAAAGTTTTCAGTTTTCAATGTATGCTAATGTTTTAAGCACCACACTTATCGCATCTATTTGCATGTAGTCAAGATTGCAATGCTGGAGCTAGTGCGCGTGTGTGCCAGCCAAAGATAGAGAGACTCTTCAAGATCCGAAGCCACATAGATTCTGTATTGCAATGCAGACCTTAAATCTACGCGCTGCCTCGGCAAACGCGAGATCCCAGTCACAGAATATTTATTGCAAAAGTAGACCCGTTTACACGTCAGCCTCGGCAAACGCGAGATCGGAGCCACTAGATTCTGAATTGCAATGCAGACCTTTATCCCGGTCACAGAATCTTTATTACTGAAGACTCGGAATCTACACGCTGCCTCGACAAACGCAAGGTCCGAGCCACTAGATATCCATATTGCAATAATTCAGGACAATTCACCAAATAAGACAGACAGTTTGACACAGATCGCTTACTGAAGAACAAAAGCTGACATCTCATGTGTGCCGGGTCCTTATATACCTTCCGCCTATGAGCCGTCACACGTTACGTCATGATGCAACACCAATCAGAGATTGGCTTAGTTTCATTCATACTTCAGAGGCGCTACGTTGAGGGGCGTTCCCCCAAAATGTAATTTGTATGCAGTTTGAGTACCCTTGAAAGGGAACAAAAGAATAGGAAGGATCATCAGCAAAATATGCAAATGGTTCAGCGATTTACTGCAGAGCAATTAAGAATTGTACACAATCAAATATTAGAGTCACTTTCACCTGATGGTGGATCTGGTCAGCATTCAAAATTTTGATTTTGAAGATGATCAATAATAATTTTGAGAATGTGTTTGAAATCATGAATGTGAGCCAGATTCTAAATGTACTGGGAAATGAGCTCTGATGAGGACAGTGATGATAATATAAAACATCTGGTCAAACTAAACCCTTCCAAGCCCCAAAAAGGTAATAAAATATGCTTTATGTTATTCTTCTGTAATGGTTATTCTAATATAAGGAGATTTATAAATTGTATAGTACATTATTATAGATTTGGGTTGCTAAAAGACCAATTTAATGCCATGCATTTAACGGTTAAGATCCTTATATAGAATGTATGTGTGGGTATCAAAAATGTCTGTTTTACTTTTCTGAAACATTACATTTTTGGGTATTAAAATTGAAACCTAAAACTAACCTTTGAGAAGAAGTTTTTTAAATGTTATTTACTCAAAATATATACGCAAATTTAATTCATGGCTACAAGAAGGAAAATCCTACAAATACTGTAACATTACAGGAATGTTAGTCGCTTGTTGTATTTCTCATTTCTTGTTCAAAAAATGTGACCAAAATAGAACCATGCACTAGAGGAACGTTCTATATTTGATTGGTATGTTCTTCAAATGATTGAGACATGGAATGACTCCCTCTCAGTGTCCCTGACAGACCCAAGAGCAAATACACAGAGGCAGAATATGGAATGAGTGATTGGCCCGGAAAACAGACCCCATTTCTTTCTGTTCTCTCAGAGGCCATAAATCATGGATATTTCAGACTGAGTTCCTTACAGGTCACAGTTTTTGGCCTCTTTGCTGCTTTTATGGATCCGGCAGCACTGGGAGTCATGGTTGTCTTGCTGTCACTCAAAGTTTCATGTTAGTAAGTTTAGTCACACGTTTAGTCCTTCAAAAAGACTGGTCAACCTGACCTACAGGATGCAAAACCCTCCATAGCACCTCACCCTCTTCCTGCACAACTATAGCCCAGCCAGAGCGCCCCCTCCTACATTTTCCATCAGGCCTGAATCCACCAAACCGCCACAATAAACACACAAAGTGGAAGAAGGTAAACACCACCCAACCACTCCCCCGCTGAGAGATTAAGACTTCCTCTAAATTACACCCATTGCTGGAGTAGCTCGTGAAGGAAAAGGAGGACTTCGCCTTATTTCCCACGTCTCGCAAATCAATCAGTCACAGGCCAACCCCAAAACACGGTATCCCACACAAGTCTCAGGATGATGGCTGAGACCTGTGTCAGAAGAGGTCTAATATGCTTATCTCTTGAAAATGATAGCAGCCTCAGGGTGCTGATAAATGAACTTTCTGTACTGAAAATCAGCCAACTTCATCTCCTCAGCGAGTCAGTCCGGCACAAATCTCCTCTGAGGCATTGCTGACAGGAGAAGCTAGAATAAGGATCAGTGTGCCCTGATTTTTTTTAGCGTGTGGGAAAAGGAAACCATTAAGTGATTATGAAAAATTAATCGAAGGGCAAGAAAGAGAGGATGTGGATACTGGCAAGTTGGGAGGGAGTTTTCCTTTCAACAATTAAAGCCACCCTACGTTCGTCTGTGAAGAAAAAGCCAGGGGTCAAAAGACGCCTGCTAATAGACACAGACTTCTCAGACTCCATCTATCTGTCTCAATACTTTCTCTATAGTATTTGTCATTTAAACTTAAACATGACATTCCTTCTTTTTGTAGAGCCTTAATTTATCAAGATAAGTATCTCAAAGCAGATGCCATTTAAAGCCATTAGGACTGTGATACTTTGGAAAATATGGCCCAAGAATAAACAGCTGTGCATTAGGATCCAGCAGATATATTAAGCTTTTGGCAGATATGGATTTTTTCACATTACATATTTTTTAGCTTGTCTTTGTTCATGTCAAGGAGACTATGGAACAAAATAAGAAATAAAAGCACTTTTCACACTGGTGGTCTAAACCAATCCAATCATCAGATTTCTGTCAAACTAAAACAATGCCTTTAGACAGAAATATCAGTGACCAGTTCAACCTGCAACATGATCTACAATATGATATTTTGACAGTCAAAGGTAAAGTAAGTTTCAAATTGATCTAATTTCACACTTTTATATCTGAAGCCTCAATTTGGGTTTGTCTTATTATTACAGTCGTGCAGTTTATTTCCCTGGCAGCATTAGGATGTTTTAGTTTGATCAGTTTTTAATTTTACAATATTTGCACTCCCATGGAAAAGACTGAGTAACATTTGAGAAATAAATATTCTTTTACCCACTGTAAACTATTCTCTAAAAATAGATGACTTGTTATTGGTTATTATTATTTCATATTATCTTATAATTAGTTCAAGGAGTGTAGTTCTCATTCACAGATATGCTATCCAGTTGATTTGATTACGAAAAATAAGTTTATTCAGGTGTGCTATTAGTATACTTTTAAACTAAAAAGTATAACATAAAAAACTAACTACTTTTTATGTACTTCTCAGAAATATACTTCAAATTGCACTTTAGTATACTCGACTTATACTGACAGAGAATTCTAAGTATGTTTGGCCTATACTTGTTGATGGAGATATACTTAAACATATGATTTTGTATTCTTGGCTTGTACTTCAAGGAAGTAGCTTTTTAACAACCTATAGGCTCATTGTGGAAATACGTTACTCTGCCTACATTTTTGCAAAACCTGAAATACGTACCTTCAGCTACGTTTCCCTGCACTTTTCGGGTGAAATGTCCACTAGAGGCGCTAAGTGGTATATTTTTTTTCTATTGCAGTGCTATTACGTTTGTCCTGAACATAATACATTACGTTGGTCCTTAACCTATTGCAGTGCTATTACGTTTGTCCTGAACATAATACACCCAAAGCAGGTTTCTTCACTATTTATTCATAATCGTGGGATTAATGTTTTGACTCTATTGCATTCAACTGTCTTATCAATTAAGTTTTCAGTCGCTTATTAATATATAGGCCAACGTTACTCATAAATATTAACATTTCGCTCTGTTCGTGCATTCTGCAGCAAAGTCGTTTCGGAGGATTAGCCTGCGTGGTGTTAAAAAAGAATACACTTTTAATTTAGTGTTTACACAAAAAGCATTTTCTCCAATAAAACACAACATACTGATACATTCACAAAAGACATACATTTTATTAGCTTGATGTAAACCAAATCCTAGAATCCATACGTTGTTTGCAAGAAACAGATCCAAATTCAGCCTTTTATCCATTGATCTTCATCTTCATTTCTCAGCAGCGACCGCAAACGTCAAATCCGCGCTGGTGATGAATTCAAATTCAAATAATGCGCCTTCAAGAAGCGTTACGACATGTTTTACGGCAGTGATATCAAACGCTCATTGGCTCTCGCCTGCTTCGTCACAGATATGCGACATGCCGTGTTTCAGTCGGTGTAGTACATTTGAAATGGAGAAGAGCGCGCGCCTTCAGAGAGCGAACCGAAATCAGATTAACATTTTCATGGATTAACGTTAATAACTTTAATTCTGATCTGTACCTCATACACAACTACTATAATACTGCCAGAGGACTGCGACTGCAACGCATCATCATGTGAACGACTTTTGGTAATGTTAACGTTACCGGTTTTGACATTTTCAAAATAAATAAATTATTGTGAAATGTATACTTGTCTGTCTGTTATGTTTTTTTTTCTTCATAATTGTGTTAGCCTACGTAGTTTTAAGGAATGGTTAGGTTTAAGGATAGGAGTAGGATTAGTGGCTCAAAATATATTTTAATGCTAAAATTCATTTCTGTCCATTAACTTAAGTTTTATCCTTTTTATATTCTGTATAAAATGGACATGTTTAGATTTTGGGAGTAGGATTAAGGGATCTTGTTACATTTATCTTTAAAAGTGAAAGTATACAGATATCGTTATGATATGAAACATACGTAAACAGTTAACGTTTTGTAGCTGTAAAAACGTAATAATATTACGTTTAAATGTTGCAAAAACATCCATACTATAAGTTTTAGCATCTATCCAAACGTACAAAAACATACGTTTTATATCTTTGAAAATAACGTATTAAAACCTACGTATTATAAACACGCATCTTGCGCCTCTAGTGGACATTTCACCCGAAAAGTGCAGGGAAACGTACCTGGAGGTACGTATTTCAGGTTTTGCAAAAATGTAGGCAGAGTAACGTATTTCCAATGAGCCTGGGTTGCTTTTTAAATACTTTTTAAATATACACACTGTCTTATACACTAACATGTTCAAATTTATATACAGTAGTGAAAAGCTTTCAGGTAGAATAGCTTATAGATTAAATAAAATAAGCATGGAAATGAGCCTGATCTTGTACACGACTTATTGCCCTTACAAACAATACGTTTATTTAAGTGTTCTATTAGTAAACTTCTTTTCAACTTAAAATATAAGCATACTTTCAGTACAGATACAATCTTTATGGTGCCTGGTGGCCTGTATACAGTAGCCAACAGAATTTTCAGATCGTGATTTATCATTTATACTACATATTTTTACATTGAGCACCAATACTTCAACAGAAGTATATTTAAAACTAGATTTCTTTATGATTTTGAAGATATATATTAAATTACTATAAATTACAGCAAAACCTTCCTTCTTGCCTTTCAGATGAGGTTCATGTTTATAACTGTAATCTTGTGGGGTGGACTCATTTAAAGTAATGTAATCGTTTTCGATTTTAGCCAGGTTTCTGTAAAACACAGCACATCTAGATTATAATTTGAAATCACATTATTGATAATTTGAATTGCACAGACCCCTGTGCAAGATCAGGGATGACGAGGAGCAGGTAATTCTGGTTGCGCCACACTGGCCCACCTGGACCTGGTTCTCTGAACTTGTACTTCTCCGTACAAGTTCGCTCCCTTGCCAATTCCCTCTAAGGAAGGAACTCCTTTCTCAGGGATGGGACACCCTGTGGCACCCTCGTCCCGATCTCTGGAACCTCCATGTGTGGCTCCTGGATGGGAAGAGGTAAGTTAGTATAACTGGCCACCAGCGTTGGTGGCTTCCATCACTTCTGCTAGAGCGTCATCCACAAGACACGCCCATGTGTTGAAGTGTAACCTCTTCGTCTTCTGGTGCTCTTCTCACCAAGAAGACCCCAGAAAATGCCTGATCAGTGTCATGTTTTCCTTCTTGCAAGAAGGGTTGGAAAGAAGGCTGTCTCCCTAAACCCTGAAGGTCCATGTTGCCGCTATCACCACACACCATGACCCAGGTGTCCTAGTCAGTTTTTTACACTCTTCTCTTTATCTTTTGGCAGTCTATAGAACTCGAAATGTTTTTTTTTTCCTCATGCGACCGATTAGTACAGACCAAAATTCTACCATTTTTCAGCAGAAATAATCACCAAATTTCCATTCAGTTGAGTGGCATTGTTTATGTTCAGTGCCTCCAAAATGGTCGACTTCCGCATCTGATGACGCGTTGTGAAAACTGTTGTGTTTTTTTGGAAGGTGTGGAGGATTGTACACCTCTGATTAATTATCTCCTCTGATTGGATAGGATAAAAGATGGGACTTCACTTCTCCTTCTAGGGATCAGCAGTCCCTCAGCAGAAGTCATTAGCTCAAACCGTTTTGCTTGTATCAATATTTCTTCACCATTTGTATTATTATTTCCCCCCTTTTATATAAACCCTAGACATTGTTGTATTCTTTTGATTGTAGTATTTTTTTTTAACACTGTGTGACTAAATGTGATTTTTTATTTTCTTTTTCTTTCTTTTTTTGTATTTGCCTGTTACTGTTTGTGTTTTGTTACTGTTTGTTTTTTGGACCATGTGTGTCCTTAATAAAAGCTGTGATGAATCAGACATTCTGTATCATCCCAGTAGAATTATCTGGAGCCTTTATGAAAATGATCCATTGTATCTAAATCCATCTGACAATTTCCATCTGTTCTCAGCCACCAGTATATTTGCCGATAGGACTATGCGTGCCACTTGGAACACATTTCAAATAAGTACCAGTTGCATGCACTGCTTTTACAAGTTACCATTATTTAAGCCATAAACACAAAAGAGAAAGCTGCACCCTTACTTCTGGAATTGCTTTGTGTCATCTGGGAATTGTTTGATTATATTAGGCTTATTCTGTCTATGTGGTTGAATGCTAACGTTTTGAAGTTTTTTCACACATATCGTTTGCACAAACAAGAGGAGATTTACCATTACTCTCCACTGAGGTTTGCAACTGATTGGAGTCTATAATGGCTGTTAAAACTGAGAATGAAGTCACAGGCAGGATCTATAAATGTATGGCTTCAGGCTGTTTGGGCTGACTGATAGCATGAAATGTAAGTTGTCACACTCCAGTATGTAGTTCATAAATGCTCTGAATCTCACCTGAAACAGCCTGTGGTGCCCAACAACACCCACACATAAATACACAGACTTGCTTTTCACACTTTCAACTTTACTACTCTCTGAAGAAAGCAATTTTGCAACACATTTCACAACCTGAGCTCCATGTGGGAGACAAGCCCATGTGGCTTAATGAAACAAAACTAGCAGAGAGGAGATGTTTATTGAAGCATCGCTTTTAACCCAAACTGCCTTAGAGGTGCAGTGTGAAGATTTAAGCAGCATCTAGTGATTCAGTTGCAATTTGCACTTATGGCTCACCTCAAAGATACAGTTGCTAAAATGGGACAAACATATCATTGTCTTAGACAGCAGAGAATAGCCAGAGTTAGCCAAGTTTCTGTACCACAGTAGCCTGGCATGCCAGCCCGAACTCCGCCCACAATATTTTTTTGGTCGGGAAGTTCGGTCTTGGAACTCTACCCATTTGAGGAGTAATTATGATCAGACAAGGAACGTTCGGGCCAATCAAATTGCCAGGGCGGGCTTTAAACGATGATGGACAGATGATCTGCCAGGACGTAATCATCACGTGTCATCAAGAGCGCTTAACTGGTCTTCTCATAGATTCCGCTGTCGCGTCTGTTATAAAATAAATCAACAGCGCATTCATTTTAATAGACGAACAGAGAACTGCAATCAAGGCATTTGTCGATCGGAAAGATATTTTTGGTGTCCTTCCAACATGATTCGGGAAAAGTGTAAAGTGATGGCTCTGACGGTCGCTAAGAAGATGGGACGTAATGAAATGCCTGTGGTCGTTGTGGTTTCTCTTTTGGTTGCACTCATGGAGGAGTAAGTAAAAGAAGCAACACTCATAATTTAACTTCTAAAATAAGTAAGTTCTGTAGTTGAAAACTGCGTGATGCAAAGGAGTTGACTGTACTGTTGTTGCTCTGATTGGTTGTAGGTCTACCGACTATGCAATTGAGTGCAGGGTTTTTTTTTCCTGGTTCGGTTAAGACACCGCCTCATAATCAAAGCCCAACCGAGTCGGTTTCAGACTCATATTCTCCATTGAATATGAGTATGACGGAAGTCAGGCTAGTACCACAGTACATTATAAACCATCATGGATAAAGTTTACAAAGCCATAGTCAGGTGAGGATCAAGGGTCTTAATATATAATATAATAATAGTAATCAGCTGATTCTCTCACAAACATAACCAGCACATTTCTCCCAAATAGCAAATCCATAATGCAGCGAAGGGAGAGGAAGCACATGAAATAATCCAACATATTTTTTCTAACAGGGTAAAAGTTTAGCTGGCTAATATAAGCTGTTATGCTGTAGCGATGAGCTGGTTAACACATAAAGCATTGTTTATACTTCGATGCGTCCGCATGAGCAGAAAGGTGTGCGCAGTAAAACGTGGCACGTGATTGTAACATCCCCTGAGCGCAGGGGCTCGGGAACCTATGGCTCGTGAGCCATGATATGGCTCTTTTCAGGATTTTATATGGCTCTCCTAATTTTCAAATGTTGACTGAAAAAGGCTCTCAAAAAGTAAAATATTAAGAGACAATTTGAGATGCACCATGCAGCACTTGCTAATCACTTGTTTATGATGCCCGTTTCTCAATTTGTGTGGTGTCATAAGAGGGTCGCACACCGCACGAGAAGCGCGCGCCGCGTCTAGGACAGAAGATCGCACACCGGACGAGAAGCGCGCGCCGCGTCTAGGAAAGAGGCATCGGACGCGCACTTTCTCAGTTTATGGCCGGCAATATTGTTATGTTTAAGGACATTATGGAATTAAAATAATGTCTGTCCTATGTTATAATTGTACTGTACAATTAAATACAATCGTTGCTAAGTCTGCAGAACACTTTACCTCAGCAATTTCCTGTAGCAATTTTCATTTAAGCAGCTGATTTCTGAAATGAGTGCAAAAGTAGCTTATTGCAGCACACGGTGAAGTCAGTATTTACATTAACGACTGTTCGACACAAATAAAGTATAAAACTGTATATAAAACTATGTAAATGCGCTCTGTGGCGAGGCAGGATTTTGAACAAGGTCCTGAGCCGTTGCTGGCGCCGCGGACAGAGACTGAATGTGCCACTGCCGCGGTCACCGGTGTACACTCCTAGTCTCAGGAGTCCTAGAGAATAAAGTGTTTGAATTTTAAATGAGGCGCTGCGCTTCTTGTCCAGTGTGCTAGAAACCAGCATGTCAGTGAACAAAATCTCTCGGAAGTTCCGGGAGATTTCCCGCATATCGATGATAGCGTCTCCCTGATGCCCTGAAAATCTGTTAAAATTCTCTGGAATTCTAGAGCAAGATAGAACATACTGCGCGCATAACATACATAGCACACGGCGCGTGCATGGCAGAGAGCTGTCATGCACGTGCGTATGTGCTCTCGCTAGAGCTAGTCAAACACCCCCTCCCCACACACACACAAAAAAAAAAAAACAGTGTTGTTGTAACGTTATATAACTACCAGAACTGCTACCAGTGCAAGTCGTATATTACTACTGTTGTTATTATATATTACTGTTGCAAATTGTCTAATATACGAGTGTAAACTTTGCTCTGGCTCTTTTTAAAAATTTCTCAATTTTGTTTTGTTTGTTTGGCTCTTCATGGTAAAAGGTTCCCGACCCCTGCCCTGAGCGTATCCCCTAGACACCTTTTAATACATAAATAAATAAAGAAATAAACATTTTCTCTGGTTTTGAAAACTCTTTGCGATCGACTTAAAATGCTTCCAAGATCGACTTGCCGACCATGATCGACGGGTTGGTGACTCCTGTAACGTTACTGTTTTATGGTCAATTGTACTTATCAGCTGATTGTCAAAGCCATTACATGGGAGAAGAACTAAGTTACATGAAACAATCCAACTACATATTTTACATCACTGACAAGGGAAAAGTCACTACTCACGGCGTCTAAGGCTAGCTGCTAGCTTTCTGTGGCTTCTCTTTCAAAGTATAAACGAAACACGCTCTGTAGAGCAGTTTGTTCACTGTGGGCTACGGTAGAAACATGACGTCACGATATGTTGACCTTCATAGAACGGGATGCCCATGGTTATGTAGATATAAATGTCTCATTCTAAAGTAATAAAAACATAACGGTTCATTGAGTAAGGTCTTTATACACCGCTTGCATTTCTGTCAATAGATCCTCAGAAATATTACACATTACACATTGTGTCATGTGCTTTATATAAAGCCACACAGAACTGCTATAGTCACGACTCCTCTAATGGTATTAAATATGTTGCCAATGACCTCAGAAGACACAGATCAATGCTATTGCAAAGCCGGAAACCTTTATTGTGTTGTCAAAGCACATAATTAATGTTGCCTATGTAATATTTCAGCTCTAACCAAATGCAGGGATATATTTTCTTACCGAATGCAATGGGGGTAATGGTTTTTAAACCACATATTCATCAAGAAGTTTTGTTTATAGTGATAATCACCTTATGTGAAGACATGACAAAACTGAAACGGTCTATGAATGTTACAGGCTGGCCATAATAATCTTAAGAGTCAACATCAATTTATGTTTTAGTTCAATCAAAGTCTAGTAGTACAGCACTGAAAGTACATACTAAAATTAAATCCAGCCTCTAAGGTGAAATAAAAATTCCTCTCTCATATTTCGTCCTTTTCCAGGCAATCATTTTATATCGCACACTTTGAAATTACCTTGACATTCTTCCAAACACTATTGCTTAAAGTTCAATTTCACAATTTCAAGATTATGCTTCAGCTTAAACAAAACACTTTCTTTGTGAAAACTGTTTGTTGTCAGCTTGTCTCCTAGATACAATAAGACAACAACAAGTGTCTGACTGGGTCCAAGAAACTCTTTCAAGGATGGCCAATATCCTCAGAGGAGGGAAGGAAATGGTGTCAATTGCCTTGCTCTCCAGATTGCCAGATAGTCTTTAAGCCACTGTGACCAGTTCACACCATATATTACATCAGAGTGTCCATTATTTACTATCATGCACTCTTCCTGCTATAGAGAAATTGTAGATGACTTATGCCCTTTTAAAGGGGCGAGGCAGGAGCTACTGAGAATCACATTATATGTGTTAGCATGTGTTTTACTAGATGGGTGTGTGCTGGACTGGGCGATGAAAAGAAAACAATGAAAGAAAAGATATGCAGAAAGTGTGTAAATTGCCTCCATCATTTTGTCTTTGTGTACAGTATGTATGAGGGTCCAAGCAGTCAAGGGCAAAGAGTGCAGGATTTACAAACAAAGAAAGTTATTTATTAAATGCCATACAAAGTGACAAACTGAATTACTTGAAAACTGAATGAAATAAAGTCAGGTCTGGACCCATAGAAATGGTCAACTGAACAGAACCAAACTTGCATCGCTTCGCCTCCGTCCTCCTCCTTCAGCTCACGGCAGAAAACACTGGCCCAAAGTTGATCCTCATTCTGCCTTTAACACGATCACTTTTTCTTTTTCTCTTTTTGCTTTCGATCCGATAAAAGCGTTTGCTTTCGTGTTTGTCTGTGCTGCTTCGGCCATGACTATAACATTTGGCTTACACGTCCGATTTTAAGGAAGTGGGGGTGATGGTGGAAGTGACGTATATGCCATACAGCAGTTGAATTTTATAGTTCTCTTTGTTCGCAGGGTTACTACCCAAAACCCGAATTTTTACGATTAAAAACGCTACAGACCCTGTCAGGCTATGGCTGACGTGTCATTCAACCTATTTTAAGTCGATGTACCATCACAAGAGACTTGGAAATATATTATGAAGGTTGAAAAGAGACCTGGTGTTACTTTAAAATGTCCACCTCCACTCCATTTATTATCCTAAATTAGATGCACCTGTTTGAGGTCATTAGCTGCATAAAGACACCTGTCCAACCCATACAATCGTTAAGAATCCAACTACTAACAAGACCAAAGAGCTGTCCAAAAGACACTAGAGACAAAATTGTACACCTCCACAAGGCTGGAAAGGGCTACGGGGAAATTGCCAAGCAGCTTGGTGAAAAAAGGTCCACTGTTGGAGCAATCGTGAGAAAATGGGAGAAACTAAACATGACTGTCAATCTCCCTCGGACTGGGGCTCCATGCAAGATCTCACCCTTTGGGCTCTCAATGATCCTAAGAAAGGTGATAAATCACCCCAAAACTACACGGGAGGAGCTGGTCAATGATCTGAAAAGAGCTGGGACCACCGTTTCCAAGGTTACTGTTGGTAATACACTAAGACGTCATGGTTTCGAAATCATGCATGGCACGGAAGGTTCCCCTGCTTAAACCAGCATATGTCAAGGCTATCTTAAGTTTGCCAGTGACCAGTTTGCCATGCATCATGGGAGAAAGTCATATGGTCAGATGAGACCAAAATATAACGTTTTGGTCATAATTCCACTGAACCGTGTTTGGAGGAAGAAGAATGATGAGTACTATCTCAAAAACACCATCCCTAGTGTGAAGCGTGGGAGTGGTAACAATAAGGTCACAAGGAGGCTACTCCTAACCTTAAGCTGAAGTTGAGGGTCCCAAGAGGACTGCCACTTCCAGAGCACCAGGGGCTGCCACATGTTGTATCTGGAAAAGGTATCAGTGGATGACCAATTAGCCGCTGCACAAATCTCCATTAGAGGTACACCTTTTAATGCTGCCCAAGATTTTGAGATACTTCTTGTTGAATGGCATTTTATGCCGGCTGGCACTGTCAGGTTGTTCTGCATACTTGTTTCGTTGGATTGCCCTCTTGCGTGTCAGACACAGAACGATTAAGTGCTACCAACTCAATTGGTTGATTCCTAAATGATGTTGAGAGCCTTTTTGGTGGGAATGAGGGGTTAGGTCACAGTGTCACAATTGTCCCATCGGCATTCCAACACATAAAGGACATATTAGTTGACAATGCGTGGAGCTCACCAACACACTTGGCTGAGGTTCTTGCCAAAAGGAATAGTCTTTATTGAAAGCCATTAGGTCACAATGCTCCATTGGCTCAAATGGGTGTTGTGTAAGTGTTCCTAAAAACAGACTGAGGTCCCATGTGTGCACTCTAACAGTTGGAGCAAGGTGCAATCACTGAGCACCTTTCAGAAAGGGGGTGATTAAAATATGTGACCCTAGTGATTGACCATTTACTTTTAAAATGGTGGGCAAAAATTGCAGCCACATATACCTTTAGGGAAGAGGGAGCCCTGTTACTGTCTAACAGGGACTGCAGAAAACATAACACCATTGGCACTGGGCAGTTGTCTGGGACCAAACTTCTTGGTGTACACCAATCAGTGAAAAGCTTCCACCTGGAAGTATAGATATTCCTGGTGGAAGGTGCTCGAGAATTCAGGATTGTGTTTTGCACCTTAACATCACAAGACTTCAACAGTATTCTGGCTCTTCAGCGGCCAGACACAGAGCTGTGTTTGAGTGCCAAATCTGCCCCTGTAACTGAAGGAGCAGGTCCTGCTGGGTAGGCTCCAGGACTCCCCATTGAGAAGCCGGCATAACATTGGAAACCAATGTCTCCCTGGCCAGTTCCGTGCCACTAGGAGCATCCTATGGTTCCCATCCTGTGTGTGCAAACCTGGTGAAAAACTACAGGAAATGTTTGACCTCTGTAATTGCAAACAAAGGCTACTGTACCAAATATTAACACTGATTTTCTCAGGTGTTCAAATATTTGTAGCTGTATCAGTACAAATAGCCTAAGTAGTTAAAAAAATCATACATTGTGACTTATTCATACTTAATCAAAGTACCCACTTTGTGGTTTTGGATGCAGCCAGTCACTTGTTTTTGAACTCACTCATCAACTAATTGGTTGAGCAAATTTGCATTTTTGTCGCCACCTATACTGGTAACCTGCAGTCACAGATTTCCCTACTACTAATGAACAGAATGACTGGAACAAACAGTGAAAGCGCTCTTGGGATGCTACTCGACCAGAAGAGATTCAAGAGACTGCAGGTAACCGTTGTAGATTTAGGGTTATTTGATAGGCCTATACATATATTTTTTCCATTAAAAGTCCAGGTTCAGTTTGACTCTGCAGCAACATGAATTTTGGCATTTTCATAGGAAACTAAAGGTTTGAGTTTAGCAAATAGCATCGTTCTCCGAAACGCCTGCTGAAGCACAAAAAGTGCACATAACACGTAAAGTCCTCTGAAGCTTGTTAGATTTTTTGAAAGGAAAACAGACACCTTTGAACTCCGGTGATTCAGAGAGCCCCTGCTCCTCAAATGTGTTTTCCTGAAGATCCTTTGCACTCCATACTCTTCCCTCAAGACAAACAAGCACATACTCTGAACAACTGGAGCTGGCAGGGCTTCGAGACTGACGCGTCCTATCGTCCTGGGGACGATGGAAAATGTGTTTAGGACGGAACAGAAATATTCTCCAGGACGCCTACAGGACGAAAGACATTTTGTATGTATGTTCACAGGGCTCGAATTTCGGAGCGGGTGTTGCGCATAATTATAATCATTCCCGCAGGTCTATTTATAATGTGGATGTTCCCGCAATCCACACAGAATATAAAATCAAATCATTATTTTAATAACTATGTGCCAGACGCAATTTCACAAACAGCGTGAGTGTTCAGCGGTGCCGCGTCTTCTCTTCTCTCAAAATGTGTTGGCCAAGGCAAGCATCAAGCGATGCCGCGATAATACACACTCGCGTTCAGGAGTCGGGACATGACGGAATATTCACAGCACAGTCGGGCCAGCAGTGCATCGTGAATGAAGTTGACCATTTGCACGTCTTTTTAGTCTTACCAGTTTAAACATTAAAGCGATTTTAAACTAATCAGTGCTCGTGCGCTCTCTGGGATGATTTTCTGCGCATTCATAGAAAATCCGCCTCAAGAACAGCTGGCCAGTAACAAAAGTTATTTTTCACGGATTACATTGCTTTAACACGCAAAACTGTGTCTATTTCGGTCTTTGTGAGTATAATAGTCTAAACATAGTCGGTTTTGTCTTTAATAAGCATAAAACGCATGCCAGTGTAATGAACACAGGATCCGTGCTCTAGCTCTTAAAGTGACAGCAAACAGTATGTGTCGGTCATTAATTTTGTCGTCAAAACAATAAAAGAGAGCTTTAAGTTAAAGTAATCAGGATTAATAGCCTATGTATTTAATTTATTCAGGACTAAAATACTACCCAGTGTTATTTTCCATTTGATTTCTTTATTCAGTTTCTGTCTATGAATAATAGTGTTAGACCTATTCAAAAACGTTTCTCTTTATTTGTATCTTTATTCTATTGTTTTTATTTGTGCAACTTTTTTCAATTTTATTGAACAATTTAAATCAAGCTTCGTGTTGTGTAAGTTCTTAACAACATTACCCCATTGTAAAAATGCAATGAGCGCAAACATTCAGGCAAGATAAATAATAATTTTGTTTGGCAAAAATTAAGGTATTTTTTTTAAGTCACAGTAGTTAAATCTGTATCTGTATTGCATGTTCAAACTTTAAAATCATTCATATTATCTGGATAATAGGAAAAAATTCTCTGGAAGTATGTAGGTTTGGAAATTTTAGAGAAATTCTAAATTAATGCATTACAATTTTACTAAACCCATTATATTTTAGTCATCTG
The DNA here is from genome assembly GCA_030378365.1 of Hybognathus amarus. Lineage (NCBI taxonomy): Eukaryota > Metazoa > Chordata > Actinopteri > Cypriniformes > Leuciscidae > Hybognathus > Hybognathus amarus. The sequence goes on along the minus strand of JAQIUQ010006921.1, from coordinate 309,421 downwards.
AATTGTTTTAGTAAACTAACAGCTATGGATGACAATAACAAAGTACAGAAACAACATTTTTAATTTGGGACGGTTGACATTCACTTTAGGACGGTTCAAATTGTTTTTAGGACGGTTCCAGGACGGAGGTGAAAAAAGTTAGTCTGGAGCCCTGGGAGCTGGGAAGGAAATATCAAGTTGTTGTTGTTGAGACTGAGCAGTTTTCGTTCCAGAGAAGGCGGCAAAACACAAATTGCCAATAGACACAGTTTAGAGAACATACATCAGAGGAATCTGCAGGAAGACAACTCAATAATCTATTCTAAGCAAGGAATTTATTTAATTTGCAATGTCTATCGGCATGCTTTTGATTCAATGTTAAATGAATCAGACAAGTGGAATGTGTAGCACAGATGCTAGAAAAACTTGCGTCAATTAGACAAACCGCAACATGCATCAGTGTGGCATAAATCTCTATCATATCTGTCTAGGAAATGGCACAAAGCAGAATTCCTTGAATGCCACAGACGGACATCTGCCCACAATAATGGCAAATATTACAATGAATTGCACTGGGAATTAGAGGGAGAGCATATGGAGACAAAGCACAATTCGCACAAACAGCATCTGCGGATACTGTTTGAAGGAACATCAACACAATGCTGCCCACCACCTGACTTCACAACAGGAATCAATTGTTACAATCAGTTATTAATTCCCGTTTACGCAGTCCTACTTCCGTAAATACATGAGCTGTGTTTTATTTTTTTTTATTTTTTTATTATGAATAGTCTATGGAAAGAAACTGTTAGGATTTATAGGAGTGGGAGAACAAGAAAAGGATGACAAATAAGTCAAATAAATAGGTTTTTGCTGCCATTTAATTATTGGAATATTTATATATTTATGTAATACTGGGTGATTTGTCGAGAACAGAGTTATTTTCTTTTTCTCTTGAAAAACATTTCAAAGTGAACACTCTACACAAATTAAGAGTGTAGGTTTCACACTTTTGTATTTTTATTCCTCTGTATATCACATGAACAGCATTTTAAACCAAACGATTTGATTGTGAGAAGAAAATATGAAAAAAAATATCGTCAGTGTAACCCAAGATAGATCCACATTCACGCACACGTTAAATGAATATTCGAAAAATTCTTGTCATCAATCTGTCAGCTCACCATCTATCAGTCTTTTTGTGGAACTAGAATGAAAAAAAAAAAAAACAGATAATGAACGTGACTAGAGCTGCGAAATCGGAAATCATTAAAGAAGCAGTTCTTATGTGTTGTGTTTTATTTCATGCCTTCTGAAGCCATTTAATAGTTTTCTTGTTAATCACAAATTTTCCCTTTACAAGCCCTGTGAGCATCCTCTGTGTTAGCTTCCATCTTTGATCTATTGGTGAAAAGCTTATTCTTTAAGAGACAGGGAGAAGTTCCAACAATGTGATCATCTGCTTTTGTTGTAGTACAAAACCCCTCTCATTCACCATAATCACCTCATTTTAAACCTTGGTTTGTGTTTTATTTAGTGAAAATGTCCAGAACATTCTATTTTTGGTCCAAATGGCTCACACAAATGAGGTTGAATTTCCTCTTATTAATAACAACTTGAACTGCTACAGTTATTACTATTACGTATGTTGAGAAATTCCTCCTCGTTTGACCACGGCGTATTTTTCAGAGTTGCCATAATAATAGTAGTTAGTTTAGTAACTATCTCTGGCTATTAAGTATTTAATACATAGGCCTAATATTGTTATTTTTATTTTGGCAAGCAAGAAATAAAGAAAATTGTATTTTAAATTTAGTGGACTACTTCTAACCAAACTTAAAAATAACTAATAATATATATATTTGCTTAGTTACCACACACACATACACACAGAGGCAAATGCTAATTTCCCAAAACTATATTCAGAAAGCCAGTTGTCAAATACTATTCTCAAAATCTTTAAAACATAAGAAGCATCTAACTATTCACTGAACAACCTAATATGTTCAAAACATAATCAACACACCAACAAGCATTTGCAGAAGCATTATACTGTTATATGTAAAGTGTATCTGTATGCCATCATGTCGTTAAAACAGGCATTGTCACACAAATTGGATGTGAGCATATCTTTAGATTCTTCTGGTTTCTTAAGCAATTGGTGACCTAATCAAGAGTTAATTGTACATTTTTCAATCATATCCCATTGCACAGTATTTTCATTTCTTGAAACATTTTCATTCTATTTCTTGGCATTTTGGAGAAGTTTTTGTGTGATTGATACATTTGAGACAAGCAGAATATTGCATTTTGTTTCATTGTGTTTGGATTAATGATGAGACATGTTTTTCCACATTAGCTCACTGAGTTTTTGTCCAAGTGATTTTAGATTAAGGAGAACTGCGTTCAAAAATAAGAAAGTTATCATGCTTGGAGTTTTTGGAGTATAATTTGTTAACAGTCTTGCAGAAACTGTATATGTTTCCGGCACATTAGCACAAGCAAGGTATGCCTTGGTGTAGCCTATTGATTTAATCATAGCGTCTCTTCAATTAACATACTGGAACTGGCATAGTAAAGTGAAGTGTTCAAGTGCTGCCATCTGGTGACTGAATCCGGGAACTGTTAAAGGTGGAATACCTAAGATTTTTGCATTAAAATATCCCAAAATCACAAGGCCAGTGTTATATATTTAGTTAAGATGATAACTTACAATATTCCAAATGTTTCAAGCAATGTTTAAATCGCGAGAAAATTGAGATTTTAACCAAGGAAACTCGGTTTCCGCTCGTACTACGTGTCAGTCCTGGAAAAATGCGGAAGTTGTAGTTGTGCGTTTGCGTCTATCAAGCAACAAACGTCAGCTTGTTTCGCGCATTTGTAATGGAATGGTGCACATTCTGGTGCATTATTCTTTTCAATTATTCTCTGAATGTGAACTGTTGGCTGTAAAGGGGGTCGCACACCGGACGAGAAGAGCCGCGCCACGTCTAGGACAACTCCAGTATCGCACACCGGACGCGCACTTTCTCATCAGTATATGGCCAGCAATATTGTTATGTTTAATGACATGAAAGGAAGATTATGTCTGTTCTATGTTATGATTGTACTGTACAATTAAATACAATCGTTGCTGAGTCTGCAGTCTGAAAATTTTACCTCAGAACATCCGTTAACTGAATGAATTGAGAATATCACCTGAAAAATCTAATAACATCAGTAATTGTCATTCAAGCAGCTGATTTCTGTAAATGAATGCAAAACTAAATGCATATTGCAGCATAGGGCGAAGTCAGGATACATTAGCAACGATTTGACTTCAAACCCTCTCCACCATAGCTTCATCCAGTGACTCGTACAGTACTCTGTGATAACTAATTTACTTTTAAACCTGACTTTTCTTGCGGCTATTTCAGTTTACTGAAAAACAAGCATGTCATTAAACGCACATGTCATTAAACGCAATAGAAATCGAACTTTACCTCATCCATGACAACTAATTTTCGATTCCCGTCTGACTGATTTATCCACGGTGGAGTTGAAAACAACAGTTCCCATCATTCCGCGTTCCTCCACGTCGTCATCAAGCAAAGCAAAGCCGTTGTTGTTGTTTTGAATGTAGCGCCCTCTAGCGACATGCCAATCTTAGGTATTGCAGCTTTAATACAAATATTTCTCGTCTCTCTCAAAAAAAAAAAAAAAAAAAAAAACTCTTTAGTTTGGGTCAAAACGTAACTGCGTCACTTACAGAATTCAAAATGTTTCAAGTAATAACAGTTTTTACTTGGACTTCAATGTCAGACACATTTAAAGAGACACTTTGCGGCGCAGGTTTATGCAGCAATGCACTCCACACAGCTTGTAATTTTCAAATAAGCATTATTATTTGGATCAGGTGTGTTCAGGACCGGCGCGTGCACTTCTGCCGCTCTAGGCGAAGACAATTGTGCCGCCCCTCTATTTGCAACGTACACCAACACACAAAGACCAATATGCCATATACATATAACGCAAAACTAGCAACAACACACAAAGACCAATATGCCATATACATATAACGCAAAACTAGCAACAACACAAAAGACCAATATGCCATAGGCTATACATATAGAGGGAATGCGCGTGACGTCACCTCCGGCCGGAAGTGCCGCAGTTTCTCACAAAAAGACAGCCGCTCAAAAGACTGAGCGGCTGTATATGTGTTCAGCGTGAATGCCGCGAAAAACAAACACAACTCATATAAAGTGGGAAAGAGCTTTGCGATGGACTTTACAACTAGATTTGACAAAAAATCGGAGGTATATTTTTACAGACTGCGATAGAAAGAGGAGCCAATGGATCACTGCCATTCACAGAAACAACTGGATGAAAGGTGGATTTGCAGTTATCATTTTGTGTCAATATGCAGAATTTAGCTGTAAAACCATACCCATATATTTAGTATTGTTATATATATTAACAACTCATCAATTAAATATGTATCATTCCATATTCTGCATTGGATGTTTTTTAATAAACACTGACTAAAAAAAACTATAAAGTTTTAGGGCTGGACGATATGATATATAGGCTATCTATAAAACTGATATAAGTAATTATCTGGATTTAAACCTATATTGTATTTAAATATAACACTCACAGGCAAATTTGCTTTATGTTAAGGTCTATATTGCTTTTATTTCACCGGTGTCGAAATCAAGCAAACATTAATGTCAGGCAACACGATTCCTGGCTGCATGTCAATAATATCCATGGATCACGATCTTTAGTAAGTTGTAAGGAACACTATATTGAGTCCAACATTTAATTTAAACTGATAAAATTGTTCGTTTTAGTCGCATTTTCGCAGTTTCCCCTATTAAATCCAGTCACGCAGCAGATCTTTTGCCACTCGGTCAGGCTGAGAGGGGGTTGTTCCGGCGGGAAAGTCATGTGAATGCATTCCCTCTATACCGCAAAACTAGCAACAACACACAAAGACCAATATGCCATATACATATAACGCAAAACTAGCAACAACACACAAAGACCAATATGCCATATACATACAACGCAAAACTAGCAACAACACATAAAGACCAATATGCCATATATAACGCAAAACTAGCAACAACACAAAGACCAATAAGCAATAGGCCTACATAACGCAAATTGTGCGCAACATGCGTGTGCCCAAAATGTCAACAATAATACAGTTTATGCAGGAGGCAATTTAGGCAAATGCCTGCTGGCATTTTTCTTTCAGCAGTCATGACAGGACTTTTCCAAATAATCACATTTCACCTCCTCAAATTACTGTTGTTTGCAAATTTCTTTACACCACTTTCTGTGCGTAAAAAAACCACACAAATGAAATGTCCGCAAGCACATTATATCATCAGCAGGTTCAGCATAAAATAACGACTAAAGAGCAAATAAAGCTTAACTTACGTTTCAGAAGCGCGCACGGCGGGCCTTCATCGCAGCAAAGCTCTTCACTGCATCCATTTGATTCTCTGAGCCAGTTCACGCTCTATGAAGATTGTTGCCAGTCTTGTTTCATTGTACTGCGAAGGTAGTAATTTGTATTAATTTCCACTTTGAGAAACTGCGTTCTCCCGAAGCGATATCGTTTCGACGACGACATCCTGTCCAGGCACGTACACACATAGACATCAAAGGGGGCTTGAGCACCTGCCCTTTTTATTCCTGGAGAGAAAGTGCCCTTTTTTCTGGGGTGCTTTTTTAATTTAAAAAAATAATAATATATATTCCTTTTTGAGCACAGCTTCCCTGTCAAACAAATATATTTATTGAATAGTGTATATCAGGTCTGAACATAGACAGTAGGGTCTGAAGCGCCGATCAAGAGTTAACGCGTCTGCTCTAGTGAGCTCGCGCTGCGCCGCCGTTTGGACTTTGAACCGAGCGGATAAACAGTCCGTGAGACGCGCGCGGTTCAAATGAGTTTCGTTCCGCTTTTGGCACATAAACATTATCGAACATTTATCGAACTCGACATTGATATCGAGCATTGGCAATATTGACTCGAAATTGAATAAAAATATATAAATTTAAGACGTGGCTGAATGTAATTTATGACCTTGTATGGAAAATCCGGATGTTTTTATGACTTTTCATGGCCTAAAATTCTTATTATTAAAGTTAATGACTTGCATACATCAATAGTCTTTCCCCTGGAATTTAGAAATCTAAATTGGTGAATTTAGAGGAAATCTACAGATGCAAACAGATGGAGGATAGTAGGTTTAAAACAAACTCCATCTAAATGTGGATTTTGAAGGTTTTATTTGATGATGATACAGTCTTCCCTCAAATGTGAAACTAAGTCCATGTCACTATCAGGTGTATCAAATATATAACATAGAAAACATGCACATTGTGGCATGGTTTCCTTTGCTGCTCAATAAACCTGGTGAATACTAGGGAGAACATTGGTTTCTGTGTGAACTGATTATTTTGAAGACATCTTTTGAAAATGAAACAATTGCGTGAATTTGAGGAAGACAAAAACATTTTATACATTTTATAAAAAGTCAAGAGTTGTGTTAATATATATTTTTGTTTAAAAAAAAGTCAAAAGAAAAAAAACGTAATTATGAGAAGTGCCCTTTTTTTCACTTGAGCCCCTGCCCCTCAAAATGTCTGTCCACGTCCCTGATCCTGTCCCTGATCGGTGATTAACGGACGTTATGTGACACAATGAATGAACGGATCACCCAAATGAATGTAAGACTTGGAAGGTAAAGTAATTATTTATGTTTACTGCATTATGATTTCTTAATTCAGAATATAATCAACATTGCGTAGGTGGATGTGATCGGGGAATTTGTCTGTTAAAAGAATAACATTTAAAGCCAAGCCACTTACGAAATGACTCGAATGACTCAGAGAGTCAGTAAAATGATCCGAACTTCCCCTCACCCAGTCATGACTCGTGAGAGCAGGGGCTCGCACTCACCGGCGCTGCGGGGCGGCGGCAGCTCAGTAAATCATATAAATAACCTATTTTGTGAATTGTTAATTCCCGGTTGGCTCACATTTTGCCGCCCTTACAAAAGTGCCGCTCTAGGCAACTGCCTAGATCGCCTATACGGACGCGCCGGCCCTGGGTGTGTTTGCATTTGAGTAGGAACCAAATTCTTCATGTAGGTGCCTATTCAGTGTGCTAAGTAACCTTGATCCGAACACTCTAAGAAGATTATATAAAACCTTAAAGTGTTCTGTCAGGTGCTTCATTATATAACATGTATATATTTTAGGGGTTCCATTGTGGTATAATTTCATGGATTTATTTTTATTTCACATTTAAAGGTTCTACGTGTAAGTTAACTTTTTTAATAAAATGAATCCTTTTTTTATTGCCTGTGTTTGAAGGGGTTGTAATCACACATTGCAATGATCCACTTTTCAGGGTTTTGCTATTACCTCTGAAGGCCAATATAAATATTCATATTTATATGTGAGGTCTCTGGGTCGGATTTCCTGCGAAATCCATCAGTGACGTGCATGCTCGCTCCCGAGCCTCTCTATCCTACAGTCTATGCGACCCATAGACAGTAAAAGAAATGGACACAATAACCCCGTTGATTTCAACATGCGACCAATGGCACTTCAGCTGACGACACGGAGTCTGATAACTCCCAAAACGTCCTGCCTCCAGCACAACACAGACTCCAACACAAACTCCACATAAATATAATAAACAAAAAAGTTTTATCTGCTGAAGCTCGTCAGGCAAAACAGTGAATCTGATCGACTACGGACACAAACGTGCGATCAACATCGCAATCATGTGTTAGTAGGCTCCGACATATTAGTAAACTCTACTGAAATAGCGAGGTAAACTACATGAAACATGACATGAATCCACTAAGTTACTATCATATTGTTTATAATACACATTTCCATCCAGACACGTTTAGTACAGTAGGCTAATGTCACTACGATCTTACTGATACACTGAAACTGTTCATTTTAGTTCACTAACCGTTTTGTTATCATATTATAGGTTTCATTCACCTGGACATTGCTGATTGTGAAAGATACACGAAGAAATGGCTTATGCTATAACTTTAACATCGTATGCCGGCTGGACTAAATGCAGTTTCTGTAACATTATCATGGACGAGCACAGAGCATTAGCTCAACATCAAGCTGATAAAAGTAGGCTATTATTGTACCTGCAGTGGGAGTTTACCATTAGTTTCCAGCATGTTGTGTGATTAGTTCGCCGTTGCGTTGAAAGTCTCCGCTGGCAGGTAGCGAATGCTCGCTCTCGATATCTAGCACGCACACGGGCACGAGCGCTCTGTCTGCATTCTGAAACACCACCGCCATAGGCCGCTAAAAACTCCAGAGTACCTTTAATTTGAAATAAATGTTATGAATTCAACAGCTTGTGAATATATTTGTCAGTATAACAGTCATAGAGTTTTATGCAATCATTTATAACATTTCTCCTCCATATATGTATTTTTTTTAAGTGAATTATTGTCCTTACTTTAATTGGTTACATGTACTATTGCTCTTGCTTTGTGAACTCTTTAGATGTAATAATGAAAATCTGACATTTTAGTACTTCGGACCAAAACAGATTAACAAAAATATTTGTATCCACACAAGACAATTGAGAAAGACCAGATAATTATTTTCCAGATGAAAAAGCTTATCAGGATCCTTTTTTTGGAACTAGAACTGTAATGGCCACAGAACTGAATATCCCATCTTTTGAAATATTAGTATGTTGCAAAACAAATTATCAACCCAAATAAACAACAGTCACTCCTTAAAACAATGTGTCAACTTTTATTAAAACCCGTACAGAGCACAACATTTACAAATATGGTTTGGGATGGACTGGAACAGTTCAGTAGCTCTTTGCCATTTCATATGATTCAGGAAAGGCGAGACTCTTGTGTCCAGATCCCATGACCAATGGCAGGATTCCAGCATTTGGCACCACATTCCATGAGAGAGTGAGAGTGATGTTCTTATTCGCCCTGTGTTTGGGAAAAACAGAGAGATATCAAATAGATATCTATACTTTTTAGTTCTATTGGCCAATTCCGCGATTCAGTCCGCGATTCCACGATCACGCAAATTATAGGGCCCTACACCTGTGAGACGCTCATGCCATTCTCCCGCGGCCCATATAGCCACGCCCTGCTTGCTACAGTAAACATAATGATTCATTTTGGGCGATCTCGAAACACATTTTCGGCAGACTCATCACAGAAGGCATTTCTCAATGTGAAGGAAGGATCCTCGGAAGCTGGAATTTCGAGGATGCTACGTCATCGACATCCGTCGAAGGACTGTTCCAATGTTGAGGATCCTCAGAATTTCAACCAAGGACTGAGTCCTTCGTTCGGAAAATATCCCATACACAGGAAAGGATGCATATGTGTAGCCTTCGCGCTCTTAAATCACCCACAATCCTATGCGCAGCTTTGCTATCTTGTTCAAAAAATAAATGTCGACCGTTAGCGGAGTTGGAGTAATAACGGCAATATGCTTTCTAATGTAAGCAAGTATAATTTCAGTTTAGCCATTTATTTAATGTTTGTTAAACTATTTAACATATCGGCTAAAATTTGCAGAGGGGATTTAAAGCTGTTCCCTTTAAGTTACTGGTGATTAACTTTTGAAATTTTTACTTCATATAACGTTATAGCCTATTTTGTTGGTCACATATTTTACCATTGCGTTTTAACAGCTTCACACACACACACAAGGGTGACCGGACGTCCGTTTCCCGGTGCTGCTGAAAACGAGCCTATAGCAAAATATACATATATATGTGTGCGTGTGTGTTTGTGTGTGAATGGCTTCTATAAATATTTTATATGCAGTTATGAGAGTTTTTAGCATGAATACAATTTTGTTTTAATTTTATTGTAAAAAATGATGTGAAAATTATACATAGAAATTAAAAAAGATAGTTAAGAAATTAGGGTTTATTAAGGAAGTATTAAATGGATCAAAAGTGACAGTAAAGACATTTATAATGTTACAAACGCTTTTTACTTCAGATTCTATTCTTTTGAACGTTCTATTCATCAAAGAATTCTGAGGGGAGAAAAAAAAGTACAAAACTGTATTCAACACTGATAAAAATAATTAATATTTCTTGAGCACCAGACTTAACATATTCAATGTTTCTAATCAGCATATTAGAATGATTTCTAAAGGATCATGTGACACCAAAAACTGGAGTAATGGTGAAAATTCAGCTTAAAGGTGCTCTAAGCGATGTCACATGCACGTTTTTTAGGCCAAAACATTTTTTGTCACATACAGCAAACATCTCCTCTCTATCCGCTAGCTGCCTGTCCCCTAAACACACTGTAAAAAAATGCAGTCTATGCAGACAACCCAGGCTCCACAAATGGCAACAAAGACAAACTGCGGCAACCCGCTCCCACGAAACATAACAAACTGTTCCAGCCTAGCCTGGGTTTCCCCAGTGGTGGTTTCCAGACCACATTACATTCTCAAAGCAGGGCTCGAGACTAAATGGCGTCCTATCGTCCTGGGGACGAATAGAGAAAGCGTATTTAGGACGAACAGAAATATTCTCCAGGACGCCTACAGGACGAAAGACATTTTTGTGTGTGTTCATTTATTACTAGCCTATTAGGCTAACTTAACGTTATGCCAAATGCCAAAAATAACCGACCAAGCGCTGACCACAATGGAGCGCGTCTTCGTACTATCACTATCACTGGCTGGCTTCGCGCGAGAGACTCGTTCGGCGCTACATTATCAAATGGCTTCAGTACATCGCAAATATGTTGCGCTGGTTAAACAACGGATAGTCAATGAATAAAAACTAGACAAAAATGTTAGATAGTGAGTGACGACGCAAAAAAGGTATATTCGGTGCGGTTTTCTGTGTGCATACTGTACACATGACTGAAGTTTGCAGCCATAGACACCCAAGTTAAAGCGTCGAGTACTGAATTGAGCTCTTTTTCGTCTGAAATCAGACAAAATAACACACAACATTATGTCTAAATGTCCGTATTTGGAGAGTATTCATGTAAACTATGCCGGTTATGTGCTATAAACTGTTGTCTTTTAAACTGTTGTGAGTGTATCGGATGTGCATCAGTGCATTTGTGTCCTCATGTCATTGGACATGATCAGATGTCTTTAAGTTACAGTAATGCGGCCTGTGTCCTTAATAGGCTATTCAAGCAACAAAAGAAAAAGAGAAAAGCATTCAATGCTCATTAATAGCTTTAATAAGGATTCGTTATATTTAATTCATACAAATACATATGTCTGTTGCTTGTAAAAAATAAAAATAAAGAATTAAGTATGAAAGCTAGTTAAATCATTAATTGAAAAGAAGACGGTTTTACTCTTAGGAAAAGTGGTTTTATTTAATTTTAAGTAGGCCGGAAAAAGGGTAATCGCGATTAAATCGCATTCAAAATAAAAGTTTGTGTTTACATAATATATGTGTGTAATATGTATAATTATTTTATATATATAAATACACACACATGCATGTAAACATTTAAGAAATATTTGCATGTATATACTTTATATATATTTATACAAAATTAATATTATACATAAATATAAATATTTGATATATCAATAACACATTTTTCTTAAATATATACATGCATATATGTGTATTTATATAGACAAAATAATTATACACACTACACACACATATATTATGTAAACACAAACTTTTATTTTGGATGCGATTAATCGCAATTAATCATTTTGCCAGCCCTTAATTTTAAGATATTTAAGTCACAGTAGTTAAATCTGTATCTATATTGCATGTTCAAACTTTAAAATCATTAATATTAACACGTTAATATATTAATTTTTTATTAAATCTGTGTTTTATCTATTTACAGATAACTACTTTGAATGAAGCTAAATAAATATAATACTATGTATCATAAACACTTTAATGTTGTTTTTATTGTGTGACTAACAACTAACAACTATAGATGATAATAAAGTACGGAAACAACAGTTTTATTTTTCGGACGGTTAACATAAAACTTCAGGACGGTTTCAGGACGGAGGTGAAAAGTTAGTCTGGAGCCCTGCTCAAAGATACGTGGTCTGGCGTTAGCCAGGCTCGCTCCACCCAGCAACTGACAAGAAGGCCCTGGGGGTGGGGTTTGAGGGGTCAGTGCGCAGATGAGGAGGAGGGAGGGTCTATCTAGCCTCCGTTTTGTTTGAAAATACTTTAAACGTCAACAAGAAGTCGCAGTCACCCGACATCGCTTCAGAGCACCTTTAGTTGCATCTCAAAAATAAATTTTACAATATATTCAAAGAGAAAACCGTTATATAAAATAAATGCAGCCTTGGTGAGCAGAAGAGACTTCTTTAAAACATTAAAAACTTAACCAATCTAAAACTTTTTAATGACTGTGTGCTTGTGTGTGAGAATGTGTAAATAAACTGCAGATGAAATACTCTGAATAAAGCAACTAACCTTAAACCATTCCCATCATCAAAGAAGAAATACTTGGATTTAACTTCCTTCAGGTTTAGTTTGGTGTTGTCACCTCTCAAGACAATTCTGTCCCATAGAACCACCTGATTCAGCGCCTAAAACGGGATAACATGGTAGACTTTATTGATGAGAAGAAACACAAACAGGTCTAGTATAGAAACGCAACAAATACCCAGCACTCGTTCATATAGATTTTTAAAGCCTACGGACTCTTAGTGGCAAAAACTTACATTGCTTTTGGTTGTATATTCAGCAGTCAGGTAAAGAAAGAGCTCCTTCACATTCCAGTCAAATATTGGTCGCAGATGTAATAAAGCGGTTAAAGCAAACAATGCAATCTAGATCGAGATGTAAACTGCACTGCAAAGCTGATATAGAAGCTGCATCTCAAAGTGGCACATATTCAACAAAAGCTGCGTTTACAAAGACTGCAGAATGGTGAACTGAGGTGCCACAGGAATTACTTTTGTAGAAATAATGGTAAATATGTAATTAATACAGAAACGTGAAATAATAAATAAAACTTGGAACAACTATGGCTTAGTGACTTTTTTTCCCTCAACATAGATGTGACTGTAGCACAGCAGTGCTCGGTTCTGTCAAAAGGATATTAGCAGAAAGGTCAAATGTCACAAAGCCCAAGTCACTCCTCTCTCGTGGTCCTGTGAAGTCGTCTACATTTTTACTGAAGAAAGAATGAGACAGAAGATCTCAGCTTAGACATGTGAAACACAGATGTAAAAGACAAAACAACATTCAATCCTGCAACCTGACGGTACACACAAATTTAAAATGCACATTACCCACAAAATATTTTTTTTTGATTTTTGTAAAAGTTTCAAAATACTGTTGAACAAAAGCACAAAAACAATATCTTTATATTTAATTAATTTGCAAAGCTGACGTGCTGCACTGCTATTGGCCAACAGCTCAGCATCTACAAGTCCCATATGCTGCAACAAAAACATGATTCTAAATGGTCGGCGATGTTTACTGTATATCAAACAACTTATACATTTTAATGATCTCAACATTGATTTTGTTTCGAAGCTGTGTTCGCAGGCTCAGAAACAGTGCCGTTAACTTACATCATGACTTTAGATACGTGTATATCCACTGGTACGCTTCTGTCTTTGAACGCTGTGGTAATGAAGCACCCGAATGTGAGCGCTGCCATCACACTGAGAGAGAATGCAAAGAGGGAGTTCGCCCTCGACAATACCGTATTCATGATTCAGTCTCGCTAACAACTAACAATGAACTGCAAAAACAAAGATATAAAGAAACGCTCCGAGCGGAGGTTCAGAGCAGGAAGTATGGCAGTTAAGAGATGATTCGGAAGCAAGACCTACTTCCTGTTTCATTTAGAAAGTAAACATTGCCACCCAGTGGTCAGGAAGTGACATTGCATGAATAGTCAAATAGCAACGGGCACAAGTACTATAATTTATTTTTAGCAAATGCAACAGTATAAACACATACTGGTACACATTTATACACAAAAATAGCAGTGTACATGGCACAAATTCATTACTACATTAAATAGGCGTACTACATTGTTAAAACTGGATTTTAAATATTACAGTTTTTCTTTGCTTTTTATTGTTGACTGTTCTCCAAACATGTGCTTCAGTAGCTAGTCCTTGGTCTACTGGAGGAAATTAATACAATTTGACAGTTAGATCTTCAATGATTTCTTCTTGTATAGGCTAATACAATTGTTCTTATTTTTCGTTGGAATAGGCATATTGTTTTACTTCTAATAAAATGTCCCATACCCTGCAATAAAAAGAAGAATCTATATCTGTAAATTAAATATCACTCTTTAACACTCTTTTAACTAGATATATACAATGTCGAATTTTAAATGCAACCTCTTTTACATTGTTATTTAAACAGTATTGATTGATTGATTGATTGTTTGATTGATTGATTGATTTTTACAAATAGTATTCCAAGCTTCAGTCAAGTTAATTTTTAAATGCATTTATCAACAATAAGCTTTTATGGATGATTCACAATATTATTCCTATTGTGACAATTTTTAAAAACATTGATATCTCCTATAAACATGCATTTATTCAGGATCTCTAAACGTACAAGCAAAATCGAATGTTAAAAAATGCTTTCAGGAGAAAAATCACATGCAATCTGTATTAATACTTGTTTCTACAACCAAAATATGATATAGTCTATGGGATCAAATATCCCGCCAAATGCATTGCGGGAAACGGATAAAAAAATTGCGTCTTTTTAAAAAATTTTACAAATTTAAAAACTTGTAAAAATGTATTGCACAAACTGAAAAAAAATAAATAAAAATAAATAAACAATGCAAAATTATCAGAAAAGCAAACAACGTGGTCACGGATCAAAATATAATAAGCGATTGAATCAAAAAATAACAAGCATGAATAAAAACTTGAAACACATTAAAAAAATAATTTGCACGAAACTTGAATGTGTTGCAGTTCCAGTTTCATGTAAAGTAGGGTGGGCTTAAGCGTCACCCTAGTGGTCCACTAGATGACAGCTCCTCTCTAGCCAATCAATCGAAGAGGGAAGTTGATGTCACTCCAATGCGACTCATGCTACTGATGCTCACTCATAAAGGGGAAGGACTTGTAAGCGTTAAAGCTATCTGAACTTTGGGCATATACAAATAATAAAATTCCTCTTTTTTGAGATAGTCTACATAATAATTTTAATGTGCACACTGGTAATGGTGATAAACAATATTACTTGGCTCATGTTGTTATGCTAAGGCAGCTCTAACATCTAATCCTCAACCTCGATCAGAAGGTTTGTAAGCACAAATGATTTCCATTACACAAGAGTAGATTTTAAAAACTTCATGCTGATTTGTACTCGGCTTTCGCCAAGACTTAAGACGTAGCTTTATAGTAACCCATGCTTCCCCATCCATTTATGCTTCTTTCCATTCAGGTGATGTGAATCTCTCCTTCTGTTCAGAATCTCCACAGGATATTGTTGGAATCTGAGGAGAACTCCAGTAAAGATGGACCCAACGTAGGTCCTGGAAGTAACTGATCATTCAGGAAAGCTTGGTGGAACTGATAAGAACAGTTGAACACAACCCTAGCTTTGTTGATGCACCAGGTGGTGGGAATAAACCACTCTTGAACTCTTTTGTACTTTTAGCCTCTTCAGGAGTGAGGTTTATTGCATATCCTGCTTGCTCCAGTTTGTGAATCTCTTTATCTGTAGATGTCTGCTAGCGGGGCATGCACGTCCAACACTTGAGATTTGTTCTAGCAAACTCTGGACGAGAATATGATGGGGAATACTGGCAGCTAAATATACATATACATCCACACACTGCAACTTCACGTACAAGTCCAGTACTGTGTGACTAGGGTTGGGTATGCAGAATCGAATATCGATTAGAAGCCCGGGACTATCTTTTAGTTTTTCCTGGAATCGTTCAAAAGTTAAAATTTCGATTCCTAGTTTCGATATTTCACAGTCCGCGACGGAAGAAGAAACCGCTGAACAGACACCAATGAAGAAGTGTCTTACCGGAAGTGTTGGCATAACAGCGCGAGTCGAACATGAGTAGATTCACGTCGGACGGTCCAAAGTGTGGCTTCACTTTTCTAAAAATAACGAAATCTCTGGAAAATGCAAAATTTGTGACAGAAGGAGTATTTCCTTCAGGAAAGACTGTTGGTTTAGCAACGTTAGCTAAACTTTTTTGACCCTGCCTCTTAAAAGAATAGAATTGGAGAATCGTTCAGAACCGGAATCGAAACAAGGAAACGGAATCAGAATAAGAATCGTTTAGAATTTGAACGATACCCAACCCTATGTGTGACACTTCAATTCAGGCACTGGATATCCACTCTCACTCTTGCAGATAAGGCCAGCACCCACCCAATGATCAATCCCTCCACTGTTACACTGAATAAGCACTCAGGAGATGAAGAGATGCTAAGCATAAGAGAGCTAAGTATGGTTTCAACCCCTCCAGCTGATAGACCAGCATTTAGGTACTGAACCCCCTCAGAGGCCAGACCCACAGCTCTGGACAAGGGTGGAAGATTGTTCCCTCTGCCCTGAGACAACAGATCCCTCCTCAGAGGAATCTCGCCATGGCGGAGCTATGAGGAGTGATATGTCCGAAAACCATACTCGTGTCGGCCACATTGGAGCAACCAGACCTCAACAGATGCGGGACCAGAACCGTAGGGGAACGCGAGCCTGACTGTGCTCATCAAAGCACGCCAGCTGGGAGCACAGCACTCTAATAGGAAGTGCTTCACAGTCTGCACAAGAAGCTCCCTCGAGAGCTGCTCGTGCATGCTGTGCTCCCAAACAATTTATTCATAAAGCATGTGTGTCCCCACCAGTGATAGAACGAGAGCAGGGATACACATTTCTTTTAATTGTTCGCTGGCCATTTCTAGTTCAAACTGAGTGACAAACAACACCAAATAAGACAGTTTTTCAACACAGAGCGCTTGCTGAAGAGCGAAAGCTAGTGTGTGTTGTGACAATGTCACTTTTATCTTCACAGGTATGCTGTCACATGTTACATCATGATGCAACACCAATCAGGATTGGATAGTTTCATTCATACTTCAGAGGCGCAGCGCTTAGGGACCGTCCCAAAGTGTCAATTCTCGACGCAGTGTAGAGTTCCCTCGAAAGGGAACTGCAGATACAAGGCATTTGTTCGATTGGAAAGATATTTTGCCGTCCTTCCCACATGATTCGTCAAAAGTGTAACTTATCAGCTGGCTCTGACGGTTGCTAAGAAGATGGGACGTAATGAAAAGCCTGTGGTCGTTGTGGTTTCTCCTTTGGTCGCACTCATGGAGGATCAAGTGAAAGAAGCAACACTCGTTATTTAACTTCTAAAATAAGTAAGTTCTGTAGTTGACAACTGTGCTATGCAAAGTATTTGACTTACTGCAGTTGCTCTGATTCGTTTGTAGGTCTTACGACTATCCAATTGAGTGCTGATTTTTTTGATTAGATTTAGAGACACCGCCTCATAATCAAAGACCTATGGAGTGGAATCAGACTCATATTCTGACTAGAATATGAGTATGACGAAGTCACGGCTATTTTTATGTATTACGCTGCAGTACAAATTGTATACTTAATAAAAATTGAACATGAACTGGTACGAAGAAGATTACCACAACAATAGCCTCTATCAGGGCCTGAAATTAACACCCGACCACCTGCCAAATGCGGGTGAATTTTGCTATTGGCGGGTAACACTGTCAATCTACCTGCCACATTGGCAGGTAGCCAATGAGAATTGAGTGATTCGTTAGGATTTTTACATTTCAACGAAGTCCGCAATTGCATTAGACTTTAGCTAAAATGTGGCGGCACATTACTGGGGTAAAGAGGCCAGCTGAAACAAACAACCAACAAAAAGATGAGGATGAGAAAAGAAAAGTAAAAGAAGACATTTTAATAGAAAGTGGACAATTGGCGGCAATGACAAGGTTCGTGAGCGGCTGATTTATGACAGGACATACATGCGATCAGAAAGAAGATGAGACCCTTTCTCTGACTACGTTTGGATGTGCGAGTATTAAACTGTTGGTGAGATGGGATGAGATAATGTAATGCTGACGTAGGCTACAGTACAGTGACAGTTGCACAGATGTGTGTGCGTGTGCAACTGTGCATGTTGGGAGTTGGGAAGCCGGTGAGAAAATGGCCAATTTTGTAGGGTATTTCTTAAATGGCAATACATAAAATATATTTTTAAATCATCTGAAGTCTGCTGTATTATCACAATATGTTAAAATACAAATGTAGTGAAAACAAAACTTGTCAAGATGTATCATGAGACAAACATCCAAATGACAGTCAACACCTATTGTTATGGCTCAGTCAAGTGGCCCATTTTCCACTAGCTAAAAGTCCAGCTGCCTTATCTCATCCATATTCTGAACCCAGCTGTCTTGGGGAATAACGGGGCCGGTCTGGCATATGATCCTCATCCGACACACATCCCTGGATCCCATTCCAAAACATTCACAGTCACTGAGCAGCAGCAATGACTGAGATTTTGGAGGAGCGGCCATTGGCTCGCAGTATAGCAAAGTCTATCTCTCGATTTTTGTCCTTTTTTGCTTCAAACTTTTTGTCAAGATCAGCTTAAACATACTGACCCACTTCTATGCAGTTAAAGGAAACCGCAAGGAGGCAGCCGGATCGCAGCTGAGTTTTATGATTTTGGTCAAGGGCACAGTAAGTAGGCAAGATTGGGACATATATTGGGGCTGTAGCCTCATATTTTGGAGCAGGTTCTGAGACGAGTCACTTGGGTGAGATTGGCTTTATCACTCATTATAACACTGCAAAAATGTTGACTTGTTGTGTAAAGAGAAAACTTCTGTTGCACAGCCCAGTTTGTAATAGCCTACTAAAGAAAATTGGGTCAGTGTTCTTATCTAATCCTGAGTTATTCAAATGGCTCTCTCTTAGTGTTTTGGCATACATGGCTGGGTAGACTTTGATACTTTAAAAAAATCATTTTGGTTACACTTTTGTTCCAGTAATTATACCTTTAAGTAGGCATACTGATGAATATTAATCAACAATAGCCCACTTAATATAGAGTTAGGGATTAGATTAGGGTTTGGTTTGTCAGAATGTCATTTTGCAGTTACTGTTATTAATAGTGGGCTAAGTAGGCTAATTTGTAACTGTTTTTTATATATTTATGAAATTGTTTGGTGTGATTCACCACAGAAATAGAAAGCCATCCCTCACATTTATTCAGTAATCTATATCTGAAAGTAACACCTTATTTTAAGGTGACACATTACTACATGTTGCTACTTAGTAATATGAGTGAATGATGCAAAAGTACAATAACCTAATAATAACTCAATAAGTAGCTATTAGAAGTATAAGTGTAATGTCACCCTAAAATAAAGTTTAACCAGAAGAATTCAATTAAAACGCGGTGTTTTTGTCTGGAAATGCTCATCGTAACATTTTTATCCCACTATTTTGCTGCTCTGTAGCTAGGCAATATCATGATCTCAAATCATCATGCAAATTGGTTGAAAATACCTTAACTTACTTCAAATGCTGGCTACAAACTAAATGACATGAACGTCAAACATTTTACAATATAACGTTAAAGCAGTGGCACATTTTTTAATCCTAACTTGCTATATAAATACTTTAACGGGTACGGACATGGTAGCCTACATGTACCTTTTTTTTTTCTTTTTTTTTTTTTTGCATTTCAATGAACATACAGAATCAATGCCAAGGGGGCTAAATACAATTGAGAATACAATTACATGTTATAAAGCCAGGAGAGTAACATGCAACTGACACAATGAGAAAGTTTTAAGAGCTTTGGAGTTGCTGGATGCCTACATGTCCCTCATGAATATAAATTTCGTTCCGTGACGAACGTCCTCCAGAAGAGGCATTTTGCCCCCGTCATTCTACTATGGCAAAGGCTCGGCTTATGAATATTAATTACGTTACGTAACTGGATGCTCCAGAAAGACAAGCGTCAGCGTGAACTTATTAATATTCATAAGCTAAATTTTTGCAGTCGCCAACCCGACTCTGCTGAGGTCTGAAACAACAACAAGCCGAGCAGCCAATCATAGAGAAGCGCTGTGGTCACACTCGCTGTGTAATGGTAAAAGGAAAGATCAGACCTGACGCAAACATGCCTGTAGTTCCCTGCGGAGAATCCGAGAACTCAGATAATACTCCCAAGAAAAAGAAAGCGGGAGGACGTCGTAGGGTTTTTCTGCGAAAAAGAAAGTGCGCTGGGGTATTTTGATTAGTCAAGGTGAGTTATAGAAATGTGCAAATAAATGTGCGTTTTGCGCCCTGATATATCATTGCAGTAATGTATTTGTAGGGCTACCTAAACATGGCAAATAATGATTTTTTTTTAAATTTGATTTGCCATGTCATAATATGATAATAATATTAATAATCCATTATAAGCAATATAATAATTAATAAGACATTTTTGTAATATAACCTGTTATGTTATTCTAATAATGTTAATATTAAATTATCATGAATATTGTTTTATATTTATGTATAGGCATACATTAATTTTATGTTAAAATTATTAAACCAAAAATATTAAGATTGTCAGCACACATGAAAACAGCAATGGAGCAGAACGATGTGAATATGACATCATATTGGTAATGTTATTTACAGTGTTGGATCGTGTTTTCTTCCAAAGCTTGATTCTTCTCATATTTCCCACAACCGAAAATACAAAGCTGACTAGCTATTTACAGACTATGCAACAGTATCAGTAGCCTAAGTGCAAGGGTACCATGCACTTTTGTATTGTGTTTATCATGTTGTGTAATTGGCCTAGCAGTTGATAATTAAGTGTAAAACAATAAAAAGATTTCATTGTTTTTTATTGCTACACACAGCTACTGCCCTAGTGGGAGTTGGTGATATTTAAAGCCTCTTTGCAAGGGCATCAGAGTTCAAGTAAACAAATCACACTATTAGCGGACTGCTTCTGTATCATGCATTAAGCATGTAGGCTTTTACCCTAATGTGTAGTTGTTTGCTTATTTAGGGAGTGACTCCTTTATACTATTACAATACACCATAGAATTGAATATGACTGTCTCCATGACTATAGGAGTCTATTAACAGGGAAGTAACAAGTAGTCCTAGTCTCAGTGGAGCTCAGCTATAGTCACATGAACACAACAGGATTTGAAATATTCATGAAAGCTATCAGAGAATATCACAATAAAGACTGCTTGCAGTTAGTCAACCAGCATTCATACTGAGAACAGTGAGAAGTGCCCATGAAAAAAACATGGCTAAATCACTAATGAAGTAGTTTTAACTCTTTAACTGTACAAGAAAACATAAAATTGCATCATAAAAAAACAGCATCTAGTCTAGTATCATTGTAACTGACTAAAGCACAGCTGTGACCTAAAGCTCCACATGTCACTCTGGAATCTCAGTGGCAGCCAGTAACCCATCGCCATCGCTCAGCTAAGCTAAAAAAAGGGAATAGGCCTACAGCTACTTTTTTGCACCCTGAGATGATAGGCGTCCTTTCATTTACAGGCTATGGCGTATACGTATCAATGGCTAGATGTGCCGTGGGGCGACGGAGACATGGGTACGTAACGGAACCTCTTGCTCGTTCTTGGGCCAGCAATGACAGTTACAGAGGGCAGCTTTCGTATGCTGTTGTGGCTAGATTTAGCTTATGCTAAATATAGATCTCTGAGTAGATATCTCTGGTTGGAGCTGCTAGCACTGTGTATTACGGTATTAATAATTGTTCGGTTCTATACATAGGCCTACGATTATTGTTATATGATTACTAAATAGACAATGTTCAAAGGCTGTGTTGTTGCTGCTACTGTGTTAAGGGGGCCTGTGGAAAATTTAAGAGAAAAAAATATTTATAAATTATTTATGCGATATCTATGTTGTTAACATTTAAATAAAACATCTATCAAATTTCAAATTAATCAATGCTTCAAATAAATCTGAATTGAAAATCCACTATATGAAAAAATAAATAAATCTAACTTGGAAAAAAATGGGACTAAGGAAGTTCAAACTGCAAATAGGATGCAAACTGATCCTCTGTATAAAGATCTCATATACAAAGTAAATAATCCATTTCCCATCCATACTGAAAAAGAAAAATAATTTAGCACAAAATTACTGCTCCCCAATTGACTAAAAGTTTAGCTTTTTTTGAAGAGTTGTTTTGACACTGACTTTGGTCTTTAACACCAACACTGTTTCCAGCTTGAACACGTAATGGAAGATACATGCCATCCAAAAGCCTTGCCATTTACTGGCCTGCAATGTTTATTGATTGGAAGTTAGAGGCCTCCACATTCAATGGGTTTTTGTGAATGGACTTTTGCCTTGTAGTTCCATATGAGAGAAAAAGTTATAGTTAAAATAAATGGATCTTGCCTTTATTGCTTTTATTCCCATACTGATAAAGTAAGTCCAAAATCCAAATGTTCATTTTATGAAGTAAAATTCTTTCATTTTCATTTTGTATTACAGCAATAATGGCTCAGCAGTATAAAGAGAGCTGATAATGCACACTCATAGGCTCTTCTCAACAGCTGTCAATGGGCAGTGTCAAAATCCCATCACTCTCACTTTAGAATGTACTGGAAATTATATCAAGTCCAACTCTGGCTGAGTGGGTGTATTTAAAGCTCTTGAATTTCATGGCAGTGCTTTTGTAACTGTTGTTTAGCTTTTAATTACAGCAAAGGAGAGTTGCTATAAATTATGTAAATCTAGAATTGGATCATTTTTGGGCTTGTTTTGTAGTTTGATTTTCTGTGAAGAAGGGCATTTATCAGTCATGGGAAATAATTGGGTGTCAGTTCATTGGCTTGTTAATAAGAATATTTTGACTTACTGTATGTTCATTCCCGTCTCAGGTTCATGGGCAGATCGTTCTCCACTCCATGAAGCTGCATGTCAGGGTCGACTCCTGGCTCTTAAGACTCTTCTCTCACAGGTTTACAAACATATACACATACAATAATGGAACAGAAATTGTTTGAAAAAGATCAATTTTGTATCTTTTTTTAAGAAAAAATGATATATACATATTCCTGTTTTTCTTCTCCATAATACCAGGGTCACAATCCAAATATCATCACCATTGATCACGTGACCCCGCTACATGAAGCTTGTCTGGGAGATCATGTAGCATGTGCCAGGGCTCTCATAGAGGCCGGTGCCAATGTGAGTTACAGTCATTATACAGCATATGCAGACTTTTGTGAAACAAAGTAATATATTTATTTATACAAAGTAAGTATAACTTTTAAAACACATGACAACTTGCTCCAGTAAAAATCACAGGTGCCCTGAATTATACACTTTATGAAATACACACTTGTCATGACTACACAGTTCAATCTTATACTGAGTTGTATCTTCATTATTAATTGATCCTTGCTTGAATGTCTGCCAATGTGGTTTTATTGTGTTTGCTTGTTTACCCAACAGCTATAGCAAAAGTATGATAATAGTATTACTTTTAATACTATTATAAAAAAATCCTAAACATATATATTTTTTAAAGTATAGAATTAATATTTGATCCCCTAACCATAGGCTATAACCACTGAGATACAGTCCCTGTGATAACTTCCTGTGTGACAACTAACCCCAGCCTCCCCTAATTGTTGGTCACTAGTGGACAGCTATTCAAAAAGCTCTTCCTTGCGAATAAAGGGATTTGATGGCATATCATGATTGCACATCAACCACTAGAGTGGACACTAGTGCATCATCCTATTCCAATGCCACCATGTGGCAAGTCGTTGTATGTGGATTTTTTTCTCCAAACCAAGATGACCGACAGACATAGAATCTCTCTGGAAGTTGCTCTGGAATATCCGTTCATTTCTTCTATCCTAGAGACTCTTGCAGGTAAAAAAAAAAAAAAACACTTAAAAAATACTTATAAAAAAAAAAAGTCTTATTATTACTGCTTAAACCAGAGAGCCAAAAAAAAAAACATAGATATTGTTAATTTTCTTGAGGCAATATACAATATCACTCAGTATGACAACTACTACACATTTGCTAGTGGTAAATGTAATGCTGTAAATGAGTACCTACCTGTCGCTACATTCATTCCCTACCTTTTTTCAAATCAACAATATTTATCGAAGGTAATATCTGAAATAGTATAAAGTATTGTTTCATGTCTCAAATATGTTCAGGATTCGATTCAATTAGATTTATAAGCTATTTCCTCACAAAAGCTTTTTATTCACCGTAGTGAAGCCTCTCCTCCTTTGATGCACATTAAAAAAATGTAACAATACTAAACATTTATTATCAGAAAGTGGATAATCACCCATCCCCACCACCCACTTTTCAATTATTTTACTTCAATGAAAGGTTAGATTTTTGCAAATGGTTTTGAATGAAAGATCAGATCAAACAAGAATGCAGATTTACTTTTCTCAGCCATATATTGATCGCAGTCTGCCAGGGGTGAAAGAAACTCTGGCCTCTCAACTGTAGTAGTTTGAGTTAGGTTTCCACAGAGTTGTTCCTTCTCTGGTTGTTGAGATCTTTGATCACGTCCTCATGTTAGTGTTTAGATGAACCCAAAGGGGTGGTTCAAGTTGTCTAAAGTTCTTCTTCGTCTGATGGTCGAATGGGAATTCAATAATTGAAGCTTTATATTTTTCTCTATATTTTCGGAATATTTTATTGTTTTCACACGATTTTATATATTATGTATTCATTTGGTTATGTTAGATGCACAGTATTACTGTGTTATTACTTTATTATTTTTAATACAGTATCTCTTACAGTTAAAGGGATAGTTTGGACCAAAATGATATTTAACACCATGCATTACTCACCCTCAAGCCGTTCGAGATGCATATGTCAATCTTGTTTCAGACGAACACATTTCAGTTATTTTAGAAAATGTCTTTGACCCTTCACTGGATATAATGTGAAGAAATGGGGTTGCAGCTCCTTGGAGTCCCGAAAATGTGCATAAATCCTTCACAAAAGTCATCCATGACTCCAGGGTGATAAACGAAGGCCTTCTGAAGGGTAATCCGTGCGGTATTGTCGTAAAAATATACATATTTTAAAACTTTATAAATGAAAATATCTGACTTCCTTAAATATCATTTTTGGCCGAAAGCATATTCCCTTTAAAAGCAAAAACACAAACTGTCCACTCAAGTGGACATCTGATTATTTTATTTTTTTTGGATAAAATGTAAAAAAAAAAAATCAAATACTTGTGTTCCGTCTCATCTACTATCTGAGCAATAAAAACACAAAAAAAAAGAAAATCGTGACAGAGGTTGTAGCAATTTATGCATGAAAGGATTAGACGAAGACCTTGCTCAGGATTGATCAGTTTGTGCAGATTGTGCTGTTACCATGTTCTTCTGCATGGCAGGTAAAAGCCACGACCATTGACGGTGTGACCCCGCTGTTGAACGCCTGCTCGTCAGGAAGTTTCACCTGTACAGAGGTGCTTTTGGAACATGGAGCAAAACCACAGGCAGAAGCTTGCCAACCTTCACCTATTCACGAGGCATCGAGCAAAGGTAATCAAGGGTTACACTTTACAATACGTTTGCACTAATAAGCATTAATTCATGCTTAACTAATGCACAGTATAATACTGAATTAATGTGTAACTAATTATTATCTTAAGCTATTCATTAATGATTACCACATTAGGAACTAATTAAAGAGTCTGTAAGGTTAATGTATTAGTTTATACATGAATTGTTATAACTTAAATATGTAATTGTGGATTAATTCCATAATAACTCATTTTTTTAACTAAATAGTGTTAATTAATATGTTAATTACCAGAATAGCCAAAGCCTTGTATTTGAACTTCCAATAATATGACAGGTACACTAATATGCATTAATACATGATTACATTACTTCATTGTTAGTGCAAATTCATGTGCAAATTGCTAGATTAGCTAAATGACTAGTTAATAATGATGTGCCCCAACAAGTAAAGTCATAACATCATGATACCTTTGCAAATCATTAGCTATCATGATTAGATCAAAGCAGACAACTGGAAGTTGAAGTGCATAGCTTTGACTAATTGTGGTAATGAACACATTAATTTACACTATTAGTTAATAAAATATTGTTATTAAGGAATTAATATCACCATGACCCCATTGGATTAACAGCAATTTACGTGTATTACTTAATCTATATAATCATATAGACTCTTTATTAGTTGCTGATGCAGTAATAATTAATTAATGGTTTAGTTTTTCATTGAGTTATACATTAACTCATGATTATCCTGTGCATTAGTTAAGCATGAATTAATGCATATTAGTGCACACGTATTGTAAAGTGTTACCTAATCAAGTAGTTCTGCTTTAGTCTGACCATAAAAAATCCATTGATTTGAATGTACAGCATTTATAGCAGACTTTACAAAAATAGATAGATGTGTTTCTGTTTCAGGTAAGGCAGCATGTATAGAGGCTCTCATCTCGTGGGGAGCAGATGTAATTCCGACATCCCCCATCTAGGGAACACCTCTCTACATTGCCTGTGTCTCCCAACAGCTCCAGTGTACACAGAAACTTCTGGATGGAGGTGAGCTCATAGGGAATATACCAATTCCCCCCCCCCAAAAAAGAAAAAAAAGAAAAAAGTGTTGTTTGGTGTATTTTTGGCATGCTTTAGGTCAGGTCTTCTCACCATTAGTTCTCGTCTTGTTTTCTCTGACCACAAGAAGGAATCTGTTTTTCCATAGGAGCCAATGTGCCAGGAAGGGCCGACTCCTAGACACTCCACTACACGCTGCAGCACAGAAGGACTGTGTCCAGATATCATCAGACTGCTACTAGAGTTTGGCGCTAACATCGACGCTCGCAACCTGGAGCTGCAAAGGCCGGATGGAGACCACGCCACCGGCATCCAAGCAGAGTATGCGCTCCTCCTGTATGAAGGTAAGGCTGCGCAGTTGATTTTGATACCTTTTGGATTTCTAGTCATGAAGTTAGAAGAATCATGCCCATGCACTGGGATGCCTATAAACGCTTTAAACGTGGGTCCTTTGTGAAATTTGAATGCAACTTCAAATTTGAATGCAAACAAATTATCTTTAAAAAAAAAAAAAAAAAAGGTATCTTTGATGAAGTTGCATGATTAGGTTTGTCTAAATCTTGTTTCATACAGAACCCATTCACAAAATAAATTTAATTAACTCCAAAGTATAATCGTTCATACCTTATATAGTTGCAATTGAAATTACTTAACCCCCATTGGCATTATCAAGATTTATTGGCAACATGTACAGACTTTCAGCTGTTTGAAATGAACAAATGAACTTAATTGATTTAAATAGGTAAACAGACAGCAAAATGGTGTTCTACTAAGTACAAAAGATGCTTGCCATGATGGGGTTGAAAAATATTGAGAACTGCAGGAGTCATTCAAAGTTGCATTTTACAGTTAAATTTGGGGAGACCACTTCAATCATTTACTTGTGTTGAGCTATTTCAATTAGTTTTGTTTGATTTTTTCATTACAAAGCAGCTGAAAGTCAGTTTTGCCAAAAGACTAGCCTGGGAAAACCCAGACAACTGAAAGTTAGTCTGGCAAAGAGCTCATTCAAGCCCATTTCCAATCCGTCGAAATCGCGGCACCAATCAGAAACATTGGGGCGGGCTTTACATGATGACGACAGCGACTGGGATTTTGAAGCAGATTTTGTAGCCTACATTACTGTACAAAGATGGATGCCGCCGTCGAACATCACTCGTTCGAATCAGCTATCGCGTCTGTTTTAAGCGATTTGAATGTTTCCTTTTGTTAAAAACTGAGCAATTCCGCAACGTCCGTTGGTGACGCCCCTCTGGAAAAGATTCTGTCGATGACACTGTGCCAGACCATAATTCAAGTACAACTAAGAATGGTCTGGTTTTAACCAGGCTACCAAAAGACCTGATGGGGGTTGAATCATTTTAATTACATCTGTATGTTTTAACCCATTACATTTCAATTTCTGCAGTAATATGTTCATATTTAAGACCATATTTGTTGAAAACAATTAAAACTGAAAACATTAAATGGTTAAACAATAATAAAAAATGTTTTTAATGTAGGCTACGAATTTGAACATTGGTCACATTGTCCATATACTTTTATGAAATACTAAGTTCTCAGATATATATATTATATATATATATATATATTTTTTATATATATATATATATATATATATATATATATGGGTGATTCTCACGAAATCCAGATTTAGAAGGTGCCCAGCATCAGAATTTTTAAAATGCCATTTTTTTCTTTCTTTTTTCTTTAAAATGCCTATTTTCTTTTTGCACATATAAGATTAGGGTCTGAACTTACTATAACCATTATTTTTAGAAGATTTAAAAAATATTTACTATATTATTATTTACATTTTTAGATGAAGTCCATAAAAAATTATCATTACCGCAACATGACATTACCTTAAATATATGGTATATGTTTCGGTAATGAGAACTAAAAAGTCGTGTAGGTACTATGACAAACAAAAATTTAACTTTTATCTGGAGAGAAAAAATAAGAACTGCTTATCTGGTAGGCATCTTGTGTGTCACAGTCAATTATGTCCCTTCCAAAAAAAATCTTGAAAATGTTAGTTCCTTTGAGGACTTAAACAATAATTGAAAATTGTTACGGAGATGAGTAATTGGTCTTGGACACATTTATATTCCTTATTATTGCCACTACATTAACCAATGATCACCAAATACCACATGTTTCTTTATTTGTAAATATTTATAGTATAACAGGCACTGAAGTTTTTTATGCTTTTTAATTATAAATATTTTCATCTCGAAAGAACCCAAATCCAGTCATGGACACGTTGCGGTAATGATAAATTTCCCCTTAAATGTTGAAAAAACAACTAAATTCGTATTTATGATGTCATTTGAAATCATGTGCAAAATAGTACATGATGAGATGTTTATAACTGTATCCTTTTTATTTTGATAGCATTTACTTTTATAATCAAAATGTTTCATGACACCTCATAAGTCTAATTTCGCGAGAATCACCCATATATATATATATATATATATATATATATTTATAAAAAAAGGGGATTTTGCTAACTTTCCTTGTCTTTTCCTGGATAGCCACGCCACAGTCTCTGTGTCAGCTGTGTAGACTGAGTATCCGAAACTATATGGGCCGATCCAGACTGCACCTGATTCCTCACCTCAAACTGCCTTCTCTGCTCAAGAGCTTCCTCCAGTATAGATGGACTCTCAACCTTACTCCACAAAGCCTCTTCCCCTTTATTTTCTTATACTAAATGCTTTAATATACAAATAACGGTCATCACATTTTGTTTGTGACCACTAACACACAGAAAACACGATCACAATAGCCATTCATTTAACTTAATTTAAGTTCAAATGTTTTATTTTTAAATAATTATATTTTTGTGCAACTAATGCAACACAAGTTGAGTATTTTTATATATTCACAACATTAGTGTAAATTTACTCAGTTGTAACCTGCACTATACATAAGCTGCATGCCTAATATGATACAAATATATCTTGTCAGGGTGAAATCATTAAAGTGCATGTCAGTATAATGAATTTTAAATTTTTTAACTGTTTAGAATTCACTAAATCTGATGCTATCAATATTTTCACAGCTACCCAAGCTGCATCATGAACTGTTTAGAAAATAAAAATAAAACCGCTGGAAAATTGCTGATTCAATGTAATGCAGTACTTATGCTAAACATTTTGGTGCCAAAACAAAGCATGATAAGATTATGTAACTTATAAATAAATAGAAATGTGTAAAATTTGTCTTATTGGTCTACCTTTTCTTTGCATTGCAGTTAGTACTGTATTTGAATCATGTTCAATGTAGTGCAATACTCATAAGCAAAAATAAGAATAAGATTTCCTGTACACTTGATCTTTTTAATAGCAATTATCAAATCATAGTCACAAAAAAGAAAGTAATTGCCAGTTCTTACATATCTCGCCTTGCGCTTATATGATATCATCAGTTAAAATAAATAGATGAGACACTTGAAACATGCAGAATTTGAACAGGTCCTAGCTTAATCAGATGCATGACTCAACTCCAGGATCGATATATACCTGTTTAACTGTCCTCAGTTGCGTATGAACAGTGATCATATTAATATTTTATGTACACCCATTTAAACTTGGATTTAGACGTAAATTCTACAACAAAACTATATACAAATAAATACATTTCACAGTGCATTTCACATTTGATGAAAATAGTCTCTGTATCTTTTTTTAACATAAAACTTACATTCCATTTTATATACTCAGCTATGCTGTGACAACCATTGCAACTGATGGTTTAGCAACACATGACACTTTTTGTCTTTTATTTCCTAACTTCAGAAATACACTCTGAGGCTATGTTTACACGGAAACGATTCTGAAAAGAAAACGCAAAAGTGGCGTTGCGTCATCACTTTTTATTCTGCGTTTAGACCAGGTTTTAGACGAGCGTTTTGTGTGGGAAATCCGCGTGCAAATGGTGACGCAAAAGTGAGTGAAATTCAATGTAGTATGCACTTTAGGTGGCTAGGAGTGCATACTACAATCAACACAAAGTCCACGCGCCTGCGTACAACCTTCACTGTCAAGCAGACTTTTGCGTTTTTACCCTTTACACGGGAACACGGCGGTGGAGCGTTTTAAGATTTCCACTCTGGAGGGTGGTTTCACTTTTTTGCGTTTTTAAGCCTCAAAAACGCCTCGCCGTGTAAACGAAAGGCACATCCGATAAAATATTTTTACGTTTTCACCCGGAATCGTTCTCGTGTAAACGGGGCCTAAATCAGGGGTTCTCAACTCCAGTCCTCGCGACCCACTGCTCTGCATATTGTGTATGTCTCCCTTATTTAACACACCTGATTCAGATCCTCAGCTCGTTGGGGTTACTTAGGCCCTGTTTACACGAGAACGCTCGCGGTGAAAACGTAAAAATATTTTACCGGATGTGCCTTTTCGTTTACACGGCGACAGCGTTTTGAGGCTTAAAGACGCAAAAAAGTGAAACCACCCTCCAGAGTGGAAATCTGAAAGCGGCTCCACCGTCGCGCTTCCCGTGTAAAGGGTAAAAACGCAAAAGCTCTGCTTGACAGTGAAGGTTGTACGCAGGCGCGATGGACTTGGTGTTGCTGTCAGTATGCACTCCTAGCCACCTGAAGTGCATACTACATTGAATTTCTCAGACATTTGCGTCACCATTTGCGCGCGAATTCTCCACACAAAACGCTCGATCTAGAACGCAGAATAAAAATGATGACGCAACGCCACTTTTGCGTTTTCTCTTCAGAATCGTTTCCGTGTAAACATAGCCATAGAGTCTATCCTAACGAGCTCTGGATCTGAATCAGGTGTGTTAAATGATGAGCAGGGCAGTGGGTCGCAAGGACTGGAGTTGAGAACCCCTGCTCTAAATGTATAGCTGTGTATTTCAGCATTACTGTCTTACATCCTCACTTCAAATGTGCACTTTCTCAGACTTATTGCCTAAGTTCATCTAAACAGATTTTGAATGTAACAGCAAGACTAACCCTTCGTAAATAATGTTGCCATAGAACATAAATATTACACCTCTGGCCCCAGAACTGCTCTGTAAATCCATTCATGATAGTTACTGAATGAAATGAAGAAACATTACAGTAAATAGTATTGTTACAATGTAAGGTTTTAAACTGTTAATTCTCTTATTTGGTTCTACTAAAATAAGGTGTACTGTATATTCAGTAGTCAGTAAACATATTCATTCCATAGCAGACATGACAAACGGTTTTAGTGTCAAAGCAGCAAAACTAACACGTCTCTTTTAACAAAATCAGATGAATGCCTACAGATGAATGCCTTGTACTCAAGTCTTGAGATAAAAGTTACAAAACATTCAGACTACTTAATGCAATTGTTCATTCTCCATAATACCACTGACAATGCCAAATAAACCAACTAGATTTACAATCTTTGCGCTATAGGCCACAACCCTAAGACCTGGACATAACACCTAAATCTGAATACCTGACCCTGCTTGTGATTTAGGATGAGGAAGAAAGGCATTAAATTACCTGCTTCATATGTAACATTAATCACTGTATCCAGTATAAATCTCCCTTTATAGAGATTTAAAGCAACACTAAGTAAGATTTTTTACCTTAAAATTATGTTTTCAAAATCGTTTCAATGGTTCATCAAGTCGTGATATGGTGAAATGCACTTATGCCACCATTTTACGGTCCTTTATCTGATATATCCACGCTATGTAAGATTGCCAGATATAAATTTGACTTGCTTTACGGCAAGCGTTACAATTGCCGATAGGTGGAGCCTACTCGACAGTACAACTACACTTTCATAAAATAATGTTTCATACTCTACCTTGTCTGTGGCCATAGTTGATTCCAAAGCCGGTGCTGGATAAACAGAGAGCATGTGCATGCATGTGCGACAGTAGGACGCGGTAGGTTAAATTATTTACGACAGCTGTAATGGACAATTCCGCTTCTAACCTGTAGGGGACCGAAGAGGAAAAGTCACTTGGTGTTGCTTTAACAGGGAGTTTTAGTGCTCTTATTTTCATCTTACTTTGCTTGCCTGTGATAGTAGTGCATCAGTGCATTTCTTGTCGACATGTATACATCAGACTTGCATTTGTCCTGTGAATCTGACTTGTGTCCTTGTGTACTGTATAATCACTACAGCAGCATTTTGCTGTGATTCTTTGCATATGAACTGCAACCCTGAATGTAATAAGCACAGCATGGAATGACAAAACTTGAAAAAAAAAATGATTTGAACAATTAGGCATTCTGCTGTTTTATGACATACTTTCTGAGAAAAAAACAGGAATGTTGTCCCCTTTCCAAACGCTGCTATTACATAGCCAGACCAGCCAAAATACTGCTCACATTTGTTGTATTTGTGCTTAAAAGGGGTTGAAACGTATACCCGTCCCTAATGGAGAGAAAGGGTTCACTTTCGCCCACATCAGGGCATCATTTAGTGAAATGGCTGATTTACCATCTTCCAGGAAGAACGTCTGGACCCTGCCAGGCAAAAAAAAGGCAGATGTAACTGTTCTTTCTGCAGCAGTACAGGCAGATACACAAAGACATTTAAAGGGGTGATGAACTGAGAAATCAAATTTTCCTTGAGCTTTTGACACCTAAGAGGTCATCATATTATCAAGAATATCCTGTAAGTTTCAGAACTGAAACGACCTTGTTAGTCCAATAAAAGATTTTATTGACACCAGCCTCAACAAACGTCTCGTTTTGAAAGTGTGGAAGTATGACGTCAATGACGCTAAAACCCCACCCGCTCATCAACGCCTACTTCAACACCGGCCGGTTCTAGCCCCGCCCACCGGATTCGCGCATTCACGCATAGGTAAACAAAAGCATACCTCGTGATGACAAACCGGAGCGAGCTACCAGCAATAAACATTACGTTGACAAAATGTTGTGCCGTGCCTGGCTGTGGAGACAGTGTGAAGACAGTCACTGCATAAGCTCCCTCTGGATTCCAATATTAGGAATGCCTGGTTAAAATTTGTTTTTAATGACGTTCCAGCAGATGAGTGTAAAACATTATCCGTATGTTTGCTTCATTTCACCGAGGATTGTTTTGTGAACAAAACACAGTTCGAGGCTGGATTTGCAGACCGATTAACATTAAAAAAGGCGGTGCACCTTCTATATTGGATCCAACAGGAGTGGTGCAACACACTTATGTGAGTAATATTTTTATTTTAGAAATAATAATTCACTCGGCTAGCACTGCATTGTCACAGATAGTTGGTTGATATCTAATAATTATGTGTATGTGTCTTCAAGTATCCATTGTATTCGAGGTGCTGTTGGTTCATTGTCCCGCGATTCTGGGTCAAACATGTATGGGCGAATCATTTCCGGTTGCCATTTTACAACAGTGGTTTTCAAAACATATTCCCCACGTGTATCTCAACTGAAACTGACGACATGAGTTGAAGCTCATTATAATATGCAAAACTGTTATCCACTCACAGCAGTGGGCGTTTACTTCCTAGTCTTCAATGCGATACGCCCATAAAATCCGAGCATTTTTCAAGTAGGCTGAAAACTAGGGAAGAATATAGGCCATAACTTATTCATTTTTATGTTTTTGAATGTAAAAACCAAGCGAACGTCATAAGTTGACCTCAGACAACAAAATAAAAACATTTAAAAAGCCAGTTCATGACCCCTTTAAGGTATAGTGCTAAAATGCAAGTCTACCCACAAGAAACTCACCTGTATCCTTAGGCCAGTAAAGCAGGAAATCTGGACGTCAGAGTGGCTGGGCAAGTTGGAGCCAGTGACATAGTCAGAACCCTCTAAGCCCTTGATGGGCTCCTCTCTCATCCGACTCAACAGCTGATTGTACTCCGTTTCTGGGCCTCAGATGGTGGCGCGTATGAGGTGTCATCTGCCGCTCTGTGTATGCATAGAGAGAGTGCAAACAATAGATTATTTCCCAAAAATATTCAATTGTCAGCAGAAAATGTTAGATCTTAATTTTGAATTTTGACTTTGAATTTAAGAGTACAAAGTCATTTTTTATTGGTCATGCACTTTGATTAAAAATTACGGGTCAAAAAAGAAAAGAAAGAAAGAAACATACACAAGGAATCGTTCACAATAAGACCTATACCGTGCATTTAGAAAATAGATAGTGAATTGTCATTTTACGCTGAATTTAAGCCAACCTTATAAGGCATTTTTACTGGTCATAACTTCCGAGAAATAGCACAGAGCTGGAGATGAAACAGTCAAGCTGTGCATGTGTGGACTGATCCTCTGTCTAGCCACGCTCTGGCTGCACACATCCGCTCAGTGTTTACCTTAAAATTTAAGTTTACTTTGGGTTTAAGGTAGCAACCATTTTGGGATTGCCTTGTTCATGAGGTATAAATACAATGCTGGCTTGGAAATTGTTCAAAATCAGGTATCTTACAATTTTGCTGCAGTACTGTTTGGGAATAGCCTAATCGGTTCTTAAAACTGAGCCTCGTTTGCAACAATGGCTGATTGAGTGGACTTTGGCAATATTTTGAATGTTAACAACTCATAGGGCCCTCCCCACACTATCAACGAATACCCTCCCACAGAGTTCGTGCTCGATTAGCCGTGCGCACCAGGTCTTCCTGTGAACCGCGTACCGGCGTCAGCATTTCATCAACACCATGGATTATTTGGAGGTATGCTGCCCTGGCTACCCTACAAATGTATTGCAACTTCTCACATGTCATTGATACTCTAAATGAGCTTACTTGGTTCTGTTAGTGTTCCGCCATCACTCTTCCTTACTGCAGCGGACTTCAGGCGTGTGCATGTGATTGTAACGTGCGTGAGGGGTGGCCCCGTGTGCCTGATCTGTGATTGACAGTCAGATCTCACACCCCCCTGGGCCTGGTTGGACCCGGTTAACAGGGAGCACTGGATTTTTGCAGAAACTAAATAACACGCTCCAGGATGGAGCTGGACTTCAGCTTTCGTAAAACCACTTTATTTATGTTTTTCTGTTGGATCATAGTGTCGATTTCACTGAATATGATCTAAAAATGTTGCTGACGGCAGCTTTAAAATACTGTCTAAGTAGGTCTGGATACAGAACAGTTGTTTGTTATGAATTAGAGTTATGTGTTGTGGTACAGACTTGAGGGATTGTGTGCAGGCTCTCCAGGCCTCCAACTCTACAGACAACTGCTCTATCTGCAGTGGTACAGCCACCTCTCTTCTCTTCAGCAGCTGACTGAGAGAGAGAGAGAGAGAGAGAGAGAGAGAGAGAGAGAGAGAGAGAGAGAGAGAGAGAAAGAAGAGAGAGAGAGAGAGAGAGAGATTACTTGTGAGCAGCAATAACTTGAGTTACTTGATATAAATCCCACAGTTAACATACCTTGTGTATTCATACAGTGCTGGCACTATACTGAATACTGTCTCCCAATGGCTAATAGTGCACCAATATACCCACAGAAGTAAGCAACTCATTGCGGTCTCTTAGCCAAAGACAGAGAGAGATAATGAGATGAACATAAAATGCAAGCTACAATAAATTTCATTAATGATGTTTTGAGGGAAGGTCATTGACTTACTCACTACACTTTGGAAGGATAAGACTGTCTGTTCTGGATGTAGCTCAGCAGGTCTAGGATGTGGTACACTGAGTCCACTGCCCAGTCAGGAGAGCTCAGCTGCTCTATGAGGGGAAAGAGAGTAAGTAATAAAATGTTGGTCAAATTACACATCACACATGCATATCACAATATCACTCATTTAAATAAATCCCATCCAAGGCAAATACGAAATAAAGGGACCTGGTTATTTTGCGTTAGTAGTGTGCTGAAGCTCGCAGTTATGATAAGGGGTGTGACATTTCAGAAACTGACGCGATCCGACCAATCACAACACACTTGACTAGCTGACCTTTTCAGAAGGAGGGGCTTCATAGAGATGGTAACTAAAGAGGGGTGCGTTTCCCCAAAGCATCTTTAACCAACTATGTTCGCAAGTTCCGTGCATTATCAGGCATAGTTCAACGAGTCTGTGTTTTCCGAAACCATCACTTCTCGACCTGTGGTTAGAAGCATAGTTTCTTGTTTTTATAACATGTGATGTGAACTTAATAAATCCTTATCTCCTTAAGCAAGCTGACATTCAGTACAATCAGTATATTTTATTTAGAAGACATAATAACGTCCTTTACGCCTTGTAGTTTGTCAATAGATTTAAAACACCGTTTTTGAAGAGTGCACGTGTGAATGTGTCCTACAACGTAAGAACGAGCATATGATTGAATCAAAATAGAAGCAAATAACTGAGAAAAATATGAGATAGTCCTCAGATGACATGTCTGTAATTTATAGCAAAACAAGCATTAATTCGACCTTAAACAAATTCATAAAAAGTAGTTATTACTCCACCACCTGTGTGGCACATCAAGTGAGTTGTGTTCATCCAGCTGTCAGGTCTTCTGTGTGCGAGCTTCCCACAGACGCTATACTTCGACAACAATGGATACAATTTATGTTTGATTATATTCCTGAAAGTGACGATCGTAATCTAGCTCTCTGTGCTGCGCATTTCACGGAAGACTTCCAGAATCTCCACGAATTCAACACCGGATTCAACAAGAAACTGTTACTAAAACATGAAGCAGATCCAACTTTAAAACCAGAGGCAGCAGTTGTTGGGCCACAACCTGTAAGTAGGCTAAGACTTCATCATTTTAAATGTATTTGCATGTATAATTCCAGACGTAGCCTTGTGTTTTTATTTTTTTTCAAATGCCAGCGCTGGCTTTATTGCCAGCGGGCTACTAGTTATGCTATTGTGTCTACGGCAAACGAGTACAAACATTATGGACCAGAATTTTGTATAAGTTCTAATGCTTTAAATGTATTTTTCATCTATATATGCTTTATGACTATTTTCGATTCTGATCAAGAACGTAAACTTGCCAACTGCTGTTTGTGTTTAACATTAGTAGCCAGTCAGTTGCTATCATTGCCAGTCAGATACTATTGTGTTAAACAAACGTGTATATGGTTAAAAAATGTAGCAAATTATCATTCAGAAACATTTAGTAAGAGCCGTGTGTGGTGAGGTCGAATTCATTGCGGCTTTCTCGTTCTGATTCTGCCTCACTGATACTGCAGTCTCGACATTATTATTTACGTGTATTCACCGTCTGGTATCCACCTTTGGCATGCCCGTTTCGCCGGAAAGGTAATGGGCGTTAACCTTCCGGGCAACGTGAGCGACAGTTTAGCCAATTTTTTCTGAATATACATAACTTGTATCAGCATAACAGTTAAAGTTGGTCTTTGCTTTCAGCAAACAATTTAATTATATTCTATAAACTCAAAACAAATAATGTTGCTTGTGGATTCAAGTTTAACAAGCTTGCATTTTAAGTGCATTTTAACGTAGAATTAACATCTTGAAATTGGTTGGTTTGTCTAACTTGTGTTTCAGTTTGTTTAGCAAACAAGAGTCTATATATACAGTAGTAACATACATATTGTTTATATAGTCACTTCTATACATATCAAAACAAATTGTATACACTCACTGAAATGGAAGAAACTTTACAGAAGAATGGTGACTAGAAATAACACTTTTACAACAAAAATATAAAGTTCACATACTTTAACAAAAAACACAAATTATTAAAGTGCATCATTAGGGAGTCGAACTCTTTCTACATTTAAAAGATTGCTTGAGAAATGGAAGTATGCCTGCATATGCATTGTCTGCAGAATTTGGGTATGCTGGAAATGGCACTGCTTTGAGACATCAGAACCGAATCTCTCAGACACTCACCTTTGATAAATGTGATCCCGATGGGAAGAGCCTTTTCTGGTTCTGTGCTCAGGAGGTAATACTTTACTGCTTGGAAGATTTCTCCCTCAGCATGTGTGTATTCTCAGCAAGCTCTTTACATTCTTCTAAAGTCGGTAGACCACACTGGGAGAAATAAAATATTAATAATGATTGAACTTAGAAAAATAAACAAATAAATAAATAAATACAATTCTGCCTGTGCAGAAAAGAAAAAATATTCACGTCAAATAATAAACACTTATGTTCTTGTTTGGACCTTCACACTCAATTTGATAACTATTTTTCATTAGATTGTTAAATGTTGTTGAGCAAACGGCCACAATTCCTTTTTAAATGAATGGGAACTAATAACATTTTAATCGATTTAAGACTAATATGCAGCATTGAGACATATGAATGAGGGAGTCACCTTTTCGTGCAGGTCGTTGATTTCGGCTGAGCTGCCAGGGTAGAAGGCACACAGTTTGGCTAACAAGATCTCGTTATCAGGGATCATCTTGAGTAATCTGGCTGCAAGATCCCTGGAGAGTATAAGATCCAATGCAACATGAGTTAAATAATGGGAAAAGTGGATAAATATTTTATTTGTTCTGTTGAAAACAAAAAGTGAGTTTTTAATATATTATATTATTATATATATATATATATATATATATATGAAAGAAACGTCTCAGGTTAAGAAAGAAACGTCTCTGTAACCCTGTAACCCTTGTTCGATGAGAAGGGACCAAGACACTGCTTTGACTATGACACTTTGGGGAACGCCCTTAGTGTAACGCTTCTAAAATATGAATTAAACTAATCCAATCCTGATTGGTGCTGCATCATGACATAACGTGACGGCATACACGGAAGCTACAAAGTGACGCCGGCACACAACAGAGTTAGCTTCAGCGATGAAACAAGTCGCTCCTAGTACCAACTATGCCAGCAGCGAGCCCTGCCTCTCCCAGTGTGAAACTGCGCAGCGGCACACTTAGGACGAGAGGACACACTTAGGACGATAGGACAGTTTTTTTGGGTTCCTTTTATTTATTTGGCTTCACTAATTACGTCCCTTTCTTCTCTATTTATTATTAACATTATTCATCTTTTGTGTACTTAATTCACTTATGTATAATAAATTATTTTTCTTTTGCATTATTTCGTTACGTGTTGTCTCTTGCCACCTTACTCGCACCAAGTGCATCACAACCTGAATGTTACCTATTCTGGCCCTAGGTCATAAGTAGGGTTGAGTATCGAGAAATCAGTATCGACTTGGAATCGGGACTAACTTTTAAGTTTTTCCCGTAATCGTTCAAAAGTAAAAATTTTGATTCCTAGTTTCGAATATTCACAGTCCGCCGACTCAGGAAGAAGAAACCGACGAACCAACGAAGAAAGCGTCTGACCGGAAGTGTTGGCATAACCGCGCGAGTTTTGAACATGAGTAGCTCACGTCGGCGGTCCAAAGTGTGGCTTCACTTTTCTAAAAATAACGAAATCTCAGCAAAATGCATTTGTGACAAAAGGAGTATTTATGACAAGGCAAGGCAAGGCAAGTTTATTTATATAGCACATTTCATACACAATGGCAATTCAAAGTGCTTTACATAGAAGAAATTAAAATATTCAAAAGAAATCAGAATAATTAAAACAGTTTAGAATAAAAAATAAAAATACTGATAAAAATAAAACAATTAAAACAATTTAGAAACAGTCGGACGAACAGTGGCACAGTGCTCATTCAGTAAATGCACAGATAAACAGATGTGTTTTGAGTCTGGATTTAAATGTGACTAGTGTAGGAGCACACCTGATCTCCTCTGGAAGCTGGTTCCAGCTGCGGCTGGCATAATAGCTAAAAGCAGACTCTCCATGCTTTGAGTGAACCCTTGGTATTTCTAGCTGATGTGATCCTAATGATCTGAGTGATCTGTTGGGTTTATATTCAGTGAGCATATCTGCAATATATTGAGGTCCTAACCCATTGAATGATTTATATACCAGTAGTAATACTTTAAAATCAATCCTAAATGTAACTGGCAGCCAGTGTAAAGACCTGAGGACTGGTGTGATGTGTTCATATTTTCTGGTCCTGCTCAGAATCCTGGCAGCAGCGTTCTGTATGAGCTGCAACTGTCTTATGGTCTTTTTAGGAAGGCCAGTGAGGAGGCCATTACAGTAATCCACCCTGCTGGTGATGAAAGCATGCACAAGTTTCTCTAAGTCTTGACTGGAAACAAAGCATCTAATTCTTGCAATATTTTTCAGATGATAGTATGCTGATTTAGTTATTGCTTTGACATGACTATTGAAACTAAGGTCTGACTCTAGAGACACACCAAGATTCCTGACTTGATTTGTAGTTGTTAGACCCCTAGCGTCAAGGTATGCATTCACCTTGAGAACTTCATCCTTTGTTTCCAAACACAATGACTTCAGTTTTGTCTTTGTTTAACTGAAGAAAGTTTTGACACATCCAACCATTTACTTCATCAATGCATTGGCACATGGAGTCAATGGGGCTGTAGTCGTTAGGCGATAGGGCTAAGTAGAGCTGTGTGTCATCTGCATAGCTGTGGTAAGCGATTTGGTTCTTTCTCATTATTTGGCTCATTGGGAGCATATACAGGTTGAATAGGAGTGGCGCAAGAATCGAGCCCTGAGGGACTCCGCATGTCATGGATGTCCACTCAGACTTATGTTCTCCTATACTCACAAAATAACCTCTCCCTTCTAAGTATGACCTGAACCATTTTAGGACTATCCCAGAAAGCCCCACCCAGTTTTCCAGCCTGTCAAGAAGTATGTTGTGATCGACAGTGTCAAATGCAGCACTGAGGTCGAGTAGTACCAACACGGATAATTTGCCTGTGTCAGTATTTAAGCGAATATCGTTTATTATCTTTATGAGCGCTGTCTCTGTGCTGTGATGCGATCGGAAACCAGATTGAAAATTGTCAAAGTATCCATTTGAGCTTAAGAATTTGTTCAGCTGATTGAAGACAACCTTTTCAATGATCTTGCCTATGAAAGGAAGATTTGAGATCGGTCTATAATTACTTAAGATGGTCTTATCCAGATTGCTCTTTTTCAGGAGGGGCTTGACAACTGCAGTTTTCAGGGAGTTCGGAAAACTCCCAGAGCGAAGTGAGGCATTTACCACTTCTAGGAGATCTGCTTCTAAGCTGTGTAACACATTTTTGAAAAAAGATGTGGGAAGTGTGTCAAGGGCGCAGGTTGATGTTTTAAGGTGCTGTACAGTTTCGACCAAAATTGTTCCATCAATTTCTTCGAAATCAGACATAGTTACTAATTTCTCAGGTTGTGGTCTGATCTGCCTGACCCCAGAGCAACTCAAGGATGTGCTGATCACCTTTCTGATATTATTGATTTTCTCAGAGAAGAAAGAAGCAAACTCACTGCATTTCCTTTCTGAGAGCATTTCTATGGGAATCTTGCTTGGGGGGGTTGTCAGTCTCTCTACAGTAGCAAAAAGAGTGCGTGTGTTGTTTAAGTTGCTGTTTATAATATTTGAGAAAAAAGTCTGTCTAGCTTTGCCTAGTTCCCTATTGAAAGCGTGGATGCTGTCTTTGTAGATGTTATAATGGACTACAAGTTTTGTCTTCCGCCACATGCGTTCTGCTCAGAAGAAGACAGAAGAAGAAGTATTTCCTTCAGAAAGACCGTTGGTTAGCAAGGTTAGCTAAACTTTTTTGACCCTGTCTCTTAAAAGAATCGGAATCGAGAATCGTTAGGAACCGGAATCGAAACAAGGAATCGAAATCGGAATCAGAATCGTTCAAATTCAAACGATACCCAACCCTATTCATAAGAGTTCGTAACATTATTATTATAGCACACGGCGCCTGTGTGCTCCGGTTACGTCACCGGTTACGAGGCTATAAAAGTTCCGGGTCAGTTTCATGTGTTGCACACATATTCACAGCTCTCGTTCTACTTTTTCAGGGAACAGGGTTACAGTCAAGTAACTCGAGACGTTATGAATAAGCATTAAGCACATGGACCAGGGAGGCAGAGAAAATACCTGTATGCCACAGATGGAAAGCTAGAGAGAAATGGAAATGAAAAATGTAACAGGTGTGCAAGGATGACTGACTATCAGGATCATGTTAACACTTCTGTGCATGACTGATGATATAAGATGGGTTGCATTTGCAGCAAAGTGTGCAAACTATTTGAAAGGAAATGTGATTCAAAGTTACATATTTGGTCATTTCCATTTTTAAACTTGTGTTTGAGAAAAGATGCAAAGATGCATTGATCAGTTATATGCTTACCAGGTGGCAGTGGTCATGTATTTCCTGGCCAAGAGCTCCAAAACGTAGTGGGTGGCTTTACAGGCTGATTCTCCCAGGACTGTGCCCACACACACTGCCAGCTCCAGCTCATTGCCTCTGATCAGAGATGCCATAGCCAGCTAACACAAGGAGATAAAAACTTTTTATCTAAACACTCATAG
Organism: Hybognathus amarus; assembly: GCA_030378365.1. Taxonomy (NCBI): domain Eukaryota; kingdom Metazoa; phylum Chordata; class Actinopteri; order Cypriniformes; family Leuciscidae; genus Hybognathus; species Hybognathus amarus. The sequence goes on along the minus strand of JAQIUQ010006921.1, from coordinate 266,516 downwards.
AACATCATATATATATATATATATATATATATATATATATATATATATATATATATATATATATATATATAATACATTCAGTTCTCATTATTAGAAAGGCAAACAACTATTTATACCTCACGGTAGTAGTTTTTGTACTACCTTTAATTTATACTGTCTGACATATGCATTAACATTCAAAAGTTTGGGGTCAGTAATGCCTTTTTATTTTTTATTTCTTTTATTTAGCCAGGACACACTAAATTAAACAAATATAAATATCACAAAAATATTGAGCAGCACAGCCATTTCCAACATTACCAATAATTGGAAATGTTTCAAATCAGCATACTAGAATCCTTTGTAAAGGATCATGTGACTGACTGGAGTAATGATGCTGAAAATTCAGCTTTGCCATTAAAATATATTAAAATAGATTATATTTCACAATATTACTGACCCAAAACTTTTAAAAAGCAGAGTAACTGTCTTGAAAATAATAAAAATAATATTTTTTATTAAATTGTCCAAGAATAGGGTTATCATGTTATTTATTGTCTAAACATTGACATAATATTGTTAGAGGTTAGTCTGATTTTAAATGTTGCTATTGGTGTTCAATCTTATCTCTCATTATTGTAAGCTTACTTCTGTGTTGTCTACAGCTAGATGACAGCAAGCTGCCAACACAGCACGGCCATCTTGGAAATACCACTCAGCCAGCTCTTTACATACTCTGTGCAACATCCTAGAGAGAGGAGGGGAGAATGGGTAAGAAAAAAAGAGGTGAAACGCTTGATTTCGACTTAAACTAAGTATAACTTACCCGCAGTATTTTTCAGTGTTGTCATTGTCTGAGTTTGCGGCATGGTTTATAGATGTGATCTCAGGGCCATGGATATTGCCTTCACAAGCACCCTGATAAAACAAAGTGCATTCTCATTTATAGGGCCAGATTTATTAACAGATTGTGCCAATGCAAACCCTCTTTTGGCGTTAAACTACTTTCAGGATTTATTTAGGACCAGTGTTGGGGAAGCTACTCTGAAACTGTATTTTGACAAGCTACAAGCTACTTGTAAGTTAAAGTAGTTTAACTACAGTCAAGCTACGCATTTAGAAAATTAGTTAACTACACTACAAGTTACAATCAAAAAGTAGCTAGCTACATTGAAACAACTTTTGCTTTTTGAAGAAAGTATATTATAAATAACTGAATAAGCGTCTGAGGAATGTTTTAGGTAAAATATTTAGTGTTTAAAACAAGGCAATACAATTACGATTTCAAACAGTATTGCTTTATTACACACAACACTAAAATATCGCAGACTGTTCGTCAAAAGTGCAACAAATAGCCTACAACATTGCAAGAACGAAATATACAGCCAACGTAAATTGCATGTAGAACATTTTCTCAAAAATACTGATTGAACTTGGACAAATAAGGCCATGGGTAATTAACGTTAGTTGTTTCTCCATCCTCCAAATCTGCCGTCACGTCGTGCAATATCATCATAATAAGGGTGTGTCAACCCACCTCTGTGCGTCAGTGAACCGTTAGCCGCAAGATGCGTGATTAAACAGGTGGCGGTAATGGCAAAAAATGAGTTTGTAATCTAACAAGAAGAAGAATATCCTTGCATTGTGCTGATTCGCGCAGGCTCGACAATGTAGCTTTTGCTCGCGCTACATCGCTACTTGCTGCAAAAAGTAGTTAGCTACTGGAAAAGCTACATTGTTTAAAAAGCAACTGAGCTACTGCCAAGCTACTGAAAAATGTAGTTAAGTTAGTAGCTACGCTACTTGTAGTTAACTACTCCCCAACACTGCTTAGGACACAGTGAAAAATGGTGAAATGGCGTGGACAGAGTTGTTTTTGCAGCTGACCTTAAATTATTCACTTCAAATGAATCATGCAAAGTGATTTACTAAGGTTTGCACTAATCTATTTACTCGTATTGGCCCAATTATTTTCCACATAAAAAAAAACATGTCTCAAAGCAGATGTTAATTTGCACTGCTCCTGGTAGATTGCATTGGTCATTATGGAAATGATCCGGCTTTGTGTGTGTTATTGGATGCTCTTATCGGCACTAATTTGCCCTGTTTATTAAATCTACCCGTAGTCTCATTTATTATGGAACTCAACACAGAGGTTCACAGTCAAACTCTCTAAATGGGTAAAAAGAAAACAGTGCCCTGTACCTGAGCCACCAGCACAGCTTCCTTCAGCTGACCTCTAGATGTGAAGAAATTCACTAGCTTTTTCACCTCACCAGTGGCGATGCAGTATGGGATGACATCATCATTGCCTTCTTGCATGAGCTGGTCTGCTCTCCTACATTGAGCAGGTAATAAATAGTGAAAAACTCACAACATCACATTTACAAATGCAGAGCAGTATTTGAGATACCTTTGCATGAGCTTTTTCCAGTATTTCATGGAGACACCAGGGGCCACAGAAAGAGCCTTCTCCCACTAAATACATACAACAAAGCAACAAACATACACAATTGCAAAAATTACATTTCTGAAAGAAAAAAGACGGACTTAAATTTTTTTCATACTGTATACGTTTTTTTTCAGAACAAATCAATAATGTTATTTAGCAAGGATGCATTAAATAGATCAAAAGTAACAGTTATGACATTTATATGATTTACATTTCAAATAAATAAAGGGGATTTTTTTATTCATCTAAGATCCTGAATATATTGTATCACTATTTATTTAAACAGCACAAATGTTGTTATAATAATGAGACATTTATATTGAGCACCAAATCAGTATTATAATGATTTCTAAAGGATCATGTGACTGAATACTGGAGAAATAGTTCAGAATTCGTTTATTTTAAATATAAATAATATTTTACAACAATATTGTTTCTACTGAATTTTTGTTCAAATAAATGCAGCCTTGGTGAGCATGAGAGACTTCATTCAAAAACATTAAAAGTGCTTACTGAACCTTTGAACATTGAAATTATTAATTATTATCAGTTTACCATGTTACTTAAGTGTGATTAATTATAAAGCAAAAAGCTTTATAATGAAATAAAAAGCTCTAAAAAGCTCATCCATCCATCATTAAAGTAATCCATATGACGCTAGTGGATTGATAAATGCCTTCTGAAGTGAAGCGATGGGTTTTTGCAAGATATTTAGCAAAAATATTCATATTTAAAATTTTATAAACTGTAATCACTAACTTCCGGCAATGGCCATACAAGTGTTCACAGAAGAGTCCAGTTTCAGCTTTGGAATTGATGAACACAGAAGTGCAGAGGATAGAGCAAAACAAAATGCAGGTCACAAACTTTTTTTTTAAACTTTTTTCTAATTTCATCTGGAAGTTTAAAAGAAACATGTAAGACGATTTCAGTATAAAAGAAGAGGAGTTACGTCATACATTGGGTCAGAGGTCACCCCTCTGCTGGAACTTGACTCTCTGTTGCCAGAAACCAGTGGCTATAGTTTATATATGGATATTTTTCTTGCAAAAACCCATCGCTTCACTTTTAGAAGCCATTTATTAACCCACTGGAGTCATATGGATTACTTTTTTGATGAATGTATGCACTTTTTGGAGCTTCAAAAACTTCTATTCAATGCTATTACAAAGCTGGGAAGAGCCAGTATATTATTTATTATAACTCTGATTGTGTTAGGTTGAAAGAAGAAAGTCGGTAACACTTTATTTTAATGTGTCATTGTTACATATGTTACATGTAATTACTATAGTAATAACTATAAATTATGCATAATTACATGCAACTAACCCTAAATCCTAATCCTAACCCTTTAGTAAGTACATGTAATTACTTAATATTACTCAGTACTTAAATGTATAATTACAGTGTAACAATGACACATTAAAATAATGTGTAACCAGAAAGTCATATACAACTAGGGTGGCTTGAGGGTGAGTAAATTATTGGATAATTTTCATTTTTTGTTGAACTATGTCTTTAAACTCAGCAATCAAATATAATCAGCAAATATTGATATGTGATTAATTAGATTACTTAATCAGCTTATTTTGTCATTGATTAATTATATAAACATTTTAAAATATATATTGACAATCCAAGAAATTATTATAGTATATATATATATATATATATATATATATATATATATATATATATATATATATATATATAATGTATACTTATATATACCATATATACTGTACTATGTATATATGGTATATATACATACATTTTCTGAGAATGACATTACAAAAAAAATTCAATCTTATAGATTTTACCTCTCCCAGTTCCACCATAAGCTCACAGTATCTCTGGATTTGTCCCAGTCTGATGTGGATTTCTGCTGCATTCTTGAGCCTTTCCTCTTTACTAGGGGCTCCAATACCACCCCCAAACTTTGACATCTTTACTATGGTCAGCTCTTGTGCTTCAGACTACAAATAAGGGACACATGGTAAAATAATTACAAAAAGTAGATAAAAACTACCAACCCGATCTCACGAGAATTCGTACGAATTTTACGAGGTGGCTAATTTGTAACAATTCGTATGACCTCACTTGTACAAATTCAGTACGTTTTGCTAAATCATACATATTTTACGAATTGGAAAATTCTTATGAATCCATACGAATGACCTACCCCTGACCCCGCCCCTAAACCTACCCATCATGTGGGTTTGGACAAATCGTACGAATTCGTATCGAGTGAGGTCGTATGAATTAGTATGAATTAGCCACTTTTTAATCACTCGTACGAATTGGTTGTGAGATAGCGTATAATCTACAGTACAAGTATTGAAAATTTAATATGCATTAAAAGCCACTATTAGAACGTTACATCACAGTTTATTCACTCACGGTTTTGAAGCGAACCAGGTGTTTCATATGCATGATGCCCTGCCCATAGTTCTGTGGAAGAAGACTATCATCTTGTCCGTTGATTACAGCAACCAGATCCCACAGGTTATGACTCCCTCCAGGTGGCTACAAAGAGAGAGTACATAACCCCTTATTTAGACTTCTAAATAAACTCCTGTGAGAGTTCTGTGTTGAGATTTACTTACTGAAAAACACTCAGAGAACCATCTGAGCTTCTTCATGCGCACATCGCTGGAGAGTTTATCTAGCTCCTGTTTAATATCTCTGGACACTTTTCCACACAGGAGGGGATGGGCTCCAGGAACCATAGCGCGATCTACACTCAATAAAAAACATGTGGTTTAATGTCTTTACAAAACCAATCCATGCAAACAGTATATCACATTTGCTTGTGCTTTAACCTGTGCTGCCAATGATGTCATCCCAGCTGTGGTCAGTAAGGATGTTGACCACTAAGGGAGCAATTAGAGGAGTGAGTGACCAAAGCCTGACCGTGGAATCTCTGGAGCAGGAAGCCATGGTAAATGGACGGCTGGGGTGACATGTTAGACCTGGGGGATTTCATAAGATTGACAAAGCTGCATAAATAATGTATATGCAATGACACAAAATGATGTCCCTACTACTGTATGATACATTTTACTCAAAGACAGTCCTTGGACAAAAATAAGTGTTCCCATTACATATTTAGGTCTCTTAGCTGTGCAGTGTTCTGCTTTTCCTGCCTTCATTTACAGAACTTGAATCATTTAACTGTTTCTAGAAATCACAATGTATAAAATGTAATCAATTAAATAAGCAATTTCTTTCAAAAAAAAAAGTGCATAAAGGATGACAACATTATTTTGTCTGCAGCATATACATTTAATACACTACCATAGACATCAGCTCCATGGTCATATACAGTGTCTAAACAGGTGCCATCTCTGGTATCCCAGACACGGATGGTGTAGTCCCAGCTCCCTGAGGTCAAAAGGTACGGCACCTCTGTGTTCCACATGAGACCCCGAACTGGAGCAGTGTGGCCACTCAGCACGTTAATGCATGCATCTTGGGTATAATCCCAGATACGGACAGTCCTAGTCAACATACACACTATACACATCCATTTATGAAGTTAGAGGTACACTCAGTCATTTTTATGTTGTTTTGGGCACTGATCTGTTTATATAAATTCATGCACAAATTCACAGTTACTAGTGTCATAGTAGAAATCCCCTATTCACTGTCAGCCATGATTTATTTATTGTAATTAAATTGTAATTGTAATATTGTGTTATTGTAATATTATAATTAGCCTATAAACTCAACCCATTGGGTTGAGTTTATAGGCTAATTATATGCAATTTATTGAACCTTTAAATTAAATGGTTATAGCAGTTTTTACTTTACAAAATTTGTAAATAAAAGGTTTGATGATTCTTTGATGATTCAATGATTATTTTAGTTATACTATGTTCATTATAATTGTATTTAGTTATTTATTTATTTATTTTATTTTTTTCAATTCATTATTCAAGTTTTTATAATTAAGTCCACAAAAAAATGCCCAAGGTAAATTTGAGAATAATCATTTGTAATGCTATGAAAACATGTATACTCCTGTTTGGGGTCCGTAAGATTTTTTAATGTTTGAAATAAAAGAAGCCTTTGTGTAATGCTAAAGTTGAATTTTCAGCATGTATTATTCCACTCTTTAGTATCACATGATCCTTCAGAAATCATTGTAATATGCTGGTGCTCAAATAATAAATCGATAAATTGAATGTGTCACGCTTGGCATTGTGGGCCACCGGTTACAGTTGCTGAATAAAAGTGTTAATTTCTCTCTCTCTCTCAAAAAAAAAAAAAAATATTTCTTAATGGCTCTAAACAAAGCAGTAGTGTATATTGGAGAGTAAATTGTGATTTGAATTGAATGATTACCCATCATCTGAGCCACTGCAAAGTATGCCCTCTCTGAGAGGTGACCAACGCACATGGAATACTTTGGCCGTGTGACCTGTAAAGACTTTTAGTGGCTGGTCTGAACTGGTGGCCAAGTAATAGACTCGAACATTCTTGTCTTCACAGCCAGTGGCAATCATATCTCTGCAATGGTGAAAGAGAGAGAATGAAAATGTATTAATTATAATTGTGATGGCAAGATAAAATAATACTGGTGAAAAGGTTCCGTCATCTGTTTGCGTATCTGATAACACTGATCACATACTTGTTATTTTGACTCCAGTCACAGCCAAACACTGCTGCTGGATGTTTGTATTTGTGCAACACTTTGCCGTCAATGGTTCGAATTATGCTGAAATCACACAGAATAAAAAGTAACAATATCATGTCTATGAATATGAGGACAATGTGGCTTCATTACATGGATGGACTATGGCTTGTGGGAATGTCAGCCAAAACTAAAAATGGACTCACCAAAATCCATCTCCACTGCATGTGGCTATTCTTTTGGAATCCTTATGACTCCAAGCAACACAAAAAATACCATTCTTCCCATGCTGCAACACAATTCCATTAAAACTCATGATGATTCCGATTTTGCAATCGAAATTAAAATAACAATAGCCATATAAATCTCATAAATTAGAGTTATTCATTCTAAATACTTAGTATCCTTAAAAAAAGAATGCTTGCCTCATTAAATCTTGTGATCATTTTTCCCTTTTTAACATCCCAAATAAAGGCGCCATTTCTTGATGTAGCTCCTGCTATGCAGTTCAAGTCTCCTTTGGGTTACATTGAAACATATAAATGAAGGAAAGAGTTACACAGAAACAAAACCTGTCTGAGGCCACGTTTACACAAAGCCGGGTATTTAGCAAAACGAATATTTTCCCCTCTCCGTTTTCAAAAATAACATTGTTTACACACCCGCATAAATACGCCGTCGAGCGCCATCATAACTATGCTAAACCTAAGGCGGCAGTGTAGGGGTTAAAGATAAAGCCATGCAAGCCAATCAGAATAATGGAATCGACAAGAGAGAACCTAAAACGCTGTTTCTCCCAGTTTACACGACAACAAATATCCGGCGTTTTAAAAAATCTCCACTTTGCCCGGAGTTTTTAGAAATAATCGTTTTCACTGATAAAAACGGCGTTTTCGTGTAAATGAGAGGGCAAAACGCAGAGAAATATCTGCGTTTTCCCATCGTGTAAACGGGGCCTGAAACTGCAGCAGTAACATGGGCTTTTCTAATAGTATGTATTGTTCTTACCAGGGGCCCAGGACAGAGAGTACACCACTCCCTCATTTCCCGGAGATGTGTACACAGCAGTTAAGGTGTTTATATCCCAGACTTTTATCGTCCCATCAAATGAAGCTGTAGCTAAAATGTTTGGGTCATCTGGCTTGAATTTACAGTCGAAGATAGTTTCAACATGACCCTGTGACAAAAACAATGTCACAAAGTCATAGAAACCATACATGATTGTATTATAATTATATAAACATTATAATGACTTCATTGTTATTGTTAACTAAAACTAAAGACTTAAAAACATTTTAATTTAAATTAAGCCGCAATTACACGTCAACTACCTCTCATTAATTTGCAACTACATGTTAACTAACTTGCAACTACATGTCAACTAGCTTGTTAATTACTTAATTAATTACGATTATGGAAATTACAAAAAATAAAATTGAAAATATAAAATGATAAGCTAATTTTCTTTATTCTTTAAACATATTTTTTATATCTATGAAAAGTGCTGCAATAGCAGGGTGAAAATTGAAAGGAAATACAGTTAAAAAAATAAAATGTTTCATCGGATGATGACGAATGGGGTTTCGCTTAGAAAGCTTATCAACTTCGAAGTCTTACAAAACGAGCCAATGGCAAAGAAATGCGGTCAGAAGTGAAAGGAATTAGATCTGTACAGTAATGTCCTGAGATAATCATAAGAGCATGTTTTAAAGGGATACTCCACACAAAAATTCTGTCATCATTTACTCACCCTCAAGTTGTTGGAACCCTGTATGAGTTTCTTTCTTCTGCTGAACACAAAGGAACATTATTTTGAAGAATATTTGGAATTTTGGCATCATTTACCTACATAGTATTTTTATTTCTACTATGGATGTAAATGGTGCCAAACAACTGTTTGGTTACACTTGTTTTTCAAAATATCTTCCTTTGTGTTCAGCTGAAGAAAGGAACTCATACAGGTTTGCAACAACTTGAGGGTGAGTAAATGATGACAGAATTTTCATTTTTAAATATCCCTTTAATGTTATAAACAACATAATTAAGTTCAGACAGTTGAATTATTGAAAATTAATGCAGGGCCACTTCAGAAAATTAGACACCTGAGGTATGCACATTTTGCTTTGTGTTGTGGGTGTTATCACCTCATTTGTGCATTCATTTATGATAATTCAGTGGCATGTTGTCAATTATTCCTTACTTAACCATGGAGTGAAAAGGTTATGTTGCATTTCCATCGTTAACAACAATAAAGGCAACTACAAGAGCTGTTTACCTGAGAAAACAACATGAACTCTTGTTGAATTGATCAGCACTAGGATGGAAAGGGCACCACTTCAAAAGCAGAATAACTAATATAAAAGCATCATTTTGAGCCATTGGTGCTTACTTGAATACATTAATTTGAATAACCTACAGCTAACTCTTACAAAATATTTTTTTTGTGTAGATATTAAATATAAAAAGTGTAATAATCATTTCAGGGTTTTTCATTGTAAGTGCACAGGTAACAACATGTCAGTTTTCTTACCAGATCCCGCAGGAAGTCCCACTTTTTGGCACCCATGTCATACAGTCCAACTCCTCCATCCATGAAACAACAGACAGCGTGCCCGGGTGGGAGGGAGAAGGCTTGGTTCTGTGAAAGTGTAGGTGGAGGCACAGCCTCGCTAGTGGAGGAGGTGTAGTGATTCTTGGAGGGGGAGTTTGAGCTAAAGGCTGAGAGCGATAACACCAAAATCAATATGAGTCATTATGATGCTGTACACAAACATTTAAATAAAAGCTTAATGGTGAACATGAAAAAACATACATTTCTTTGCTGGCGGGGAATTTAAAACATGAAGTGCATGGAAGCCGGTTTTCTTCAGTTTAAAGTTATCCAGAGGTGTCGCTCTTGATACGTTCCAAACTCTTAGCACACCAACTTGAGAATCTTGAGAATTCAATATAAGTAGATAAACATTTTTTTTAACTGATGTGAATATGCAAATATGACTGAGCATTCCATTTCAATCAACACCCCAAACTCTAAATGTAATTAATAATTAAATGATATCAGATCAAAGTTGGTCTGTTAAGATTAAAACTACTATTTCCCACTGGCCCTTCTGTGTGTGTTGTTTATCTTACCCCCTGTGATAAACATGCCAGGGGCACTGGGCACCCAGGCCAGACACTGCACGGAGGCAGCAGCACTGGGGAAACTAAAGGTAGTTATGCAGCATAGAGACTCAGAGTCCAGTAGTCTAATGCCATTGTGCATGTTGGCCACCAGTAGGTAGTCTGTGCTGAGAGGGTCCCACTCCAGAGCTGTGATGGGGTCTTCCTCATCTGTGCCTTCTAACGACTCAGGCCGCAGTACATGCTTTTGATTCTTTGAGCCTAAGGTGATATAATTAAAAGAAATGTTATTGTTCAGGTTAGACCTGGGCACTATTATCTCTTTTATTTATAATACTATTTTCCATCATTTATGACAACATTTTCCCGCCATGGATAATTTCTTCATGCAATCTATTTATATCAATCTAGTTATACCGTAGGGGGTGCAGTTACTAGGCTAATGACTGTGTACAAACTCTACTAAATTCAAGGCATTGCAATTGCATAAATTAGTATCAAATTTTCAAATAATAAAAATTAATTACAAATTATGCAAATATTTATTTAGCACATTGCAACAATGCACTAGCCTGGTTAAAACCAGACAATTCTTAGTTGTAACTGAGATATGGTCTGACAAAAGCGCCATAGACAAATCATTTCCAGAGGGGCGTCACCAGCGGACGTCGCGTGTAGACCTACTGTAGGTGCGACTACGGGAGCTCGGCTCCCTTAATATGGCATGGGCTTTCCAATTTTGGGGGGTCTCAAAATATATTCACAAAGTTTTATTTTGACGTGCAATTTCAGTATTATTTGTAAAATATCAAAAATATTTTTAATTTGTGCATGACGGCGTTTTAAACCTAATTCACTTCAATAAAGATAACTATACATGCTATTCTTGTCATGAGCATCAAGGTATGGTGGCGCTGCAGTGCAAATTCCAATCATGTTTAATGCATGTTAACTCAAAGATTCGTAGAAAAAATATAAACGTTGGAGGCCATAGATCTGCGCAAGTCTTTGAAATCCATTCTGTGTTAAGGTAAGGCACATTATTCCCAATTATGTGTTGTGGCTGGGTTTGTTATAGGTCTGCTTGACTCTCGATGTCTTAGGCCTAATTAAACGAAGGAATTGTGGTATTCTTCTGTAGCCGACGAGTAATTAAAACCTTGTTCAGGTGAACTCAAACACAGCCTATTTATAGACTATTTGTGGATGGCTATTGCTGTTTGACTTATCAATTTGTTTCAATACGGTGAATCCTGTATATAGTGCTTGCATACATTTGTAGCTGTTATGTATCTTTGGAAGTCCTTGAAATGAATGGGTTTCATAGTGCCGCGCATTGCACGTTCTGTCTGAAAGGCGCTTAAATCCTCTGCACGCGCAAGTGCACGAATACCCCCCCCACCCCCCAAAAATCGGGCTCCCCCAAAGGACACGGTATAGTTCGAACACTGCCTAAAACCAATCAGAGCGATGAAGGAGATGACGTTTTCAGAGCGGTGGCCAGTGGAGAAACATCTCAGAGTGTTGTTCTTTGCTCAGTTTTTAACAAAAAGGAACGTTCAAATCACTTAAAAACAGATGCGATAGCTGATTTGAGCGAGTGACGTTCGACGGCGTCCATCTTTGTAATGTATGCTACAAAATCTGCTTCAAAATCCCAGCGCTGTCGTCATCATGTAAAGCCCGCCCCAACGTTTCTGATTGGTGCCGTGATTTCTGCGGACTGGTAATGGGTAACTTTCAGAGCAAAATTTGAAATTTCTAAACTTCCGGCAAATCTAAATTTGCCAGAAGTTGTCTGGGTTTTCCCAGGCTAACAAAGCATAGTAAAAAATAAAACTCAAACTAAAATGTTTAACTTGACCCAACTCATGTGTACATTAAAGGGTAACTAAACCCCTGGTCAGAGCCTGACTATAACCACTGGCAATATTTGAAAAATGCTGAAAAAGTGAGCAGACCCCAGTGGAGATAGAGGGGACGAAATAGATGCTAAAACACTCTATCCTGATCGTTTTCAATACTCGCAATTCCAACACCTGACTCACTACAGTGGTTTTGACGAAACAAGCTGGTTTTTATACTGCCGAACATTCCGACTCCCAAACGTGAGTGTATACCCGCAGTAGCGCTTGCCAAGTGCAAAGAGAGAAGACGCAGCACCGCCGCAAGTCCTTAATATGGAAAAAAATAGATTCGTGGCCATTGAGAATCAATTTTGATTTGACCACGTTTTAAAAAACAATTAATCGAAAAATCTATTTTTTGCCCAGCCCTAATCAATTTATAAATACATTTTGAGTTTTGATCGAAATTATTGCTAGGGATATATCAGTGTCACTGGATATTGGTAGGGACACGTCCCTAGCGTCCCTACTAAATTCTACGCCCCTGCTCCTTGGGAATGTCTGACACCGGTACACACTGTAATAGACCTGCCAGGCGTGAAAGCTTGACAGGCGTAGCAACAGTAACTAGGGAGGGCGGGGCTTAGCGAAGGGTCAATAGCAACCCTGATTAGTTCTTTATTGTTCCATCGGGTGTTAATGATTTCCTTGTCATCTTGTGCTTTAGTTTAGTCAGTCATTGACTTTGCTGTTTGGATTCCTGTTCAGGATTATGTTCCTGGTCCCTGGTTGGATTTGCTTTTTTTATGTTTTTCTTTAATAAACTTTTGCTGCATTTTGTTTTTACCACTGATGTGGCAGTTACCAACATTCGTCAAAATATATTCTGTGTTCTGCAGAAGAAATAAATGCACAAAGGTTTGTAATGACACATTTTTAGCATTAACAAATGAATCAACATAAGCAGTTACAGTACCTGGTTGAAAGACGGACAGACTGCCATCAGTGTGTCCAAACACCACTTTTCCCTTCTTCAATGGATGCCAGCGGAACAGGCAGATATCCGAGAGGAAACTGTGAGCCTCCTTATGCACAGTAACTCCAGAGTCAGGCCCAGAGATGGACCATATGTACAGAGGACCCCGGTGGGATACGAATGCAACACTGTCACCCGCATTCCAGCACCAGCTTAGAGAAGCTGGAATACCTGGGAAATATAAATTTAGACAAGTTTAAGACCTGACATAAAGAAAAGTCATAAAAAAACTGCTGTTAAAATATCTTAGGACTGAGTTAAAACTATTCAAAACTGTTCATCTTTAGTCTGAGAAAAACTTGCATTTTGAGTGGTGTCTTGAAGGACACATGTTGTCAGGTGGAATTTGTGTCTTGAGCTGGTGTGTATTTCTAAGGACACAACAGTAGGTGTGTGGGCAGTGGTACCTTTGGTGTTATCTAGCCGTGTAATGGCCTTCTGCTCGGCCACGTTCCAAATAATGAGCAGGTTATCAGCACTTGCACTAGCAAACACTTCAGGGTTGTGTGGACACCACGATATAGCCGTGATTGTCTTCTTGTGTTCAGACATGATCGCTCGCAGCTTAAACTCATTATATCTGTGATCAAGCTGGAAAGACACAATTCAATCAGTTAAATAACATAAAAAGTCTCATTAGACTACATTTGTAGGCCATAAAAAGGTTAGTTCACCCAAAAATTACAATTAAAATGAGGATATTTGTAATGAAACTTGAGAGATTTATGTTTCTCCATTTGAATTCCATTCAACCAAAATGTTGACACTTTAGAAAGTTAATTAAGACATCCTAAAAATAATCCAAACAAATTCAGTGATTTAATGAAGAAACACAATCGCTTTATATGATGAACAGATTTAATTTAGGATCTTATTCACATATAAACATTGATCAATGTGCATACATAGAACACATCTAATATGTGTAAAGGTAATGATGGATATTTCAAAACACTGCTTCATGAAGCATCGAAACCTTTACGATTCTTTTGTTACGAAACAATGATTCGGAGCATTTATCAAACTGCCAGAATCACATGATTTCAGTAAACGAGGGATCATTACGTCATTACGATTTTGAGACATGGTTCACCACTGAGGGGCGATGATCTCTGTCAATCCAATGAGGAGTCACTTAGAACCAATGAACAAGTGTATGTGGGTTTTACCTGATCTCGAATCAGTTTTATACATTTGTAGATGTTTTAATTAGACATTAGTATAATAAAAATGTATAATGTAGTTAATAGTTTCTTTTTGGCATGTTTAGCTGAGCCGTTCATAGAACAAGCGAAACAAACCATGACAACTGATCAAATAATATACAGACACTTTATAATCTTATTTTTTATTTTTTTGCATTAATACTGTTCTGACCACTAGGGGTCTGCGTACAGATGGGTGTCAGATTGTTTCGAAGCCGCGAATCTGCCCACCACTATGTACTGTAAAGGTTAGGGGGTTGAGTTATGAGGCAGTGACTCATTGATGCAGAGAAAACGGGCTTTATTTGAAAAAAAAAAAATAAAATAAAAAAAAAACACCTTTGGGGGAAAACAAGACACTGCATCTAGACATCTAGACACTGTAAAATGATCAGGCAGGGCACGAATAGTACATACCGGTAAAACAACGAACTGACACAGGACTGATAACACAAGTGCTGAATCCAAAATTGCTATTTCCTACGTTGGTCCACTAATACTGTTCACTTGAAGGAGTGAATGAAAACAAGTGAGTGAATTATTGTGGTTGAATGAGCGCACTCAATATTGTCCAATATGGTTTCGGACACCACTACAAATGGTTGTTTTACTACTTCCATAGTAGAAAAAAATATATGCTATGGAAGTCAATGGGTCCAGAAACTCTCTGGATACTGATATTCTTCTAAATATCAGAAAATTGGCTGAATGGATTCGAAAACAGTAAAACCCAACTGATTAACTCTAGGGGAGTTGTAAAATGAGCCTATTTCCAAAAAAAGTGGAGTATCCCTTTAAGTGAATTTTGTCAATAAAAAAGGAAAGAGGAATTTACTTCACTAACAGTGCATTGTTTACTATAATTCATATTAAAAAAGTTACACTTACTTGGTACACATATATAGCGAGCGTGGCACAATACGCAAACCTGTCCCCACTGGCAGCACACACGTCTTTATTCCAGGGCTGACATCCAGCGGCCAGCAGTCCAACCTGCTTCACCTGAGACATCTTTACCTGGACAACGAGACAGTAGCAGCAATAAGGATCTGTGATGTGGTCCATTGGTCTCAGCATTTATAATAAAAGAACAGTTGTTGCAGTTAAGAAAACAGACATTTAATTTTTACATGGAAATGAATGTCACCTATATCTAAAAGCATGTTATTGATGTTACAGTGAACAATTTATCCATGCATGTTTTTAATGTATGATGTATGTCGAAATTTATTTGAGTTTTTTTTTTTTTTTTTTTTTTACTGACAAAGTTCGAGAGGAGCATGTTCAGATAATCAAACAAATTAGCACGGGAGGAACGCATTCAGTTAGTCAACTGAATTAGCACAACAGGAGGCAACAGTATTTACAGCAGACATACCTCTGTCCTACGACAGTTTTCCAGCATCCCTCCAGTTTTCCAGCCCTCACCTCGGACAACACGCCAAATACGCATAGCCAAATAAAAACCCACCCCATTCTTACAAATAAATGCAACGTCCATCCAATCAACAACAGATTTATAGATTTATTCTGTTTGGAATGGATAAACCATTTCACTCTGATGTACATCACAACACGAAAGAAAAGATTTACCTCTACTTCTGTTATATTGCAATTTTAACAATTCTAGGGTTAATCTGACTATGATATGTAACTACAATAAGCTACATTTTATAAGTAAAGATTGAAAAACAAACAAACCAGATTGTACTGTAACTGTGTAAAATCTTTAGAGTAAAACAAATCCAGACCTCAATGTTCACTCTCTCTCTCTCACAACTTACAAGCACCATTTGAGCCCATTCATGTGAAGTAAAAAAAAAACCACACACACTTTCTAATGCATGTCTCAAGACACCTGCATTCTGTTCCATTCCGATTGCACTGCGTCTATCTGTTTCTGAACACAATAACATGTCCTGTGTGAGCGACCCCTTAGGGTGACACTAGCGAGAAACAACCCTCTGTTTGATCTAGCTCTGTCTTCTTTACATTTGAAGTGATAAGGCTACATCAGATGACTTAAAGATCGTCACGCAGCTCCTACCTTTGGTTCATTGTGATATTTGCTGAAACAGCACAGGCTTTCCATGTCTGCTATCCTCTCGCCTTGACAGACGTAAAGCCAAACAGGGCTCTGTAATAGCGACTACAAGATCAATTATCGTTTCAATAGTCTGTGTGTGACTGTTGCCCAATGTGTGAGTGCATATATGTAAAAATGGGGTAGAGAAAGCGAACCTGCTCATTGACTGGTGCAGGCTGCTCGTGTGGGAGAGGTGGCTGGAGACGAGAGTGATGGAACAGCTCCCGCCGGTAGCCAGGCAACAGCAAGATCCCTTCATTTAAACTCCTCTCACTTACCCCCCTCCCTGACATACATGCAACCACCTCATCTCACCCCTGCACAGCCTCCTCGAAGGTGTTTATGCTGCTCCCATTTGCCTAATGATTAACATGCTCCTCTGTCCAGCATGTATACACGACCACAACACAATACGTCACATGCACAAACTTACACAGACTACATTGCACATACAGCGAGATCCTCACAACCGCAATTAGGGGAAACAATCTAATTGTGATTTTACTGATAAAAATGTACATTTAAAGGGCGGGTTGACTGCGATTTCAATTTTTTTTCATTTAAATAGTGTGTAATGTTGCTGTTGGTGCATGAACAGTATCTGCAAAGTTGCAGCACTGAAAGTTCAGTGTAAGCAGAGATATCGTCTTTTAAAAATCAGGAAGTATAATTGCCTACAAAAACGACTCGATTGGGACTACAGCTGGGTTATGGTACGTCACTAACCCACACATTTGCATAAACCACTCCCTCCAGAATATGCAGAAACAGGCATGACCATATTTCTGCAGCACGTCGAGTGAGTTGTGTTCACGCAGCTGTCAGGTCTTCTGTGTTCGAACTTCCCACGGACGCTGTACTTCGACAACAATGGATACAATTTATGTTTGATTATGTTCCTGAAAATGACGATCGTAATCTAGCTCTCTGTGCTGCGCATTTTACGGAAGACAGCTTCCAGAATCTCCACGAGTTCAAAATTCAACAAGAAACTGTTACTAAACATGAAGCAGATCCAACTTTAAAACAAGAGGCAGCAGTTGTTGGGCCACAACCTGTAAGTAGGCTAAGACTTAATCATTTTAAATGTATTTGCATGTATAATTCCAGACGTAGCCTTGTGTTTTATTATTTTTCAAATGCCAGCGCTGGCTTTATAAGCTACTGGTTATGATATTTTGTGTCAACCACAAATGCGTACAAACATTATGGACCTGAATTTTGTATAAGTACTAATGTTGTAAATGTATTTTTCATGTATATATGCTTTATGACTTTATTTTCGATTTAAAAAAGAACGTAAACTTGCCAACGCTGTTTGTGTTTAACATTAGTTAGCCAGTCAGTTGCTATCGTTGCCAGTCAGATGCTATTGTGTAAAACAAACATGTATATAGTTAAAAATGTAGCAAATTATCATTCAGAAATCTTTATTAAGAGCCGTGTGTGTTGAGGTTCTGCTTGACTCGATTCATCGCGGCTTTCTCGGTCTGATTCTGCGTCAAACTGAACTGCAGTCTCGACATTATTATTTACGTGTATCCACCGTCTATGTTATCCACCTTTGCATGCCCGTTATGCCGGTAAAGGTAATGGGCGTTAACCTTCCGGACAACTTGAGCGACAGTTTAGCCAATCACAAAACACCGGCCCAAACGAACCAATCTGAGCCCACAACGTCATTCTGAGGGAGTGTTTTCATAGAATCAGGAAGTGAACCGCTCGTTCAGGGGACAGAGGAGAGCGCGGCTTACAATAAAGGTGAAATTTATGAAAAATAAGACTTAAAAAAAAAAGAAAAACCACAGATATATGTTATATTGCACCCCATAAACACAATCATGCAAAGAAAAAAAGCAGTAAAACCCCCTTTAAAATGTGATTTAAAAAACACATTTACTGTGCTTGTTTATAGGGCCACCCAATTTGGGATTACACAAATGTTGTGATTATATATCACAGTGTCTCTAAAACAAACCAACAAATAAGTAAATAATAATAATTATATGATTTTATTGTTAAAGTTGAGATGTTTTTTTATCTCGATGCGGCGCAGACGCGCTTGGAAAAACGAGAGCGTCGCACCCGCGTTGCTTCCATTATGAGTGCGCAAACCACACACCTACATATGAAATAACGAACATGAGCGTGCAAAAGACGCTGTGATATGTGAACAGGCCCTAAAGCGACCCAAACTCAGAGCAGATGCAGAGAGTTTGTCAGGAACAGCATTTAATGCGAACCGAAGAATGAGCCGCGAATCAAGCCGCTTTGAGACTCCAAACATTGGAGGATAATGAGCTGCTCATTATCATTAAGAACATAGTGCTGCGCTTCACACTGAAACACGCAGCCAGGCTTGGGAGGGTTTAAAAAATGTATTCCGATACAGTTACAAATTATTTCATAAAAAAGTATTCAGTATAAAGTAATCCAAGTACCAGAATATGAAAGTAATGTAACTGATTACTTTTGGATTACTTCAAGGATATTATTTAAAAAAAACTTTTACCTATTAAGAATTTCACATCCCCTAAATATATTTATTTAAAGGGCTATAGAGACATCTAGTGGCTACTGTATGGTTTTACAGATTATTATGTATTATGTAGGTTACAAGAAAATAATAAAAACACAACATTTAAAAATTCTACACAATCTACATTATTAGTTTATTTTAAAATAGGAAATAAACCGTTTACTAATGCCGTGATCTTTCTTAATTTGCCTGACTGAACTTGGACCATTAACAGTAGGAGTTCCCTTATTTTAGCTGTGAACATTTCCTTAAGTGAGACTGAGAACGAAGAGATTATGAAAGGACATTTTAGGTACCTAAAAAAGATACTCTCTTTAATTGCTACAGATTCCAGCATCGCTAGAAAACTTTCAACTGCGATCATACAAACCACTGAATTTTAAAGCAGTAATACACACTACATAAGCTAACAACAAGGCACAGTTTGCACTTTAAAACCATGTTGTGTGAATTTTCCTCTTTAAAAACAAAATAGCAGCGGAATTTCAAAGAAATAAAAGCATTTTTACCTGTGGGCATCATCGTTTCTAGCAGCAGTGATTGAATCGATGTCTGAGGAGCTTGTTGTCGAGAGCTGTTATTACGCAGTCACCAGCGGGTGGCACACGTGACTAGTGTTGTCACGATACCAAAATTATTGTTTCGATACCGATACCAAGTCAAGTATTGCGATTTCGATACTTTTTCGATACTTTTACTGAAAAGGAAAGTATTTCTTACAAGGCGTTTCACATACACCTCCTTTGCATAGGTCTGTGCTCTTTAATGCTGTAATAACCTAATATAAATAAACCACTGACATGCACATGCTCTGATGCTATAATCATATAGCCGATAGATCATTTTGCTGATGTTTTGTATCCTTTAATTTAGCAGCTTGCAAATTATTTATGCTATCCATGAAAGTTGGGGGGAAAGTTGTACACCTAATACAAAAATAAATGAAACATCTCCAGTTAACTAGCAGATAATTCATTTAGTTCGCTATTAAATAAGAGATCTGGCGCTAAAATCTGTTGTTTTTTTTAAAATCAAGCAGAGCGCTAGTATGTGATCAGTAGTATGGATACAGTGTCTTTTGCGGCTCGCACAGTCGCGCGCCCCTCTTCACACGGACGCGCGCTTCAAACTATCGCCGTTGCAGAGACTATTGTGTACAAGCCGCTGGATTATATTCTCAAATAACGTGCAATGTATGACTATCAGACCGGCCCTCGCAGCCTCGAAACACTACCGGCCCACCGGGAAGAGAGCCCACTCACCGGATTGCCACTCCGCTACTGACAGGCGGCCACTGTATCACGTGTGCTCGCGCATGCAGCCGTCTGCAGCGTTTGTATCATGTCAGCTGCAGCTTCTTTGCTGCGCGCGTGAGGAGAAACAGACGTTCATAGGGAGAGACTGGAAGCGTGCGTGGCACACAGCAAAATGAAATACGTCTCTTACAAATCTGGAACGCGGTCATTCATAAAAGTATCGATACTAATAAATTTAGGTATCGTGAGGTTTTTAATTTCCGAGTATTGCGAAACTTTTGAAGTATCGGTGCACCGTGAAACACTACACGTGACTCGATGTCGCAGAGCATAGACAGTAAGGTCGCGAGTCATTAATATAGTGTTATTATGCCAATATACAGATTTACATTGTTTTAAATTACACCATTGTAATCCTGAAAGTATCCCCCTCTTTTTCAAAAAGTAACTATAATCTGATTACTACGTTTTTTGATGTAACTGTACATTACAGTTACTGGATTTTTGTATCCTGATTACATAACGCCGTTACATGTATTCCGTTACTCCCCAACCCTGCACGCAGCACATATATTTATTGATCAAATCGCAGCATTTGCAATTTGATAATACTGCTAAGCCATTTCGCTATAACATCCATTCATCGCATACGCATATATAATAAGCTTCATTCAAATCATGTAGGCCTTCTGCAGTAAAAATGCATCGTAAATGCAAATGCAGAAAGAATATAATGAGTTGAGAGACAGGAGGTCAAAAAGTGGATGATCTTTGAGAAATTTGTGCGCTCATCTATGATTCCGACCTTAGAATGCCACCAAATGCCACCAAGATCGTGACCAGCAGAAGTTTGGCTTTGTTAGTGATGTCACCCCCACAACACCTCCTACCCCTTCGGCTGGACTGCGGGGGAGAGCGTGTGTGAAATGTAGACAGAGCAAAACACACACAGAGGGAGAGCGAGAGATGGGCCACTCGTGAAACCGTTTCCTAGGCGATGAAGACTAACTCCAAGAGGCGGTTGAGATGAAGTGGCAGGAGCTCTGCTGGAGAGGGCGAGAGTGCTGGCCAGCATCAAACATCCTTCACCTGGGTAACACGCACCACATCGACCAACGTTTGCTCCCGCACTACCAACATTAGAATAATGTTACGAATACAAATTAATCTTATAAAGTCCTTGAGAAAAAATGCCTCATCGCTATTTAAAAATAGCAAATAGGACTGAAATGAGATCTGTAATAACATTTGTAATTTAGATCGGTAAGTGCCTCCCTTTCATTACGGACATAATAATACCTACTAGCTTATCTTAGATGAAAATGAACAAATAGCCTGTTGCATAAATTAAGCAAATATATATGAGAGCCTATTCTCTGCAGAATTTGGTTTCATTTATATATTGAGACAGCATTGCAGCCAAATGACCATGACAATCACACTGCATGCCACAGGCTGCCATTTTGTCATTTTCAATGCAAGCCTGACACAGATACTGTCCATTATCATGCCCTCTATATAAATCTATAAATATACCAGAATGTCCAGGCTATTATTGTGGGATAATAAAACAAAGCCCACAACACCTAGACCAAAAACCATGTCTGTAGGTTAGAGATTGTCACTATCGACCCAAAAACAGATTCGATTTTTAGAATGAAAGCACTTTAATTGGTCCAGTGCACACACACCTATAGGACTATATATACACACACACCTAAAGGACTATTAAGCACACCATACTAATACAGTGTTTGACCCCCTTTCGCCTTCAGAACTGCCTTTCTACATGGCATTGATTCAACAAGGTGCTGAAAGCATTCTTTAGAAATGTTGGCCCATATTAAATAGGATAGCAGTTGATGGAGATTTGTGGGATGCACATCCAGGGGACGGAGGTCCCGTTCTACCACAACCCAAAGAATTGGGTTTGAGATCTGGTGACTGTGGGGGCCATTTTAGTATAGTGAACTCATTGTCATGGTCAAGAAAGCAATTTGAAGTGATTCAAGCTTTGTGAAATGATGCATTACTGAAAATCCCAGTAACTGAGCAGATTGTGAAATACTCAGACTGGCCCGTCTGGCACCAACAACCATGCATGCCATATTTATAATTTACAATTATGCAACAACAGTAATAATATATAGGCTAATAGTAGGTACAGTACAGGTAGGCCTAACATATTCAACATATTTTTTGTGTTTTTAAGTCTGTTATGCACATCAAGCCTGCATTTATTTGATAAAAAATACAGAAACATAAATGGTAAAATAATGGTTTTCTTTTTTAATGTACTTTATAATATAATCTATTTCTGTGATGCCAAGCGGAATTTTCAGCATCATTTCTTTTCAGTGTCACATGAAACTTTAGACATCATTCTAATACGCTGATTTATTATCAATGTTGGAAAAAGTTGTTCTGCTTAATGTTTTTTTTTTTTGGAACATGTGAATACCTTTTTTCAGGATTCATTGATGAATAGAAAG
Source organism: Hybognathus amarus (assembly GCA_030378365.1). NCBI lineage: Eukaryota > Metazoa > Chordata > Actinopteri > Cypriniformes > Leuciscidae > Hybognathus > Hybognathus amarus. The sequence continues at coordinate 243,865 of JAQIUQ010006921.1, read as the reverse complement.
AAATAAAAAAGAACAGAATTTATTTAAAACAGGGGTTCTAACTCAAGTCCTCGCAAGACCCACTGCTCCTGCATATTGGCATGTCTCCCATTCAACATACCTGATTCAGATCCTCAGCTCTCTGTCTATCCTGAGCGAGCTGAGGATCTGAATCAGGTGTGTGAAATGAGGGAGACATGCACAAGATGCAGAGCATGGGTCGCGAGGACTGGAGATGAGAACCCCTGATTTAAGATATGATTTTATAAGTCTTTACTACCACTTTGAATCAATTTAAAAAAAAAAAACAACATTTTGAAGCTTTGATTGTGTTTACAGTGTGCAATATAACGTATTACATGTTTGCGTGTAAAAGAACAGTATTTTTCACACTATTTAATTATCTGTATACCCCTGTTTTCACTCTCCAAAAAACAGGGCTCGAATAACTTCCTTGCTTATGAAGTTCCTCCTTCAGAAATACGTAACTGAGTTTTGATTGTGCCAGCGGTTCCTGTGTTGTGATTGGACAGCAGCTTATCGCACGTTGCCCAGAAAGGTCACGCCTCTTACCATTAATTGGAGATGCATGTGCTGATTGTTATTGTAAAAATGTCAAACATATTACCATATCAATTTGAGCCTGAATCAGACCTGGAGAACATAGATGAAGAGAATCAATTAGAACCTGTTCAAACACAACTTTTGCAGGATGTTTCACAATGCTAAGCTGTTTATTTAGTAGTTGTCATACTTTTAATTGGTTAAAATGTAATGTTAAATGTTACAAACTGTTATAAAAGCTTGTGGTATATGTTTTTTTTTCATCTGTTGAATTAACAATGGTGTAGTTTAGTCCATTGTTTATTCCTACCTTAGTTACACATGTGCACAAGTTTTGATAAGTAATATATGTCCAGTCTCATTCAAGTTTGGTGCAGTTGCAAAATGATACTAGCTACTACTTTTTTTTTCTTTCGTTGTTTTCTTTGCTTTTATTGGAGATAGTCCGGTGTTCCCCTTTGTGTTTTGACGCCATAGATGGGCGATGAAAAGGAAATAAAGAAACATCCGTATCTTCTAATTAAACTATAAATTTCTCCGGATTTGAAAGTTGGTGGAAACTGTCAGGAGAATGTAAGTACACATCTAATAGAAATATATAACATACAGTAGATACAGTTATTTTTGCTATTTTTAAAGCAGAAAAAATACAAAAATACATATTGTGCCTTTAAATAAAATATCTCGCTAGGCATTAAACTTTGAGCTTTATAATTTTACAGGTATTATTTATGCTCTAACAGCAACATTACACACTAACTAAAGTTTAAAAAATGGAATCGCAAAGACCGGACCTTTAAAACATCCTTGCTGAAAAGTATTCATTTATTTCAGAAAAAAGAAAAGAAAAATTGACCCTGAAATTACTGAACTGAAACATGGTGTTTGAACATAAATGTGTGTTGGCAGTGTGTGAGCAAAACCACCCTATAATGATAAAAATCCACCCAGTGTTTTTTTTTTTTTTACAATCTCAATAAATCATATGCACTGTCTGAGAATCGAGCTGTTCTAAGATTCAGCTCTTTGTGACGTAGAATTGAGCAAGGAGTTTGATTGACAGTGTGGTTGTGGCATAGACCCCGCCCCGGTGATCTGTACACCATCCTCCATTGTTTCAACGACAGCCGGTTATGTCTCCTAGAATAAGTGTTATGTTGTGGGATGCGGTGTAATAATGACATACATAGTAGTTTTCACTTACTTCCGACATCAGAGCCACTGAAAACACAGAGGATGTATTGTATTTTGGAAGTTTAAGTGGCGCCTTTCCTTCGTAAATAAGTTTATGTTATTTACTGACTGACTGTTCTGTGAACGAGAGTCAATTCTAAAGCAGGTCTTGCTTCAAAGTTAAACCTCAAGTGTGGATCGTCGTGACTGTTCGCGATCCGACGACACCTCCAGTAACAGTAAGTGCATTTTATGATTTTTGAGCAAATATTCATTTCAGTGCTGAGCCAATTCAACAACAAATGCATCTAAGTTGTTGTCCGCGTTGACGACACCTATAAATTAAACCTTGTTTGTATAGTGTGTAACCACACGTTTATAAATTTTTTAAAAATATTGCATTAAAAACTGCATATATTTTCTAGTCATCTTCTCACATTTGCCACAGAAGCATCTGTATGACAAGTGTAAATGTAAATATGACGCAACAGGTCCCATGCATAATTTCGCTTGTAAGTTGCAAACTTTATCACATGTATGTGTTTGTAGTTTCAAAAAATCTGAATTACTCATTATTATAGCTACACAGGCCCCTTTTCTGCCCCTTTTCTGATGTGCTTCTGTAAGCAAGTCGTTTCAATGCAGCCCCTTTAAATAAAAAGGCGTACCGTCTTACCCGCCCGCTCTCCGGGTCGCTGAGTTCACGGTCAGTTCAGACTCAGGTTCAACTCTCTGCGTTCGGCCATTATTGTAGTTTGATAAGAGATACGATTACTATAGCTTCAAAGAACATTTGTATTCACACGTTAACAAAATGTCAACAACGGAAGACTTGTCCATCAAGCCTTACATATTCGAGCCAGAGCGAGCGATTTTAAAGAGATGACAACGACGAACCGTCTTCATATGGAGGCAGGTATGTAAGTTAACTATGTTGTGTTATTAGTGAAAGTCGACTATTTCTCTTGTTAAAACAAGCACGCTGACAAGATAAATGACTGCGGTCTGATCTTACCACTAAAAATCAGAATTTTTGTTGTTGAAGTGGGGATCCTTGACGTGCTTCAGGTCACTACATCCAACAACCGAACATTTTGACTTGCCCTCTCTGTAACTTCTGCATCATTGAGCTTGGACTACAAAATCGGAGCGAGATATAATAATGGCAGATTGCTGGAAGTGTTGGACCAGTAGTCAATGTCCTTATTTGTCAGTTCCGCTGCAAATACGGTGACGTACTTGCTCAAAAAACATCATAGACAACAGAAAAATCTGAACAGGTTGAAAAATATGACCAAAACAGAATATAAAGATATAAACAAAGCACCTGGAGAGAATAATTTCATCTTTTCTGTACTTATAAACACTCCAAATCTACAACAAAATGCATTTAAGGGCTAAAAAAGTGGATTTTGCATGATATGTTCCCTTTAATATTTCTATTTTAAATATATATTTTTTTTTAACTCAGAATCCAGAAAAAGTATCCAGGTTATAAGTATATTAAAACAGAAAACCATTATTTTCAATTTTAGTAATATTTCACAATATTATATATCGTTTTTTTTTTCTGTATTTTTTTTTTTTAAATAAATGCAACCTTGTCGAGCATATATAGCCTAACCCTTTTTTACATTTGAGCCCCTACTCTCTGCACGCCCCTGGTTCACGTTAGCGATTTTGAACCGTGCCCTGTTCCAAACTTATAAAACTATAAAGGGAGTCATGGGGGCTAAAGGTTCACAGAGGACTATTGAGATAATGTAATATGGGCAATACAATAGTGATATGGAAAATGCAAATAAATCAATACAACATGATTTTTTAGGTAACTTTTGAGAATCAATCTAACCACAACTAATGGTAGCAAATGTTGGTTTAGGAAGGTGGGTGACATTTTAGCACAACATCCACTTCATCTAGTCTCATCAATGCTAAAATATTGAATTAGAGCTCAATGAAAATGAACTGTATAGGCTACATCTTGGGGTTCCAATGATATGGGGATGTTTACCTCAAATACTATACTTGCACATATTTGGCTGTTCCTGAATAACAAAGTATCTTCTTATATGACAGTATCCAAATATATGACAGTTTCAGGGATTCCAGCACGTTCTCATCCCAAAGCGCCATATACAACGCTTTTGCAAAAGCGTAAATAAATCCACAATGTTTTATAAATAATAACCATATGTTCTAGTTCAAATTTCCTTCAAACTAGCCTTTACATATTGTCTGCAATGTACTCATAGATCAAACACTGCAACAACCAGGTGTTTAGGGAAGTACTGTGGGTTTGTTTCTTGTTGCTATTGCGTGTTTTGGCAGAAAATAACATCAAAAAGGCCTATAGACCCGCTGTACCCTATCATGAAAAAGATAGAAGACAATAGCAGCCATGTCTCTCATTGTCTGCCGCAGAAAAACAAAAGTACAAAAGCTTTTCATAAAACAGCCCATGCAGCTGGAGCTGACTTGAGTGAACTTTACTGTCTTTAAGAGACACATACTGTCCAAAGAAACTGATCAAATGTATTAAAGCTTCATGTATCAACTGTCAGCATTGGTTTGCAGCATGATGAAACATGATCTAACTAAGGCTATGTTTACACGGAAACGATTCTAAAGAGAAAACGCAAAAGTGGCGTTGCGCCATCACTTTTACTCTGCGTTTAGACGAGCGTTTTGTGTGGGAAATCCGCGTGCAAATGGTGACGCAAAAGTGTGTGAAATTCAATGTAGTATGCACTTCAGGTGGCTAGGAGTGCATACTACAACAACACCAAGTCCACGCACCTGCGTACAACCGTCACTGTCAAGCAGACTTTTGCGTTTCTACCGTTTACACGGGAACGCGGCGGTGGAGCGTTTTTAAGATTTCCACTCTGTAGGGTGGTTTCACTTTTTTGCGTTTTTAAGCCTCAAAACGCCGTCGCCGTGTAAACGAAAGGCACATCCGATAAAATATTTTCACGTTTTCACCCGGAATCGTTCTCGTGTAAACGGGGCCTAAGTGCAGCAGTCTTTATTTCTAAATAAACAAAATTTCTCCAAAATTCACAAAGCAGAATATTAGAAATAGAAATAGGACCAAGGATCAAGAACATAAAAGAACAACCAACGCAAAATGACATAGAACTATAGCCTAACTGACAATTGAAAGACAAACATCAGTATAGACAGGGTCTAATTAACTAAACACACCTGGGGCCTGCACCATGATGGTATTAAACAAACTCAGGGTTACAGGATTAGTTTCGAGTTGACAAAACCAAACCAATCCAACCAGGCTTTGTTGGTACCATGATGCTGATCATCAACTTTCTCTGTCAACTCAGGCTTTGATCCTGAGTTTAGGAGTTTAGTTGTGACATCAGAAGCGAACAGCCAATCACATGCTGAACAGAAGATCTCCAATCGAACAGCCAATCTCGCGAGAGAAGCAGCGCAATTCAATTATTAAATAAAAGTATTAAAACTTTAAAAATTTAAACAAAATAAAATAGCTGTCTATGAAAGAGGACAACTAAAAGAAAAGGTCTTGCTACTGTATATTAGTGCAATTAAAAGTTGTGAAGTTAGTTTATAAAGTTGATAAAGGTATAGAGAGAATTTCTCATAGTCATTTTATAGCTTCATTTATTGATTCTAAAGTGTATTTATATTACTTTTATAATATACTCATTTAAAATCTGCATACTAATTAATGATGAACTGAAAATGTGGGATCGTTTAAGGATATAATTTCATAAATAATTTCTAAAACATACAAATTATTATTATTCTAAATAAGCATTACTAAAATCCAGATGTTTTTAAAAATAATTTGCTTTGTAGTGACCTTTAATTTGCAGTAGAAACAGGTGGAGTGACTTGTCACTTTGCTCACAGCTGATTGGTCCAAGTTTGGTTTGCAACCTCTTACTTGGAACATAACCTGCCCCGGACCAGGTTAGATGTGGAGCGTAAGTTACTATGGCGATGAACACTGCTAAAAGCCAAACCACTTTCATGGTGCCTATAACCCATGGTTGGCGCAAATTAAACTAAAACATAGCTTGCTAGCCACCTAAACCGGCTTCATGGTATTGAGAATGAGGACATGCGTCACGGTAGCTTGCTGTCATGTGACGAATTGAGGCCGTCCACCATTTTGGGAGGACACGCTATTGGTTGCCAGGGGCAACGCCTTCAGAACTTCACAGAGGCGTGACTAAATATGTCAGAAATAGCGAGAGAGAGACAGCACAGTGCAGTATTTGTTTACATTTTAGCGATACACGGCAGTGTCTTTGGAAGATATGGAGAAGGAAGAGAAATGAAAGTGGTTCTATCGTGTTTATAACAATGCTAGCCAGCTTTATTTAGAGAAACTGCTTGTGGATAAACTGACAGCAGCACCAGTGAGCAAAGCATGATTTTAAAAGCACATTTCAGCACAGTTCGCCTTTTATTTAACACAAACAAACGAAATGAATACTCTGTTATTCAACTAGAGTTGTTTAATTTGTTATAGATATAGCCTATCTGTACCGCGAAATGTTTTAAAAAGACACCTTTTTAATGACGTAGGATTCGCATTGACAGGGTAATGTCCTATCTGTCCGCTTGACGTTGCATGGCAGGTGCAAATGCACGTATCTGATTTATTTCCACATATGAATGAAGCCTGAAATATCGAGTTTGACTGAATTCTCGCAGTTTAACGTTACAGGTTTGGGGGTTTCTCTTACTTCCAGTCACAGCAGAATTGTTCATAAGCTTCTAAAGTTAATGACTTAAATCTTCTGAACTCTTGCATTGTGTAGCAGTAACGTTAAGCACTTACCATAAACCAGGTGCTTGATTATTTCAGGGTGTGTGAAAGGTGGTAACTTAGTGCTTCGGGTCTTTCCTCCATTCTGTAGCAGGTCGTATGGGTCCACACTGTATGTTGATGTCAAGTAGTTTCTCTAAATAACGCTGCTTAGTGTTGTTATGTAGTCTCTCCCGATAGAGACCCTTTCCTTTTGCTTCATTTATTCCCAAGAAAGTGTGCCTTATCGCAAAAATACAAATAAATATCAAGCTGCACTACTTCTCTGACGCTATTTCTCTCAGTCTCACGGTCGAAGTAACCATGACAACGGATAGCGTGTCCTCCCAAAATGGCGGATCCTTCCCACAATGCACCGCGGAGTTAAACGCGTGACGTCACCTCCTCATTCTCAATAGGCCCCTGAACAGAGCTAAACAAATCAATGACCATGGTGAAAAAACAAACCAACTAAAAAAATAAATAAAAAAAATAACCAACTAAAACTAAACCAACTTAGAAACACAGACATGAACACAACAGATCAAAACAACCCGATCTCACGACCAAGTCGTACGAATTTGACGAATGATTAAAAAGTGGCCAATTCGTAACAATTCATACGACCTCACTCATACGAATTAGTACGATTTTGCTAAATCGTACATATTTTAAGAATTGGCCAATTCGTATGAATTCGTACGAATGACCTACCCCTTACCGCCCCTAAACCTAACCATCACGTGGATTTAGACAAATCGTACAAATTCGTATGAGTGAGGTCGTACGAATTAGTACGAAATTAGACACTTTTTAATCATTTGTCGAATTCGTACGAATTGGGCGTGAGATAGTGTTGGATCAAAAACAAACTCTAAACGTGACATTCCCAGCTTTTTGTCTAGTGTATCTTGGCCAATTTTACAATTATTTTTTTTATGCAAGTGCATTGCACCACACAAATATAGAACAGATACTTACAATTATTATTATTATTTCCCTGAAACTAAACATTTTTGTGAATTTTATTTGACCCACTGACAGCCATATAATTTTTATTGTGAGTCATATTATCTATTTTATAAGTTTTACATAGCAAAAAAAATAAGCCAGTGTCATGCATTGCTATGAGAAACTTACTACAATAAAGTAGTACTGCCATACAGTCCCAGTCTCTCTGCATGGGGCCTAAAGAGGATAAAAAAGATTGGGGATTCTATTTAATCTTTTCCTGTCAATGAGGATCTTCACACAGTATTATGCATACAGAGGTTATTTTTTTCCTGTCAAATGCACTATAACCTACACTATCTTTCTCATTTCCCATTTTTAATCAAAGAGCCTACTCATCACCCTGCCACATCTTCAATACTTAATCTTTGCAAATCTCTAAACACCCCATAGAGTCTAGGCTCTAAGATTCCCTAAGAACAGTATAAGCACTCCCATATAGCAGCAAGCAATCTGACTGTGATTGCATAAAACAGTTCAATGATAACAACGATGACACCTTAAAACAAACTGATTCATAACCTATTCAACGCACACATAGACATAGCCTATTAACTAACATGAATAGTGCATGAGGTCTCATCATCACTTGTTCCATAAGTAGGGCAACGTGTCAAGTGGATTTCTATGATGATCTGCATGTCGAATCGCACCTGTCTCAAGAAGCACTGGTTATTAGTCCTGTCTGCATTTTGGCAAGAGAAGTTGATTATGTACCTACTCACTGGTCTAATCTGCCCAGCACTGTCAGCTCAAAATCATAATGAAATCTGTGCATAGACCACTTTTGTGCATTCCCACAATGACCGTCCAGCTGGAGTTCTCCCAAATCACATGAAAAAAGTTACAGTAAACAGCACACAATAATCAGAATACTACTGCTATAACGCCAGTTGTTGTGAATTAAATATCTCTCTGTACATGCATTTCAATAGGAAAGAAAGAACGTGAAACACCATTCTAGGTTCTTTACAGTGCCAATTTTTGATTTGCACCGAAACAATGTAAGGACAACGATGATAACAGTACAGTCCGTTCGCAGGGTTGGCAAAGTATTTTTAAAGCAGCACATGTATCCAAATACCTAGCTCTGTGGGAAATGTAGCGAACATTGTGTTGAAAACAGGAGTGAAACACGTGAGCATGAAGCTCGCTTACCTCTCTCGATGTCCGTTGGACAGCGACTTGGTGCTGAGATTAGGTGTATCGCTGACGGAGAAACACTCGCTTCATGTAGTTTGTTAACCCAGCGTCTGAGTCATTGCGACGATTGGTCCATTTCAAACTGACGTCACATGCTGTCCCTGTTTTTGAACGTTGATTGGTCATTTGATTAATCAATCAAAGCAAATAATAGATAATCCATGTAATCCTCACTCGGGGAGGTGCTCGAGTCATTTGCCTCTGCTGTGCTTTCTTTTATTTGTAATCCAAACGGTTGGTCACGTATTGTTGAGGGAAAAAATAAAGGAATTTTGTGAAATATGGCAACCGTTCATTGAAACCGGCTTGCGGCTGACATATTCGTCTGTGAGGACTGTGCAATGCTTGGGAGTGTGATGCATTATTTATCTACCGGTCTTTTCACACAGAGATTCAGTTTCATTTGCGGACTTTCACCACATGCACGTTGCTTGCTGCATAACCCATTGGCAATAATGTCCCACGATATTTGATAGCCGATCCGCTTTGTTGTACAGTATCTGCTTGTGACTCAGCGTGCAACTCCTGCAACCTACCAGCAGAGGGAACTGCTAACCTTGTTCATATCATTTTGTAAGCCATACAGCTCACGGAAGGGTGTGTTCGAAGTAAATAATATGCAATAAAAAAGAAGCGGGTATTGTCGAATTAAAAACGCATGGACGTATGTAGGCTAATGCTTATTCCTAGGACTAGGACACCGGCTTCCCTCGGGCATGGAAAAACTGGAGTTACCTAAATAAAGAATTTCCCAATGTCATTAAAATAGCGTTTGTTGTTGTTGTTGTTGTTGTTTTCAATTTATGCTCAGTTTTAGGCCAACATATTTAATCTATAAGAGAATGTCCTTACCACGACAAAATCCTGTTGCTATAGCAATTAATGGCATGGCCAAAAAAAAAAAAAAAAAAAAGTCGTGATACCTGATGACTGAATGATTGACTACATGTTGCGGGAAGGAAAAATAAATATGGAATTCTATGGCCTACATAAATACATAAGTAATTGTTAAATAGGCTAATTACAGAATTAATTATAAACTTTCCTAAAACATGAGTTTGTTTATTTATTTATTTAGTACTTTACAGTTACACCATACAATCAAGCAATAAAATCAAAATGATTGTAACTTATACATTATAATGTATTAGTTTATATAAGAGACTCGAACAATCTCAGTTGTTGTAATAGGCTAGAAATAGGCTATTTAAAATCTAATAAGGAATTATTATCATTATCATGAATATTATATTTTTAGCTTTCAAGCCTACATGCTAAAATTTATTTTATGTTTATGAAATGTATCAAACCATACCATTGACTGATTGCCTACATTTCCTCGTCCTTTTGTGATCGTGACGTCACCTCATTAATATACAGACGAATATCCCACTACCAGCTCTCTCACTCCCAGTGTCAAACTCTTGAAGTGGACTTTTCCAGCGGTGTCGTCGAGCTCTAGTCGTAAACATGGGTAAGTTATTGCTTTGTCGTTTTTTATCGGATATCGAGAAGGCGACTTCAAAAAGTCGCTGAAAAAAACTGAGGTGTGTGAAGTGACAACTCATAGGGTGGATGACATAAAGTTAAGGTTTAGCTAAGTTTGTTTCTATTGCATGAACATGTTGTCTATAGCTTCGGCCGCTATGTTTTGATTCAACAAGTTTCTACTTACTAAGAGAAAGAGCAAGTGTTTTATTCACAAAGAAAGCTTAAATAAACTAAAGTATACTAGCTTACTGAAACATTGCATTGTTTGTAATAATTTAATTATTTGCTTCGAATCTGTATGACTATCACACAATGAGATGCTAGGAGAAATGACAGCCTCACCCTCAGTCACTGTACACTTTCATGCTTATTTTCTAAATATATTGAAATTGAATGGTCATTCTGTAACATTTCTTCTTGTGGTCATTAGAAAAAGTCATACATGGTTGAAACAATGTAAGAGTATAGTCAGCAAATGATGATTGATTTTTCATGTTTTTTTTTTTTTGTTGTTGTTTTTTTTTGGTGGGGTAATAACTTTTTGGAAGAGAAAACCGATGAGGAAGATGCACTTTATATTAATCATATTAATTTATACAAGCATTAATATTGTCCCCCTTTCCGTCTGAGGCTCTGGTATAAGCATTGTATTTTGTATTAGCAAACATGCCTTTCTCCATTGATAGGGTTTAAGTAGGCTCATAATAAGCTCATAATCAGATAATGGTGATTTTACTGTACCTCGCGGTGCAGACAACTGTGCCTTTTAATGTTGTTCATACATTGAGTTTGCAGCAGCAACATATTAAAAACTTCATTTAATAGGGGAAACTGCGAAAATGCGACTAAAACGAACAATTTTATCAATTTAAACTAAATGTTGGACTCAATATAGTGTTCCTTACAACTTACTAAAGATCCAGTGATCCATGGATATTGACATGCAGCCAGGAATCATGTTGCCTGACATTTATGTTTGCCTGATTTTGACGTTGGGGAAATAAAAGCAATATAGACGGTAAACATAAAGCAAATTTGCCTGTGAATGCTTTATATAAATACAATATAGGTAGGTCTAAATCCGGGTGATCACTTATATCAGTGTTATACAGTATATAGCCTATATATCATCATATCGTCCAGCCATAAAACTGTATAGTTTTTTTTTTTGTTGGTCAGTGTTTATTAAGAAACATCCAATAATGCAGAATATGGAATGATAAATATTTAATTGATGAGTTGTTAATATATATAACAATACAAAATGTATGGTTTTACAGCTAAATTCAGCATATTGACACAAAATGATAACTGCAGATCCACCTTTTGCTGACTGGAGTCCAGTTGTTTCTGTGAATTGCAGCGATCCATTTGCTCCTCTTTCTATAGCAGTCTGTAAAAATATACCTCTGATTTTTTGTCAAATCTAGTTGAGTCAATCGCAAAGCTTTTTTCCACTTTATATGTGTTGTGTTTGTTTTTTGCGGCATTCACGCTGAAAACATATACAGCCGCTCAGTCTTTTTGCCACTCACTGTGAGAAACTGCAGGCACGTGACCGGACGGTGACGTCACGCGCATTTCCTCTATAGGGCTGTGAAACGATTAATCACAATTAATCGCATCCAAAATAATAGTTTGTGTTTACATAGTATATGTGTGTGTAGTGTGTATAATTATTTTGTATATATAAATACACATACATTCATGTATTGTAAACTTGTATTGTATTCATATTATGTAAACACAAACTTTTATTTTGGATACGATTAATCACGATTAATCGTTTCACAGCCCTACTTCCAAATGTTCGCCAGACTATAGTGTTCTCCAATTTTTCATCAGTGAACAGACACAAGATGTTTCATACATTCATTATTTTTTATTAATGTCATCAAAGCTATATAAACATGACAGAGGAAGAGACTTGTTATTGTCAGGAAAGCCTATCAAAAATACAGGAAACCTCCACATCAAAAAACAAGTGAAAATAGATGTGCAGAAAGTTTCCTCACTAATCAAATGCACAAATGTAGTAGTACTGACCAACATGCTACAGAATCAATCACAGCTCCTTTAAAACTTTTAGACCTGCTTCATTGCACAAATTGAATAGGCTACATTTTATTTTCTAGGCACAAAACATTTTGTTCTTATAATGTGTGTGGATTAGGTCTGGGTCTTAGCATTTGAAAAGCACTGCTGTTTTGGGACTTTCACTTCATGTTTTGTTATATGCTCTGTATACCAATTATAGTTGGAATATGAAAAATGACAACACTCGTTTGTCCTGAAAAAAGACTGACTTTGTTGAAGCTCTCTCACTCATGGTGCTTGCTGATGGCCTGTCCCCTCTGTGTTCTCTGTAATATATGCACAGAGTCACATGAGGGATAAATAGCCACATTATGTCTCTCTGTTAGCCGCCTCCAAACATTCTCCTCTTGTGTGGGGGGCCTTTGATAATCCTGACAAGCGCCTCTGTTTTAGTGAGTCTGCCCTCCCACCACCCTATTCTCACTCTCCTTTCACTGGTTGTCGATCAGTCTAATGAGCAGAACATGGGTTTGTGTTTATGGGGTTCAGGGATTTAAAGCTGGAATGCTGTCTCCTAGGCTGCACCCATGTCCTGTTACAGATGTCTAGTTGAAAGGTCAGCTAGTGCCTTTGGCGTGTTTTTGTGTGCAACTACAAGTGGAACGTGTGCCACTGCCACACCGACATCTTTTAAAATGAGTCACCAAGTGTCTGTATTTTTGCCCATTTGGTGATGAAGTGAGAGCTCAATATGTTTGTGAACGTATATTGTCTTCATGCACCTGTTCAATTGGGGATATCATAAAAAAAATACACAATTCATACAATTTACATACAATAACTGTAACACATGCATCTTTTGTATTATTATGATTAATACTTACATCTTGAGAAAATATGCATTATTATTGAATGAAATGAAAATCTAAGTTTTCATATTATTTTTTGTTATTTCTTAGAGAAAAATACAAAAATCGCTTTACTGCTTGTATGTTTAAAAGTACTTTTTTGGAAATAATATTAAGGTATATTTAAGGTGTAATGGAAATATATTATTTATTTTTACTTGGAAATACCACATTGTTTTAATTTTCACACAAAAATTGCTTAAAAAAAATGCTTTCCAACAGTTATCACACAAACATGCTTGAGCTTCCGTTTATCCACAATTGCTGTGTTGAGTTATTAAATGTTTATAGGTGAATAAAAGTTTATCTGTTCATATAAATTTGGTGATTGTGTCTCTTCAGAAAATGTTCGAACTAAACCGTTCAATTCATATAAGTTTTATATCGTTAATGATATGAAAACTGTGTGGAGGGACAGAAGTTTTTGTGTTGTTTTCCGAAGATGATTTAAAAGCCTTACGAGTTTGGTGTGACATGAGGGTGAGCAATTAATAACAGAATTGAAATGTTGGGGTGAAATAACCCTTTAAAGCTCCGTTCACACCAATAATGATAACAAAAAAGTTAAAAATAAATAAAAAATCAATTATAACTACAATGACATCGATAATAGTGTCAATATAATCACTTACAGAGCACTGTTAAATGTTAAAACAGTGAGAGCAAAATCAATCTTCCTTTAAAATGTGCTGTGAGAATGTAAAGTGTGCTTTAAACATAACATCACCGAGCCCGATCTCATAAAAGTTTGTAGCACGAATTTAATTTCTTGTGCCATTTATACGCCAAAAACAGTTTTGCGTGTATATGGTACGCGTTTTCGCGTGCATATGATACGCACTTTTTGGCATGTAATACGCACAAACTCCCCACCCCCCTCCCCCTAAACCTACCCCAGGGTTTTTTAGTGCGTAGCAAATACACGCAAAAAACATTTTTGGCGTATAAATGTGGTATAGATACGCATTTTCATGAGACTGTTGCATCACCGTTCTAATATAATTACACTATAATTTAGTAATATATATATTTTTTTATCTTTTTTGTTATGAAAGGGCCTTAAGACATGGAAAATCCATTGTACCCTAATGGAAGAAGTGACTGTGTGGATATGATTGCCCTTTCTTCCACTATTTCCTGTATGGATTGACAAAGTTAAAATTTCAAAAACAGACAATATATCCTCAAAGCTGGCCAAATCTGTGAAAACTGGCTTGTATTCTGCATATTTTCCTTTCTTTGTCTTCTTCCGAGACATGCCCTTTAAAATTTTCCAAAGGAATAATAAACAGTCTTCAGAAGAGATGGGAGTTCAGTTAGGTTTGAACCACCCTCACATTTCCCTGTTTTCATTCCCCCTTCTGAGACTGGAGTTTTGATTTATTCTGGTTGAAAACAAATCTGCTGGCTCATGCAGTCTCAGCAGTGGATCTTGAGGCTGTGAGTGATTTCTGTAGTGCAGTGAGAACCTTCCTCTTGAAATCCACCCACAGGTAATTTAAGAGAAAACTGGAATTTCTGTGTCCCTGGGCAGCATTTAAACACCACAATCCCATGATCCCACGTTCCCCAATATACCAAAATTGGGGAATGTGTTTGATACAATTTTATTAAATAGCCAAGTGACCATAAGCTGAGACTTGCACAAGATTGTGGCTTTTTATAGTGTCCTATAGTGCCATAGATCTTCTAAAACCACGCTCTTAAAAAGCATCAACTCTGAGGAAAACAATACAAAAATAATACATACATTTATTGATTAAACCCTGAGAGAAACTATAGGGAACTTAAGTCATTTTAAGAACTTTCGACACTTACTCTAAACCAGTAAAATAGTAGTAGACATATCATGGCCTGCGGTGAATTCCCACAGTCTGTCAGTCTAGATATGCAAGCCTTTAGTAGAACCTAGACCCTGGAGCAGTATCATATGCTAATGGGAAATACAGACATCTGTGCTGGGATTGCATAAGTATTTTCTCTGTGTTACTGTTAGTCTACTTACTGGTTTTAGTTTATGGCCCAAATAAATCAAATATCAATGAGATGAAGATTGTTTTAAAGGAAACTCCATGCCAAAATGCACAGTGTAGTCGCTTGTATTGTTTTCTGTCATTGTGTCCTGTCGATTCCATGCATTTTTCTAGTTTTAGTATTTCTATTCTTAAAGGATTTGGGTGTAGCCAAGTCCACTGTATTGTGACCAGGGCTCTATTAAATTCTCTGTGGAATCCAAGCAATGTGACTCAACCGACCTGACCTTTCATTTCAATAGCTACTGTAGCAACTGCTCAGGGTCGGTTAAGTATCAAACACAATGGCAGATGTTGAAATAAAAGCTTCACATCTTGGATCAGTGTTTAAACTGGT
The DNA here is from genome assembly GCA_030378365.1 of Hybognathus amarus. Lineage (NCBI taxonomy): Eukaryota > Metazoa > Chordata > Actinopteri > Cypriniformes > Leuciscidae > Hybognathus > Hybognathus amarus. Next base: position 228,331 of record JAQIUQ010006921.1, on the reverse strand, counting down.
CCACAGATGAACAGTTAGTTTGTTATGTTTTAGGTCATATGTGCTTTAATTTCATTGTATCTACATGCATTATATATTCTACATTTATTATTAATATTATTTTTTTATCTACACATACTATATATACATATACTGTATATATATATATATATATATATATATATATATATATATATATATATATATATATACTGTATATATATATACAGCTATGGAAAAAATTAAGTGACCACTGCCAAATCAGCAGTTGCTCTGGATTTATTATTTATATTATAAATAATAAATCCAGAGCAACTGCTGATTTGGCAGTGGTCTCTTAATTTTTTCCATAGCTGTATACTGTAGTGTAGGCTATATATATATATATATATATATATATATATATATATATATATATGTATATATATATATATATATAAACTTTGTTTGTTATGCTTTATTTTTTTTTTCATGGAATTCAAAAGGAAAATAAATGCACTCTATATGACTATATTGACACCAAGCTTGATGGATCCATGACAAACAACAAATATTTACAGAGAATAACTTTACTAATACTATTCATTTTTAATCACTTTTATAATAACCTTTAAAAATATATATATATATTCAGCACATAAAACTATCGTATCGCTTCATTAGACCTGGAATAAATGCAGACAGATATCAAATTATCTGTTTTTGGACACACACACACACACACACACACTGACACATGCAGACACACACACACATTTTTTTTGCTTTCTTAGCTCTAATAGACTTGCATGTCTTGAGGTGTGTAGGTGGAATTCAGAACAATAGCTAGGTTTATAGCATTTTGTCAAACTCATTGTCTGTTAGACAAGCCTTGTCAGTGAGTTACCATGAATTACAGTCTATGCTCTTTCTTTCTGCCTGACAAAATATTATCTGTCTTTATTTGTTTTAAATGTCATATTACTACTTTTCAGCATTCACGCAGTGTTAAGAGTTTCTTTGTATCTTTTTAATGGGATATCACACTAATGTATCTCCTAATATGTAGTTCAATATGTTGCTTACTGTATGTTAGAGCAGTAGGGAGTTATATGCACAGACATGCTTGTTATCCGTCCTTTCTGTTTCTAATATCTTGTGTGATGCATATGATTCACTTGATTGCATTTGGAAAGGAATTACTTCCCCTGAGAACTGTGTGGCATCTTGCAAGCAGGAGGAGGATAGTTAAACAAAACATGTGTTAGTACATATTTTATGGATTTCATTTGTTGCAATGCTTTCAAATACCAAACTGATCTTAGAACAAAACAAAACTTCTGAAATAAATTAAATAAGTTATAAGTTATAGCATATGTTGGTGGACCATATATTGTAGTAGAGAATAGGGATTTTTAATTTGAGAAACATTGACTTAGAACAGTTGTTATCAGCCAGTGGGGTAAAACAACTAACATATTTTGTATTTTATTCACCTCCTAAATAGTTGTTTGTTTGTTGTCTTTGTCTTAAAAACCTGGACTGATGAGGCCTAATTTTAAAGTGCGATTTCTAGATCTGGAAAATAATAAAATCATATAAAATGTTGTTTATAATAAATTGGTTTTTTTCTAGCCAAGCTCTAAAAAAAGGAATTGGGTAGTAATTGTGATAAAATATTACAAAAAAATAAAAATAAATAAAAATGTCATTGATTCTTAATATGGACATCATGTAAAAAAGTCATAGTTGTTGACAAAGAGGGGCCTTGGAGTCAAAAAAGTTGAGACCCAGTTGCTTAGATGATACATTGGTAATCAGATGCTGTAAAGAACATTTGTGCTCTGTTCTGTAAGAATAATTTTGACCTATGAAAGAAGGTGATTTTTAAACATTTAGCTATATCAGCATATTCTTGTAACCATTCATAACAATTGATGTGAAATATGAGTGCAAGTGTATTTTCATGTATATGTACTCTCAGTAAAGCAGTATTGTTTTTTGACTGAGATAAGCCATTGTTTATGATGTCATTATGACAGTGTATGCGTGATTTATAGATGACATGCCTTTTAGCAACATCTCTTCTGTTGTTCAGATTGATGCAGTGTCAGCTGTAGATAACAACATGGTAAACATCAGAAACAAATTGAATAATTTACTATCATCTCTAGGGTAACTGTCTGTTCTGGTCAAACATGATAAGAGAGAGAGAGTTGGAGGGGGCTAGCATCTTTTTGTTGACCCATTCCTATTTTTCCTCTTTACAGCTTACCTAGGACTGAAACGTTTGAACAAAATCGTATATAACGGTATGACTAAGTTTACAGCAAGGTCATGGTATACATCATGATAAAGTTATTTTTAGGGTAAAATTAATGGGTTACGCTTCCTTTTACAGTACAGTACTTACAGTGTACTTACAGTGTACTTACCTAGAAAGTACTGCTAATATAAGGTAAGTACATGGAACAGGGGTAGGTTTAGGGGTAGGTTCAGGGTGAGTACTAGTTATTACACAGTAATTGTAATTACTAAAATAAGTACATAGTATTTACATGGGTAACTGGACTGTAAAAGGAAGCGGTAACGCAGATTTATTTATTAATGCAGATTCTTTACTATTTGCATTGTTGCATGGCAGCATAAACAAAACAATGTTGCTTCATGTTGCACCTAAAACAATGAATTAATAACAAGTTCTTCTTGACTTGTTTGGAAAATGTTCTCTGAATTTTGCTTTAATTTTTTTAAGGGTTCTCAGGTGATAATAGTGTAAAGTTGTCCTGGATAATAGCACACATCTAAGAATCAATCATACTGGTTGGCACAGTCTTGCCATATACAATCTGTGCATGATATCGCCCGAAAGCCCATCTAATCTTTATATACTTAATTTGTGATGTGGTGGTACTTGGCAGTTTAATAAATTTAAATATAAATTTGAAAGTGTAGGCTAGACGCTTGGGCTGGATCATGTCATCACCTGATGTTTATTGTATTCTACATTAATTTTTATGTACACTAGCAGGCAGCTAAAAAATGTGGGGTGGTATCATTGTTTGCATGCATTCTCTCTCTCTCTCTCTCTCTCTCTCTCTCTCTCTCTCTCTCTCTCTCCTAGAAAGCACAGACCTGTGAAGCAGTCTGTTGCCATAGTTACAGGCTAAAACTGGAGCAAGTGATAAAGCAAGTAATACCCTAAGGCTAATTTATATAGTGTTTAAAACATTTGGACAATGAAACTAGAACACTGGCCAAAATAGTGGAGCAGTAGCACTGGCTCATCTGTGACCAGGACAGTAAATCTTTGAGGTGTTTCGAAAGCAATGGGTATCCAGGGTTATGTCGGCATACCACCACAAACCATATCCAATTGGAGTAAATATCGATCCTTAGAGGAAACTGTCTGAAAAGGAATGTCCAGGTACTAACCCCGATTGTATCCAAAAACATAAAACCATAGCTGCCCAAATCACTGTAGAATTAAATGTGCACCTCCTGTTTCCACCAAAACTGTTCATTGGGAGCTTCACAGAGTCAATATTAATGGTCAGGCTGCTATAGACAAACCTTTAGCTCACTCGTGCCAAATGTCGGTCTGACAAATGACAACTGTCGGTTTCAACATCAGAAAATGTTTTTCTCCACCAGCATCATAGTGACCTGGCCACTGTTCTGGAAGAGGAATGGCTCAAAATCGCTCTGGTCACTGAAGGACATATTGGCTGCAAGAGAGGAGGCCATACACCATACGAATAAATTGTGGTGTAAAACCAGCTGTTTCAGTTTTATTGTCCATCATTTACATTTAATCATTTAGCAGACGCTTTTGTCCAAAGTGACAGAGTTGTAAAAAAAGAGCAACAAGTGATGTGACAAGTCCCAGTTAGTCTAGCATATTACACACTGCTTTTAAAAAGTGTGTGTGTGTGTGTATTGATAAAATAGAATAGAAACCAGCTTATTATATCTGCATTTGAAATTTTCTACTAATTCACAGGAATCAATGAAATTGGAGCCATGACATGGACAATACAGGCCATGTTTAATATATTTGTATATATTCATAATGAATAAACTAAGCACAAAACAGCTGTCAACAAGAATAATTTAAACTGTCACTCACTCCTATCTATGATGAGCAGCATCCAACAGAGATGGCTATAGGCAGAACTATGAATGAGGCGTATAAAATCATAAATCATCTCTAAAGCAGTAACAAAGTCGTAGACTAGATACCTAATGCTGCATTCTGTTGCTTTCTGGGGGAGGGGTTGTATTTGTATTCAAAATACAAATTTGAGAAAATACTTAACAGCCAGTTTTCAAAACTATCTGCTTGTTGTGACTCATCGAAATCGGTAGCGTGCTATTAACGCAAATGTCTGAGACAAGCCAATGTTGTGAATACATGGATTGAAATGTGTGGCACATTATGAAGTCAAAATACAACATCAGAGACCTTCAATTAATAAATACTTGGAAGGATTTAAAAAATGCATTTCTGCAATTAATGTAAAAATTGTAACATTGTAAACTTCACTATACATTCAATAAATGTAACTTTCATTAAGCCTACATCCTTTTACCACCTTTAAACAACTTCAGTGAAAACATCCAAGACAGATGAAGTCATCATCATCCATAAGTCTGTTAAGCTCTCCGTAGGACTCATGATATCACCATTGGCAGTGGCAGCAAGGAGAGCTGGCCTACTTGCTGAGGGTGGAGACATGGGGGGCTGGCCCAATTGTGAGGGCCGGAGCTTTGCACCGTCCTCATCAGGCTGGCTGGTTACCACCACTTCTTCCACACCAAAACAAATGTCTCTGAGGAAACATCAGAAACCTTTCTGTTGTCAATCACCCTTTCAGATTGGCTGGAGACATGGAGGGCTGGCTCAGTAGTGAGGATGGAGGCATGGGGGGCTGGCCCAGTTGTGAGGGTGGAGGCATGGGGGGCTGGCCTACCTGTGAGGATGGATACATGGGGGCTAGCCCAGTTGTGAGGGTGGAGGCATGGGGGGCTGGTCTACTTGTGAGGATGGAGACATTGGCATTCTCTTGGGCATCTCAGACAGTGGCGGCCTTCTTCCACACGGGGCTGAACACAGGAAAAAAGAGCTGTTTTGGAAGCTTCTGCCCGCCTGTCTTGTTCAGTTCCTGCCAGTGGTGTTTCAGGCTTCGAAACAGTGATATGTCTGCTGGCTGGAGGGCGTAGGTGGTGTGGGGAGGATACCACACAACATGGCATATTATTTTTGGCTGGGAGTTTATCCAGCCATTATCTGACACGTGGGATAATTGCTTTTCCAGGCCGTTCCCTCCAGCCACTCTGCCCTGAGCCTCTTTCCCTTAAAAATTACCATCTGTGGGGATGTAAGTCCCAACCTCATTGAACCCAGCCAGGAATGTTGTCATTTCTCCTTTTCCCCTGATGTTACCTGGAAGCAGGTCTTGCCACTCACCCCAATAACCTTTTCTGAGATGAAATGGTGCAGCAGTCCGGATTCATCGGCAGTTCCACAGGTGAGATGGCATCTCCTGGATCTGTAGGCGAAGAGGAGTGACGTGTAGGTCTGAAACCATTGCTCAACTAACTGTGAAATTCATTCCAGAGGCCCTTGTAGCTGAGAGGGATTCTGGCTTGCGGAGGCTCAGGTTTGGATTCCTTTTCATGAACCCCTCAAACCAGTAGCTACTTGCTTTTAGCTTTTCCACAGAAAAACCAGGGATGCCATTAATTTTGCCTTACTGGAATGCAATATGCCGCATATCGCTGCATTCCAGGGGAACTCCCTGTCAGCTAACATTTTAACAAGGCAAGAGCTGAGAGCAGGGGACTCTTGCCTGAGGCATGGCACTAGCCACTCACCAGCCCTTTCACTCGCCTTTGCAGTGTTGATTGTGGGATGTTCCATACCCTGGCTTAAAACCTTAATTTTGGTTTGTGTCCTACAACATACAGGAAAGAACTACACCTTTTCATTGTGTCCAGTGTCCAGCCTAAGGCACACCTTATCTCAGCAAAGGATAAGTGTTCACTTACACAGATCTAGACAGATTTGTGAACAATATTTTAGAGAAATGGGCCTTGTGTACATAGAAAAAGTCTTTGAGTTCAGCTCATGAAAAATGGGGGCAAAAACAAAAGTGTTGCCTTTATAATTTTGTTCATTGTATATGCTGTGTCTGTCCCACATAGAAATTATATTTCACATTTAGGGTCTCACACTGGACTCTCATTAATTTCTGCCAAAATCACCTCATTTGGTGATTTGTTATAAAGACAGATGTATACAGTTGTAATCAAAATTATTCAACCCCCATTACAATTCAGGTTTCAGTTGTTTGCAATGAACAAATCAAACAAAAGTAATTGAAATAGCTGAACACAACCAATGTTTCAAGTGGTTTCCCCAAATTCAACTAAAATGCAACTTTTAATTACTTATGCAGTCCTCATATTATTCAACCCCCTGAATTGAATCACTCACAACAGCGCAAATCTGCAAAAGTGGTGTTGTCTTAAATACACCTGATGAAACTAATCAAGGGCTTCATTAAAGCTGCTGTCCGGGGTTTTTCCTCTCTGGCGCCATCGGCTGTCCTGAAATCTGCAATTGCAGTGACTTTACATGACTTCAACATCGTAAATGTGTGTCGTAATGGTGGCTTAAGGCTGGTTCACACGGCAGGATTATTAGCCCAATTTTAGCCCCGACTTCACTCCTTCTGACAATCTTAAGCATGCTCCGAACTCTCGTAAAATAATCTGATCAAATATTCCTGCGTGTGTGGTGTGTTAAGACTGCTCTCGCCTGCTCGGAAGGATGCTGGGACCGCTCCGACTTCAAATCGTGCCAACATGTTGGATTGTTTTGGCCCGATTTCTCCTCGTGTGTGGTGTCCACCGGGAACGAGCGAGCACTGCAGCCTGTGAACTGCTGGCGTGTAGCCAATCAGAAAGCGAGGTGACGAGGGCATAGAGGAAGCACTGGCGGTAAACAAAATCGAAACAGCTGCGCGCCCGGCGGTATGGCGGCACGAGATGTCCGGTGGACGGTTTTTTTCTTAAAAACAAACTGAACACTCTCGCCACTGCACTCCTCTTTGCCGGCATGATTGTTTACTCTGAAGTCACGGCTCCGTACTCGAGGGATTTTGTGGAGATTTTCTGTACACCTGAGATGCTCAGGAGTCAAGAAATCAGGTTCATGTGTCATGCTGATTGCTTTTGCCGTGTAGGCTGCTGCACCACACACTGGAGTCAGGACCAAAAACTGTGTCGTAGATCCGTGATTTTTTATCGCTGTGTGTGGGGTCTCCAGGTTTGGAAGATTGGCCGAAGACAATTTGAAAGTCCGCCCCGTGAATGCACAGGGTCTAAGACATCTCTCTCAGAAACGGCACAGCGAGGATGAACACATTGTTTGAGGAGAGTGTGCAGGCTGTCAGTCACCTCGCCGACATGGATTCTGGCATGTAGAATCACAGATTATTACTTTTGGAAGTATGACCAACATAAGAATTTTCACAGGAAAATTTCATTGGAACTAGTAATAAACATCCACTTTTGTTCTGGTTCAGACATTGCAGTAAATCGCGCTGATTAAATCTAACAATAACGCTTGTTAGATGCTTATAAGTTATCATAACACGTCCTTTCGATATGTATCTTTGTTTTTGCATGGGTCTTGTTGCAGTCTCTTTTTGTCTGTAGCCACTCCAGAAGTCTGAATGAAGTCTTTTGCATTTACTGGGTGGATCTCAGGTGAATCTGTTGTCACTGGTTATTGTCCTTTGATTCTTTCTGGATCCGCCATTAAATTGATCAATTTAAGTTCAATTATATCAAGTGCTATAAAAAAAGTGCTGTGTATAAATCTCCACATCCAGCATCCTTACACGCAATATAGGCTACTCATAGACATCCTATAGCAGACACCCAGTAGCCGCTGACAGCCTATTGGTACGCCACTGTACCGTGGGCCCAGCTTAAAACCAGCCATCGCCCTGTGGCCCGAGGGGCCTTGACACTGTGCCGCCGGCCTGTGGCTCTCGAGCCTGAGTGCTGGTACGGTCCGGCGCCCCTCAGCGTCTGGTCCTGGTTTCAGACTCAACTTGACATTCTATCGAACCCTGGTGCATTTGCGGTGCATCTTACGCCGTTATCACAAACGGGCAGACCTGCCATGTACAGAAAGCAGAACATGGGTAAAGATTGTGTTTTTTTTATTATTAATTTGCTGCTATTATGCGCAGTTGAGTGAACAATACATTTACTGTGTGCGTGTCACATAAGGTGGACTTCTGCTGCTTGCAAACAGACTCTTTGTAGGACGATGTTTTTTTATGTGTTGCTCTGATTCCTACCGCAGTGCACAATACATCTCCCTCATCCGAGGTAATCATTCAAGCACTATCATCCCTTACAAGTGTTTTATTTAACTGAATACATCACAAATAAGCTAAAACGCATGCGCTGGATACTTTACTTCTTGAGCAAGTGCCTGTCAGAATCCGTGTTGCTTCTACATCCACCTGAACTGCGGCACAGTGCGAAGCAACCAAACTCAGACGACCTGCCTCACAGGTAGTTCTTGGGTTTGGTACCCCAGTGCACACTGGTCCAAATGACAGTGTTCACATTAGCGATTTTTCATGCGAACCGCGCTCCGTTCCAAACTAAACTGCCAGTGTAAAAGCACCCTCTAATTTAATCTGTTTGGCAGGTGATATGAGCTGTCAGCACATGAATGAATCATATCTCACTGAATACTGAACTGATTTTCACACAGGGTTTTTTGCTGCAAGGTCATACATGTAGCTATGATACAGGACACATGGGATATTTTATTCACAAAACTACAAGCTCTAGTAAGTAATGATGCTAATGTAAACTTATTTGTGTAAAGTAATTTCCAAGCGATAGTCCGCGATCTGAGCACAGCGAATATGTTACAGTGCTTGTCATCACTGCTGCTATGCAACACAATAGGAATACGATCGGTTCTAAGATGGCAGCCGCATTTCTCAATGCTCACAGCCAGTATAGGCATCTAGTCTCTATACAATATCTATGAGGCTATTAGCCGAGTCTCCTTATGTGTACAGATGTGATGTAATGACACAAAACATGCTTTGAATTCCCTCTGTAAATCCCCACTTGGTACCACTGGAATTAAACGTAAACCGACTCTGCACAAACCTCTTTTGAAACTGTCAATGGGGTCACTATTGGACACTTCAATGTGTTTATTGCGGTTTGTTTTATCGTGTTTTTTCTTTCTGAAGCAGCAGCATTAGGCTACTCTTACATCTGAGAAAACAGCACGGACTTAGCGACAATTGTTTATATAATTGACTAATGGCCTTAAATTACAACATGTGAGCAGTTTTTATAGATCCTTTTGTAAAGTTTGTCTTACACTTTACACAGCGTGTCATCTATAAAGTGCCGTGGGAGCTATCTGATCTCTGTATAACGGCCGTTCAGCCCTCTGCTAGCATGGGGAGTTGCCGCTCTAAACACTTCCGGTGGCTTTACTGCCTGTTGGCTGTTTAGAAGGTCATGAAAACAAAACTAAAATGAAAAAAAAAAGAAATGAAAATGAAAAAAACAAAGAAACTCAGACCAGGAATAAGGAAACAGCAACCATTACAACATAAAGAACTCACAAGGACTGAAGTAAAACACAGGGCTTAAATACAAAGGAACGGGTGAGTGAAACAAGACACAGCTGGGCAAATTAACTAACAACACAGGTGGAAAACATGAACACAAACGAGGAGCGGGAAAACCTGGACAGGACTAAACCAAATACACATGAATGGGGGGGACACAAGACAGACAGGAACAAGACATGAACCCACACCGTGACAATTAAAATGTAAGTACTCTGAAAAAGAAAGTATACAAATTGAGTGTCTGTAGTCCTCTCAGTGCTGCAATAAACACAGCTCATTATTTCCAACCGGGACAAAAGAAATGATTGGCTGGGCAACTGTCACTCTCCCTCGCTACCTAGCTACTATACCAGCACTACTGCGTAAAGCAGCCCACATGCGCGCACACGTTTGCTTGAGGAGTGGAAGAGGCACGGAAGCTTGGAAGAATCACAATTATGGCAGAGAAAGAACAGTCAAAATTCCCAGTTACCCAGCAAAAAAGAAGACAGTATTTGAAAAGGCTATGACCAAAAAGTCTTCGGATAGAGCAAGAAGTCAGACGAGAGTCAGTATCGGCGGGGCTTTCCAGCCGTGGCGACAACCAGGGGCTGAAAAGTGATGCCAACAGTGCTTTTGTTGAAGCTCTTACATGTAAAACACCATATATGTTATGAATCGTACATCGAAATTCACCTTCATCATAGTGTAACTGATGGTAACGGGAAAACGTGCATCAATGCAACCAGTTTTATGTTACTAGCTCGTTACCGAATGAAACTCAATATATTTTAAACTTTATGTTGGACGTGATGTTGGACTTGATCCTTACGTTATGAAGAGGAGAGATATTTCAACTGAATTGAAATATTTTCCTGCCATCGAGGCGGTAGATATCAGCAACTACCTCATCTTACAGACATACTTTGACTTTACAAAGTTCGGAAATGTTACACGTTACACAAACAGTCACTTAAGTTGTATTAACTCACCTTTGACGAAGTGATCACATAATGTTACACACACAGACATTTTCCCATTCAGCTCCTCCCGACGCGCAGACGTAGGTTTGAAAGGTGTTTTTTGATCAATTTCCCCCCTTATGAACAACTTTTGGTACACGAATAAAAACTTGTGGTTTAATCGATTTAAGTAACCATAAATGACTCAAAACACAGACATTTTGAGTTTGTTATAGTGCTTTCTAAATACAGCAAATCACTTCCTGCCCTCCATTTGTATTTCGCGCTATGGCAACGCAGTGGCTATTGCAGCACTGAGAGGACTACAGACACTCTTTGTATACAGATGTGTATACTTTCTTTTTCAGAGTACTTACATTCTAATTATGTATTGGTATATGTAGACAGTTTAAATGGGTGGTTTACTGCTCTTTTTCTTTGCATGATTGTGTTTATGGGGTGCAATATAACATGTATCCGTGGTTTTTCTTTTTTTAAAAGTCTTATTTTTCATAAATTTCACCTTTATTGTCAGCCGCGCTCTCCTCTGTCCCCTGAACGAGCGGTTCACTTCCTGAGTCTATGAAAACACTCCCTCAGAACCACGTAGTGGGCTCAGATTGGCTCGTTTGGGATGGTGTGTTGTGATTGGCTAAACTGTCGCTCACGTTGTCCGGTTGTATCAGTGAGGCAGAATCAGACCGAGGAAGAGCGATGAATCGAAGTCAAGCAGAACCTCACCACACACGGCTCTTAATAAAGGTTTCTGAATGATAATTTGCTTCATTTTTTAACTTTATACACATTTGTTTTACACAATAGCATCTGACTGGCAACGATAGCAACTGACTGGCTACTAATGTTAAACACAAACAGCGTTGGCAGGTTTACGTTCTTGATCAAATCGAAAATAAAGTCATAAAGCATATATATATGAAAAATACATTTACAACATTAGTATTATAAAAAATTCAGGTCCATAATGTTTGTACGTGTTTGCCGTAGACACAAAATAGCCAAACTAGTAGCCCATAAAGCCTATAAATCCAGCGCTGGCATTTGAAAAAAAACAAAAAAAAAAAAACAACGCTATACGTCAACTGCTGCCTCTTGTTTTAAAGTTGGATCTGCTTCATGATTTAGAAACAGTTTCTTTTTTAATCCGGTGTTGAATTCGTGGAGATTCTGGAAGCTGTCTCTCGTAAATGCGCAGCACAGAGAGCTAGATTACGATCGTCACTTTCAGGAATATAATCAAACATAAATTGTATCCATTGTTGTCGAAGTATAGCGTCCGTGGGAAGTCCGAAACACAGAAGACCTGACAGCTGCGTGAACACAACACACTCGACGAGGAGCTGCTGAAATATGGTCATGCCCTTTCCTGCATATTCCGGAGGGAGGGGTTGATGCAAATGTGTGGGTTAGTGACGTACCATAACCCAGCTGTAGTCCAAACGAGTCGTTTTTGTAGGCAATTTTACTTCCTGATTTTTAAAAGACGATATCTCTGCTTACACTAAACTTTCACTGCTGCAACTTTGCAGATATTGTTCATGCACCAACAGCAACATTACACACTATTTAAAATGAAAAAAGTGAAATCGCAGTCAACGCGCCCTTTAAACAAATTTGGAAAAAGGTTTTTTTTTTTTTTTTACCTACCCCACCTTTAAAAGAACAGTGTTTACACTACCTGGACGGGAAGAAACTGACTACTGAACTGGAGGCATTTGCTCATGAGAAATGGGCCGAGATTACAGAAACACTGCCATGAGCTAGTGTCTGGTTATATATCTCGTTTGCAGCAGGTCATGACAGCAAAAGGATGTTCTACTAAGTGCTGAAAATGTTTGCCATGAAGGGGTTGAATAATTTTGTGACTGCAGAAGTCATTAAATGTTTTCCTTTTCAGTTGACTTTGTATTAAAAAATTTGAAACATTTGTTGTGTTAAGCTTTTTCAATTACTTTTGTTTGATTTGTTCATTGCAAACTTGTAAATTTGTATCAGTGTAAAAAAGCTGTAAATTTAGCAGGTGATTTGCAATGGGGTTGAATCATTTTGATTACTGTAGTCTGAGCTGCTAGTAGTGGAAGTATTATTACGGACATCCTAACAGCTGATGATGCATAATCAGCAACATATAAGTAAGAGCCCCTTTATAGGTTTGGTTGATTACATAAAATTACATTTAAAAGCTCTAAAGTTCCAACACAACCTCATGGCAATTTGTATCTTACATTGTTCTGAATTGGTGGCTTATTTGTATGTATTCGTACAATTTCATTCATACGGTTTTGTGTAAGTACTTACACCAAACTGACAGGTTTAGGGGTGTACCTTCAGGCCTCCGTTTTCGTAATCTTACAAATCACGTTCTACAAATTCATACATCATTGTCACCTTGTAAAATACTTAAACCACTAGCCCAATGTTATATATTTATAACAAAGCCCTGGCAAAAGAAAAAAATATGTCTGGGAAAAGATAGCAAGGATATATTTTAATTGTTTATTAATTAACAAGTTCTACTGAGTATGTTGGCTGGAAAGATGAATATGGCGATGCTGACTCATCGTTCCTGCAGTAGTGAACACACGTGCGCGCTATATGGATTACATAATCAAACTATTTATTTCTAATTATTTTGTTCAAAAGTTGACATATTTTGACTGTCTATGGGCCTATTTGTCATGTCTTGTGAGGCAAGTTTCCTATACGCCAAGTTTCAGTTCATTTGTGATGGGCTGCAGTTCTTGGGGTCGAAGACAGATAAACTTTCTACTCTCAAGTGTATTCTCTGCGCTGTTAAGTGCCTTATCAGATTTTTCAGGTTGCCGGTCTTGGCAGCAATTATCTTGTCGAATATCGCATTGTGTGCTTTTGGCATTGAGTCTGGTACATAGGTAGGTACACATCTGGGGCCGTATTCGCAAATAATTGTATCACACCACTTGGAGTACTCCTAAATCGCACTAAAATATTTTAGCTAGGAGTTTTCTCTGAAAAGTTATTCACAATGCCTTTCAGACCTACTCTTAGTTAGGAAAAATGACAACTCCTAAACTAAGAGTGAGTCTTCGTTGCTATGGATGACGTCAATTATCATGCATGAGCCTCCTCGTAATGATCACAGTGATTGGTTGTTAGATGACAGGGCCATCATGCGGAACATAACACAGACGCAACAAATGATGGAATTACGACTTTAAATATGTCTGTGTCCTACGCAAAATAATAATAGTAATGTCATCGAAATGCATATCATGTTTTTGCAGGCCCCAGTGAAATGTAATTCTAAAAAGGCAGAGAGAGAGAAAAAAGTTGTGAATTAAATTTAATTAAATCAAGGTAGCCTAATACCCTAATCGAAACCGCCACTTGCCTAATAATGAAAAACGACGCATCTAAATAGACTACTTAAAGCAAGGAAATGTTGCTCCTATTGAAGTAATGTAATAGTTGAATGACAGAATCGGTACAAAGGATCAGTTATGGTGTGTTCACACCGAACGCGAATGGAGCATCAAATACGCGTCTATCGCGTCTTAGTTAGACGCTAGAACATTCGCTCGAGTTAAAATTGTTCAACTTGCGCGGAAGACATTTGAGGCAAACGCGTCGCCCAATTGCGCCATACACAACGCCCGGCGCGAATGATGTGTCTATTCGCGTCTTTGCATTGACTTTGTATGTAATCTACTCGCGCAAATAATTAAATTTGTGTTCGGTGTGGACACACCCTTACTGCTGCTGGCTCAGTTGGTGCTTAAAAAATGATAAATGGGAAATTAATAAACCTCCCCTTTCAATCAGATTGAAATTTAAGATCGATTAAGATGTGATTGAGCAGCCAATTCGATAACTAATGTATTATTTGGGCACAATATATAACAGCCTAGTTTTTTTGTCTGCCCAGCGCTTCGACCGGGCCGCGCGGGGGTGTGTGTGTGTGTGTTTGTGTCCATACCTTAGACATACTGCCAGATCTCCGTTCAGAATCCGATTGGTTCACGGAACTTGGTGGTCTTGTTTTTAATATGTGGCTCCAGAATCGCTAGCAAAGCATCAAACTGTCCCACTGACATTCTGAAGTAAATTTTGAATCGCCTGGGATAAATTCGCAACTCCTTGATAAGGAGGTGATACTCTCCTCCCTCTCTGCGCAATTTCAGGATTGGATGGACGTAATATTTTCTCTTTCTTCTCTTTTCAATAAGAGAGAGGGCAACAAAATCATCCTCACTGCTTGACGAATCCATTTTGGTATTTTTGCGTTTTTCCCACAGTGTTTAATAAATACGCATCGGACTCAGTGTGCAAGGTTTCTATGCGTGACAAATTTTTAGTCTGACGAACACGGAAAAACGCATCCGAAAAATTCGTTCTCAGTGTGCAATGGCCTTAACTCCTTAGTTATCGAAATTTGTTCGGTACCTGAAAAAGTATTCGAACTCGATAACCCGCCCTACTTAATATCATCAGTGTACAGTTATTAGAATTTGGTGTCAATTTGGAACCAATACTATCAATCCATTACGTATTATGTATGTGTTTGTGCCTGTGGTGGAATAGTACAGTACCTACCTATGGCTGGAATGCAACATCATGGGGATGCCATGTGGCAAATAAGTCATCGGGAGAGCTTGTTTAAAGCAAGTGTCGAGCTTAAGCGATTTGTGTGTAGTGTGATGAAATAAGTCATTAATAGAATGGGCTTCTTTCAGTCCATGTGACTATACACTATGTCACCAAGGGCACATCAGTGATACCATTGTCCTCAATTCTGAGGCATTTAAAGAGAATTAACCATCTTTAGTCACATTAAGCCTTTAGCACATATTCAAACACTGAATCTGTGACATGATCAGTTATGTCAGGGAATCACTTGCATTATAACTTTTAACTGGATTATTAGTTTTGCTGTATGTGCGCTAAAGAGCAGCGGCATAAGATTAAATAATTACCGGTGTATCTATGAGCTCATCCAGGGGAAAATCAATGAATGTCAGTCAGCATGAATGATCGACACATTTATTGCAGCATTAAAAATCCATTTAGTCCTCTCCTGTAGGCGATTGTGTTGGGAACAGGATCAGACATCGTGACACGCATGCAGTTTTTATGGCTCCTTCCATCATACAATTCAATGAACTGTCATTTGTGGAAAGCCAGTTGGCATCTGCACGTCTGAAACTGGAGATGTGGTGAAGGTATTTAATAGAGAGATTGAAGGATGAGGGGGTTTTAAATGGGGTTTCAATCCTGTTTTCTGCATGCTATTTTAAGGATCAAGGGAATCCTCAGCCTTAGAAACAAGTGTAAGGAATGTTGAAAAATGAGATAGAGAGAGAGAGAGATGATGATGATGATTTTTGGGCACCATCCCAAAGGAAAATTATTGAGAACTAAATTAGGCTGCTGAGTTTAGAAATATGACACGTGTATACTTTTTAACTATAAGAAGGCAAGATCACATCCATATATTTTATCTAAATGTTTTCAATTAATTTTCCCTCATTGCAGCCTACATTCTTGGTCTTTCTGAAACTAATCAACACAAGAAAATTTGACATATTAAAACCGATTAGTGTCTTACACGATCCTCCTCTCCTCTTTTGCTCTCTCTCTCTCTCTCTCTCTCTCTCTCTCTCTCTCTCTCTCTCTCTCTCTCTCTCTCTCTCTTTCTCTCTCTCTCTCTCTCTCTCTCTCTCTCTCTCTCTCTCTCTCAAACCAAAATCAATCACAGCAGATTTTAAAGATTATTATGCATACTGGACTAATTGATTGAGGTATGGTCAAATTTGATTTGTGTTTGCCAAATGAGTGATTGCAGTCTATCTTGTCCATTGTGTAGTGAGACTAATGAATTGGATTATGTGGTTTGAGTCATTAATGATCTCTATAATATTCAAATAGAAAAATCTACTCTTTCCTGCTCGTGTCCCACATCTTTCTCAAGCGCTTTTTATAGATTTAACTTGATATTATTTAAGTTACCAATATTTACGGATATTTATTTCAATGCTTTTTAGGCTTCAGTGTGTTGTTTCTTTGATAGAATTGCTCAAATTAAAACTTTTTTTGCTCAAATAAACACTACATTTTTTTATATAAAAAAGAAGAAAACACAGCGCCACTGCCGGGAGTTTGTCTATTACCACCATAGTGGTAAAAAAAAAAAAAATAGCTAATAGCCCTACTATTAGTATTATTTGATGTTAGCATTATAAAATATGCAGACAAAATCTCTCTTTTTTTCTCTCCTTTGGCACAGCCCTTAATCAGAAATCAGTCATTTTTGTAAGAGATTACAAAAAATGTCTCTGGTTACAGGTGTAACCTATGTTCTCTGAATAGGGAACGAGATGCTGCAGAGCTTAGGACGCAGTAGGGAACTCCCTCTGGGTGTGCCGATTGTCTGAAGCCCTTATAGAATCACAGCAATTCCATTGGCTGATGGCGCAGGCGTGCCCTTTGACTCATTCCGGTGCTCATTGGAAAAACAACCACAGATGAAAGCCGATTTCCTAGAATTTTTGGAGAAGATGCTCCAGAAGGCACATGCAGAAGTTGCCCTGGCAGTGCAGCCTGGACAAGAGTGTTGGTACCTGCCCCTGTTCGGTGTGTACCACCTTCAGGAAGCCAGATAATATCGGTGTGGTCTTTGACAGTAACGCGTCATGTGAAGTGTCCCTCAACAATGTCTTGCTCACTGGCCCCGATCTCAATAATAGCCTGCTAGGTGTTCTTATGAGGTTTAGGAAGGAACAGGTGGTGATCACGGCCGACATTGAGCACATGTTCCACTGCTTTGTCATTAAGCAGGCGAATTATGATTTTCTCCGCTTCCTGTGGTAAAGGAATAATGACCCCACCTCCGACATTGTGGACTACAGAATGGGGGTTCACCTTTTTGGGAACAGTCCCTCACCTGCCGTTGCAGTGGATGGAATGCAATGGGCAGCTAAGGAAGCAGAAGCAACTGGCAGCTAAGGAAGCAAAAGCTGACTGTGGCAGTGATGCAAGAAGATTCATCGACCACAAGTTCTATATTGACAACACTTTAAAGTCCTTTGGCACTGAGGACAAGCACAGAAAATGCTTGCAGCTTCTAACCTCAGGCTGCCCAAAATTGCTTCAAATCGACCAGCAGTCATCGAAGCATTTACATCCGACCTCAGCAGCCTAGACCTCTTTGTTGATGATCTGCCTATCCAACGTAGCCTTGGATTGTTCTTGAACATGTGCACAGACACCTTCATGTTTCAGATGAAAGATGACCAGAAGCCATTCACTCACAGAGGGGTACTCGCAGTGAACAGCCTCCAACTCCTCTACAGTTCCTTGCACACATCACGGTTCATGGAAGACTGATACTCAGGGAACTCACCATGCAAGCAGAGGGCTGGGATTCACCTCTTCCCAAAGACATGGTGATTGAGTGGACTAGATGGAAACAGTCACTCCAAGACCCAGCTGACATTGGGTTGAGAACTGTGACACCAGCCTTGCTTGGCAGCACAACTTGAAAGGACCAGCCTTTCTCTATGATGCTCCTTTGCATTCACCTGAGATTATAACCTTATAACCTTATTGACCCTGACACTGACTCTGAAGTGCATCCCCAGGTGGTGACAAGTCTCACACACAACGCTTTAAACGTTTCTACAAGTTTAGCACTTATTTTACATCTTGTGAAAAGATGGGATATATGGGACCTTCAAAGGCATAGTGATGGTAATAGAATATGATTTCAAATGAGCTGTTGACACACAGAGGTGGTAAAGGAAAGAATTTCCAATCATTTGAGATGAGAAGACTACCTCCACCCCTTCCGGTCAGTCGATGGGCATGTGCAAAAGTGAAGTTAGTGGAGAGGACAGCAGGTGTGGCAGTGTCCTCTGGATTGATCCAGGTCTCATTCAGGGCCAATAGGCTGAGACCTGAATGACTACAAATGGATGTAATGAAATCAGCTTTGTTTACAGCGGACTGTCAATGACCGATGGGAAAAGAGAATAAATTACTAGAAGACACCGGAATGGTACGCATGTTGCTAGGACGTTGTACATGTGTTAGTAATAGTATAGGGAGGGATATAAAAACACATATTCTGGTCTGAAATATGAAATATGAGAAGAAAAGCTATTTAGAAGAGAGAGTAAACTCTATTTAGCTATTTAGAAGAGAGAGTAAAGAAAAAAATACTCAAGTGGCAACTCTGTGAAGTTGTGCAGGTGTCGCTGGTCTTTACACTCTTCACATAAGATTTTCTCATAAGGTCTTCACACGATTCAGTCTTCACACGAGGGCTGCCGCGGTATACTACTTGCTTTATACTCACCTGAAATGCCGTTATTGAATACAGCTGGACACCCATCACTAACGAAAATGGATACCTTGTGACTAAACGCGAACATACAAGACTTCAACAAGATTTCAGTTGTAACTATAACTGCATTTGAAATCAAATAAGAAATATTCCCTTTTCATACTCAACTTTCAATTTTTTTGCAGTTTGATTTAATTATTCTGCATATTAACTAATATGTTATATTCAAGAGTGTATAACATGATATTGAATGTAAATAGATATCAATATTTGCATTTATAAAATGCTTTGTTTTCATTTGATTTGGTTAATTTTGCATCATTTGAGCTGCAATGTAGATCTTTGACTGTTTGCCATGTTGCTATGATGACTGTTTACTCTATTACATGTATCTGGTTGGAAAAAATTTTAAAGGCACACACCTGTCCATATAAAAGGCATGAAATGAAAATTTCTAAGAGTAAAAAGTGGCTTCAAATGCCAAACATTGGAAGTTTTGAAAACCCCAAGACTGTTCCCACAGCTTAATAGCTGTTCACTTTTGAATTAATTCAAAACAGCAAGGTCTTGGTCATCAAAGAGACCAAGAACTCAATTACTGTCAAAGACGTAGAGGTCCTTTGCAGAGATGGGAGTGCTTTTAAACTACATCAAACAATAGCTACAGTGAAGTATACTGTTCAGCAGCAGGAGACCAAATTCAGATGTGCAAAGCTAGTTGAAATATACCCGGAGAAGAACTTGCAACTGCAATTTTTGCTAAATTCATCCCGAAAATCGCTAAATAATAAGTCTGAATACTTATTCCAGTTTCAAAGTTTAAGACCTTTTATTTGTAATAAATGTGTCTATTATAAAAACACACTTTTACATAGGGGACATATTTATTTGCAAATAAATCAACTAAATTATTTTACTAAAATATGGAAAATTATGTAAATGGGTCTGGATGCATTTGGAAGACACTTTGTATGCACATGTAATGCATTGGAGCTCAGAGAATAGAATAACTGTAGGATGGTCTCTCTAAATCAATCTCATTGCATGCTGTGACATTTAGACCGACGGCTGGTGACAGCAGTATATCATAAGAAGCGATCTTCCTGAAGAAAGGCAATCCCTTCTCTGCAGTCAGATGTAATAATGTAGCAATTGTGGTTATCAGTGATTACTGCAAAATAGCTTTTTGTTAAATAAGCCTAATTGTTATAGATTACTTAGGCCTAATTTTGATTTAACAGAGATTTAAACAATTGTTTTATTTGCAGGGCAGTGTTGAGAGTTAACTGAAGATAATGAATCACTTTATTGAGCTTTGACAAAGATGGAAATCCCAATTAACTTCAGAAAAGGACACACAGCACAATTATTTGACTAACTGCAGTTTGGAGGAATAATTGTATGATAAAAACGCATTTCAGCTAATCTACTTATAACTCAAGACAGCATATAGCCTACCTACCACAGTCCATGTTAATGACTTGCCTAGCACCCTTTTTGACTCTCCTGTAACATCATGGCCCTCATTTATCAATCTTGCGTAGAAATGGGTGTATATGTTGGCGTAAGATTATGCTTACACTCCTCTCACCGCCTGATTTATGAAGCTGTGCGTACCTTTGAAATCCAGGTGTACGCAATGCCTGCCCTTGATAAATCCCGCGGCCAAAAACGATCGTCATTAGAATAACACGCCCTTATATATTCAAGTCTCCGCTCCCCCCATGCCCTCATTTTACGCCATGGACACACAGAAGACGGCAAAGAAGAGAAACTTCTCCGACGTGGAGCCGAAATGACCTATCACAATGCATTATTTTACAGCACGTCTTTTGAAATTAGCATTCAATTTCGAATCACGTCACATGTATAATAGTGATGATGATGATGTGATGTGAAGTACCATTCATTCACATTAATAATTGCATGACAATTTGTAATATTATTATTATTATTATTATTATTATGATTTGTATTAATGACGCCTAAATTGTTATTTAGAAGAATGTCGTTATTATTATTTGTATTATTATTATCATTTAAAAGAAGAAGAATATATTTTTTTATTATTATTATTTTGTCAGTCTGAATTATTTTTTGGTCATTGAAAGCCTTTCATTACCGAACCGAGTCCGTGCGCACCTGCCGGGGTCGGGATAGCTAATCCTTGCAGGGTAAAGTCCACAGGCTCGCAACTGAAGGGATACATATGCTTACAAATCAAATGCTTTGGTAAAGTCACACAAATTAAACATTGAAGTCCACGTTGCACAAAAATAAACACTTAAGTTTATAATTACTATGTTGTTGTTTTTTTTGTTGTTTTTTTTACAGTGGGTCATAATATATCTTTTAGTTTGTCAGTGCGTTTTGTGGTGTTAGGAATTTTTCTGCGCATTTCCTCACTAACTCAAAACGTGCGTACACCACCTCCTGAGCTGGTGTAGGATTTGAGCGTGCCGTACGCCCACGTCCATATTGATAAATCTCAAACTCACCGTGGTTTTGGGTGTACGCAAGGTATACGCTGGAAATTTGGTGTACGCACTTTTGATAAATGAGGGCCCATGTGTTTACTTTGAGGAGTTTTGTGAAGGCAACATTATGATCTTTAAAGATATAACTGAACTGAATGTCATTGCCTGAGAAGATTCTCAATTATTTCCATATCACTTTATGGTATGGGATTGCCACCCAGAATGGGATGCCCAACATCTAAGCAGAGGATAAGCAAGTGGGTGGTCGAGGCCATCTCACTTGCTTATCTGTCGGCCGGTTTTGACTTTACAGGCCCACTCTACTAGCAGTATGGCTGCTCCAAAGCATTATTGTCAGGAATTTCTCTTCAAGATGTTTGTGATGTGGCAAGCTGGTCCTCAACGCACATATTCGTGAGATTCTACGACCTTGACCTCGGCTCTAATCACAATGCAAACACACATGCCGTCCCCACAGCGTTTCAACGCAGCGTCTGATTCCCTCTTCAGGGGAGTAAGGTTGCATACGTAACCGAGACGTTCTTAGAGCTGTTGGCAGCATTGTGACAACAGATGTTCGGTTGTTGGTTTCAAACTGCTAGTGTGAGTGTCATTGACACGGATCAAAACAGCTGGAACCTGGAGGTGACATCGAAAACCCACTGCTGTGCCATGATACGTCATGACTTTACTACTGTATTGTGTAATTCATTACATCTGGAATATTCTAATTACATTTTCATCATTCTGATTAGCAAAACATGTATTTGCTACTGTGACAATCAAATTGTATACAATAATCTTTGCCAGTTAGGTTCATGTTATCTCAAATCTACAAACTTCAACAATTGACTAACAAGGTATACCTTGTTAGTCAATTGTTGAAGTTTGTAGATTTGTAATAACAAGACCATATATGGTCTAAAGAAAGGTGGTTTTGAGAGTGGTGTGTGAGTGAGTGAGTAAATGAGTGATAATGCAAATCAGTGATAATGCAGTGTTTTTGTTTTTGTTAATGCATTTTTTAACCCTAAAACCGTATTCTGGACAAATGTGGGCACAATAGTTTTGATTTATTTAAAAAAAAAAATACTTCCCTTGATCTGAGCGGTACAAGACTTGGCTCCTTTTCCTAAGTTTGCCTCCTGAACACACTCAATTTTTTTTTACTCAATTCTACAATGTTAATGTGAAAAAACCTCCTTAATCTTGTATTTGGGTCAAAAATGGGCACCCATAGAAATGAATGGGAAAAACTGTAATTTAGAGCATTCTAAAATTAGGCAAAAATAAGACACCAGGTGACAGCAAAGTCACTTCATCTTTAGGTTTTAGCTCTAAGAACTTATTGGAATGATATTTTAATGTAGTTAAAAAATAAATAAATAAAATAAAACAAAAATAAGGACAATTTACATAGAAAATATGGTACTTTTTGAAGTAAATAAATTAAAAAATACACCTTACATGGATAGACAAAACTTTAGTAAAGACAGTGATATAACATTTATAATAAATAAAAATTAGGATCAGACCTGAGTCCTCTGTGCCCACATTTGTCCACAATTACAGGATTAGGGCTATAAAGTGAATACGGTTTGACTGAGATTAAAAAATGTCAAGAACCTAAAATCTGATTAATATGCTGCTATTAATGGTGGGCTACTATTTAAAAACAAAGAAATGTGAGATAAAGTTGTTTCATGCTGTAACCCAACATAATTGTAATAATAGGCATTATCAGTGATGATATTAATTTATCAATGAAGGCATGAACTTTATTTATGTCGTGGGGTACAAAGACAAAACACTTGCCTCTGTTTGAAAGCAGAAATCTTTCCTATAGTTTGAACCCATCAAGTTAAAAAAAATATATAGTAATTTCATTTCAGGATAGATGAAATGGATCTCTCAAGCCATGCAGTCAAATAAACACACACTTATGTCCACGGGAAGACAGAGAGAACACGGTGTGTGTGTGTGCCTGCGTGTATGTTGGAGTGTTCATGATGGAGGGAGGGGGGCCCTGCTGGTTTCTAGGATACACCCATCCATCTGTTAGTGCGGGGAGTTGTTTTCAATGCGGTGCATTTTTACCAGCGCTATGTAATAGAGCACAGTTGTCCAAAACACCTGCATTACCAATGTGTAAAGTGTCTCAAATCTCTCATTATCAGAATCAACAATCCTATCACGCGTGTCTAGTGTGAAGCAGCGAAAGGAAAATTTGGAAATGATATCCCGATTTTAAAACAGGCATGTTTTCTTTGGAAATGGACACCGTTTGAGAGAACAGCAGAAGATCGTGTTGAGTGATATCTGCGGTGGAGAAGAGGTCCCTCATAAAGCCACGCGCGCACACACACGCGCTCAATCTCGCCACCGCGCGCACAGTCGCTCATCCACTTCACCGCTATAGGCATTGTTACATTTCATCCACTTCTATAATCGCGCTTTGAACCACCATGGAAGAGAACATGGAAGAGGGACAGACACAGAAAGGTATTGTGCTATATTGCTTTCCCTTCCATCTCCCAATTTTACATTATGCGCGCTTGTCTTTGTGTTAATGCAGCATATACGTGTTAAGACTATTGATGGTTACTGCCACTGATTATTATTAATTTTTTTTGACGTTTCATTACTTGTGTTTTTAAAGGCTGTAACTCAATTTGCAGTGATTTTGATAAAGATCAGTGGTTCTGTTAATTACGGTGGGGTTTCAAAAGCAGTGCTCGCGTATTTTGCCATTCTCAGTCCGCTCGTTTGTCTCATGCGTTTTGTGCTTGTCTTAATGAATAATGAGGATTTGTCACCGCTCTCTTTTCTTTCTCCCGCTCTTTCTATCCTTCTTTCTACCATTGGGCTGCTCTGGTTATCACCACAATGCAGCCATTACAACACATTCGGGTCAGATTAGATTAGTGTTGCTGTTCACCGCCTTTGTCTCTTAAATTGTTTACTTTATACGATTGTCACTCATCTGATTTAAAGCTGCAGCTTTTGTAATGTGTTTGGCTTGGGATGCATGTGGAAGAGGGCGCCTTGCTGCATGTATTAAGGGGTTATGAGTTATGAGAATGTGCTAAATGGAGGAATGTTGATTTGAATTTATTAAAAATGTGCTAAGTTTGTGTACAGGTGAGAGGTTTCAGATTTTTCTGATGCAGATGCTTTGTTTAGTCTTAAATATGCCCCCATCACAATGTCCACTCACACGCCCACTCTCATTTCATATGTGTATTATTGCTGTTGGACGTGCTGGAAAAAAAATGGGTGGAAAATATAAGGTGGGGCTGTGGGGAGTTAAAAGAATAAGGTCGGTTGCTACGGCATGAGTGAATATGTGTCATTTAAATGGTGCTATATGAGCAACCGCAGCTCTTCTTTTAAGATATGTGTCATCTAAATAGTGCCATATGAGCAACCGCAGCCCTTCTTTAAGTAACGGCACTGCCATAACTGACCCACTTCTGATTGAGAGAGAGAGAAAGAGGCTGAGGCAAGAGAGAAAAGAAATCAGGGCGTCACTGAGCATGCAGAATTATCTCTTTTTTTAACCCATACTGCATACCTCTGCCTTGTAACTCGCACTCAGAAAACAAACTGACCAGCTGTTGATCAAAATGCCATGTGTCTGAACAATCTAGGTTCGGTAAGGCTTGATAAGAGAGTTTAAATTCAATTCACATAGACTTTAAATAGAATTTGCGTTGGTTTCTGCTGATGTTGGTCTTGGCTGTCAATTTGAACACCCACAATGAAATGTAGTTACACATACAGCCTACAGTAGCTGCTCAACAGATGTGCAGTCCTTTAGCGTTTCCTGTGAAAATCAATTATTTCCACTTCACTCATGTGAGGAACCACTTCGCAATAACAGTGTTTAAAGACTGCCTGTGGGGACGGACACTGGGGATTCTCTCAGAACCAGTCCATCTCTCTCTCTCTCTCTCTCTCTCTCTCTCTCTCTCTCTCTCTCTCTCTGTGAAAGAATTTCCAGCCCTCATTGCTGATGGTCTCTTCTTTCTTAATGTCTTGTTCTCACTGGAAATAAAGATATCATTTAATAATTAGTGCGTTGAAGTAGTTATGGGGTGGCAAGAGAGAAGGAACTTGCAAATGAATTATGAGTAGACCTGGCTGTGGTTGTAAAGATTTCATTAGACAAAAACTGGCTGGTTTTGGGGGTTAAGATAGATCAACCATTCATCTTCAGCAGATGGCAGAGTGCTCTGGATTAATTTTCATCTTCAGTGTCCATAAGTGGATCAGCGGGAAGATAAGCTACGGTCACCACACCAAGCCATGCACTTCCAATGGATAAAATTATGAGTTTGTGTGTCTGTACTGTAGCCTATGTGTGTGCATGGTTTGTTGAGACCGAAACCATGGCCCTAATATGATTTCCATTGAAATGTAGAATTGTACCACTGTAGCATATCATTAGAACCATTGCAACATTGGTATTGGATACAAAATGTCTTGAAGTCATAAATAAAAAAAAAGTAATTACACTCCTATGAGTGCATAGATTAAGCCTCTGCTTGACCTGCAGGCAGTTTTTAGATGGAAACTGTGCTGATCTTGCTCTTGGGACATGCTACAGTGCATAGCAAAATTAAATACTCGTTCTTTCTCCACAGCCATCATTCAAACACTCTCATTAACTGCAGAGACTCTAATGTAGAAGGGAAATCAATTCTCTGCGCTTTGATTTGCGGATTCATATGCTTACTAACATTATTCAGGCATTGTTGTGAAACAGCAGACTGGATAAATCATGTTTCATAAGGTCTTAGTGAATAGGTCACAGTGTCAGTCAGAACAGGATCTCCAATAGCTCTCTAGTTATGATATAAATATGGCCTTTGAGTGCAGTTTTGAATTTCTTTTTATGTTCTCCTAATGGAAATCATTTTGTGTTGTCCTGATTTTGATGATCATAGATGGCCCAAGGTTCATTGTTTTAAATAATCTAGGGTGTATTTAAACCACAGTGTATGTTAATGGTCCAACAGATTCTGAGGAAATACTTGAAAAACAAAGAAACATTATGCAGATACTGACTTTTCAAAAATGTGTTTGCTTGTTTTTATTTTTAAGACATGATGTTATAGAACAAAGATTTGTTTTCACTTTCAGAAAGATAATCAGTGACAGAAAAAAAGGTTTGATACTTCATTCAAGATATGAAGTATCTTGAAGTATGGATTCAGAATGAGATTCTGTGTTATTGATCTTTTTGCTTTTGTTGCTATTTTCTTTGCCACTTCAAAAATATGATAGCTCTGTGTGCTCATTCGAAATATGTCGCTTCCTGCCTTTTGATAAATTATGTCCTCTGGGATATAAACTCTTTGATTGATGTCCTGGGCTGTTTCAATTTAAACATTTCATGTTTCATTATATTGTGCGCCTGTTGGATGCTTAAGTCAAACCTGTTTGCTTTCTATCCTTTACTATTGCAAACTACATTTATTTTTCAGGGCACTCAAAAAACTGTAACAAGAATGAGTTAATAGTGCTTGTGACATACTATTCTCTTCTTGAAACAACCTAGCAGTGTGCATCTTTTAGTGCCTTAAAGCTATTAAACTGACACTACATCCATTCCAGTATGTGTGAAATACAATTACATGATTTTGATGAACACTAGTGTAATCAAGCCAATATGCTTTGTCAGAGTGTCCTAAAGCTGTTTTCAACAAGAATGGCAGCCACTGCTTACAACATAATAGAGGCCACGTATCTGAATCAGAGCTTTTGTTATGCTCTATTGATTTTACAGGTTTAGTTAGAAAGGTGAAATTCATTAATTAATCTGCTAATTATGTGGGATCCTAGTCATGGGGAATTCCAAATAGATTTCCAATCCTGGACACGACACTGAAAATTTACACATTTTCAATTCAATAATTTTTAAATGTTTTAAATCATATATTTTTTTAATCATGAAGTGCTTGAAAATGAATTGAAAAAATGTCCTTTCCTTTATTTTTCAGATTTGTGGTCATTTATGTGATGCTTTTTGTTTAAAGTCCCTCTGTGGTGAAAATCAAGTTTTTAATGTTGTTGTCAATGTGGTGTCCCCTATCAAGCGAATTCTCACATCCCCACATTGAGGCTGAGGCCTGCACTGCAAGAGCACCGGCTTGGGATTTGGCCATTGTACTTGAGGGTTTGGGCCTTGGCTCCAAGGTTTCAGAAAAGTTCCTTATACTAAAAACCTTGTTTCTACTTGCTATTAATTCTATTAAGAGAATTGGAGATATGCAAGCCCTTTCGGTTGCTCCTTCATGTCTGGATATTGCACCTGGTATAGTGAAAGCATTTCTATACATCCCTAGGGTTACATCCCTAAGGTTAAACAACGCTTAAATTTGTATTTTTGTTTTAAGTTTTAAGGGATACATTTATTGACTGTTGGGGGACTTTAAATGTTTAGATGTCAGCAAGGACACTTTTATTGGATTTATAGGCTATAAACACGCTCTCTCTCATCAGAGGCTAATGTTGTGACTGCTCTAGAGGAGATGTACTTGATCTGTGGGTTTTTAAGTCAGTGCCATCAAATAACACAAGCACACTTTTTATTTTTTTAACAAGAAAAAACCTTGCTCATGAATAATGCAAGTGATGTAAAAGAGTTCTTGGATTGTTAAGCTGAAGATTCTGAGAAAATGTGGTCTCAGCCTGCTGGCAATTTTCTGCCATCTGTCTCTACTCTATTTTTATTCTGTCAACTTTTTTTTTTGCATGAAGTCATGCTAATGACATTGTCATTTCAGGTACTTCATAAAGCTGTCAATCATTTGTGTGTGTGTGTGTGTATGTATATATATATATATATATATATATATATATATATCTTTATAATTACTGCTATATGTGTCTACATACTTTCATTATAGCTCAGTGTGTAAGAAAGACAATTTGAGACAACAATTTGTTTCTAGCAGATAATATTGTCTTAATTTTTCCCTGATACAGGGAGTTTTGATCATACATAAATACATGTACATATACAGTATATATATATTTTTTTTACATTTAATTTTTACATTATGTTATTTTCACTCTCTGTCCCACCCTGTATCACACTGAAATACGTTCTGAGGAAACTATTTTGCCAATCGCAATTACGTTACTTGCCAACATATAAGCAGTGCTATTACGTTGTTCCTGAACCTACTATAGAGCAGCCTGGTCTCATTGTTAATGCGTAGGTATAATACTTTATTTTCAATTTTTGTGAAGTTTTTGTACGTTTGGATAGATGCTAAAACGTATAATATGGATGTATTTGCAACATTTAAATGTAACATTATTACGTTTTTACAGCTACAAATCGTTAACTGTTTACTTATATTTCATATCATAACGATATCTGTATACTTTCACTTTTAAAGATAAATGTAACAAGATCCCTTAATCTTACTCCCAAAATCGAAACATTTTAATTTTATATAGAATATAAGTTAAAAAGGATAAAACGTAATGGACAGAGATGTAGGTAAATGAGTTTTAGCATTAAAATATATTTTGAGCTACTAATCCTACTTCGTCCTACCCCTAAACCTACCCATAACCATTCCTTAAAACTACGCAGGTTAACACAATTATGTAAAAAAAAACAAAAAAAAAAAACATAACAGACAGACAAGTATAGATTTCACAATAATTTATTTATTGCGAAAATGTCAAAAACGGTAACGTTAACATTACCAAAAGACGTTCTCATGATGATGCGTTGCAGTCGCAGTCCTCTCTGGCAGTATTATAGTAGTTGTGTATGAGGTACAGATCAGAATTTTAAGAGGCTATATGCATCTTTTTCCCAAAATAAACGTAACAATAGCCTTTTTATTTTAACATTTATGACTCAAACATCTCCTGATGAGCATACTGACACTTTGTCCGCTCACAGTGTGTGCACCTATAAGCCTGTATCCTATTTTTCCTATTTTCTGTCGGGTCGGACTTTTCCCGCGCTGTCTGCGGATGTGACGTCAAGCGTGTCATGTTAAACGTTTCAGATCAGATCACCGCTAGTCAGCAAGTAGCCTACACTCGAGTCGCAAGCAGAACACCTATCTTAAACAATATATGTATTTGACTGTTCTTACCTGTGTAAACATAATGTTGACCTCCATGTAGCGGATGACTTGTGAAATGTGCACGTACGAGCGTGCGCTGCGAGAGCGAGCAGAAAGGAAGAGCAGTTCTGTTTTTGGGCCACAGGTGTCAGTCGCGAGTTTAAATTTCAGGAAAACGCATGTAGCCTCTTTAAGTTATTAAAGTCAATCCATGAAAATGTTAATCTAATTTGGGTTCACTCTCTGAAGGTGCGCGCTCTTCTCCATTTCAAATCATGTACTACACCGACTGAAACACAGCATGTCGCAATCTGTGACGAAGCAGGCGAGAGCCAATGAGCGTTTGAAATCACGGCCGTAAAACATGTCGTAACGCTTCTCGAAGGCGCATTTTTTGAATTTGAATTCATCACCAGCGCGGATTTGACGTTTGCGGTCGCTGCTGAGAAGATGAAGATGAAGATCACTGGATAAAAGGCTGAATTTGGATCTGTTTCTTGCAAATAACGTATGGATACTAGGATTTGGTTTACATCAAGCTAATAAAATGTTTGTCTTTTGTGAATGTATCTGTATGTTTTCTTTTTTGGAGAAAATGCTTTTTGTGTAAATACACTAAATACCACAAAATGGTTTAATGATTAAACAAGGTATTCTTAAGGTTAAAAGTGTATTCCTTTTTAACACCACGCAGGCTAATCCTCCGAAACGACTTTGCTTCAGAATGCACGAACAGAGCGAAATTTTAATATGAGTAACGTTGTATATTAATAAATGCAACTGAAAACGATAAGACAACGAAAAATTGATAATACAGCTGAATGCAATTAGAGTCAAAACATTAATGCCACGATTTTTTGTGCTGCTACTTGTGAAAAGAAACCTGCTTTGGATGTATTATGTTCAGGACAAACGTAAAAGCACTGCAATAGATTAGGTTAAGGACCAATGTAATAGCACTGCTTATATGTTGGCATGTAACGTAATTGCGATTTGCAAAATAGTTTTCTCAGAACATATTTCATGTGATATCCTGTTGTCTCTGTCAGATCTAAACTGTTAGTTCGAAATCAGAATTGTGGCCTCATACAGTGGCCTTATTTTTGTTGATGGCCTTCGACCATTAAAGTTCAGGTTTACTGATTAATCCTTAATGTCTTACTGTAGAGTTTCTGGAAACATGATCTAACATTGCCACATTGTGTTGTACCACTCACTGACAATATATCACCTTTGTCAAGAAAGAGAAAAGTTGTTTAATACTATCCTCAACCTCAGTGTAAAACAGGCATGTGCTAAAACAGCACTACTTCGTCTTTATTGCACACAGCTCAATTTCTCTCCTTCTCTCTCTAGAGTTTCATTGATTTCCATCTTTTGCTTTTTGAATTAGTTTTCTATGCATTTTATATTTAATCATATATCACAAGGGATTTTGCAGGTCCTCTCTATTTTATTGCATTTGGTCAACTTTATGCTATAAACCATTTTTTAAATGATCTATGCTGAGCATTGGCAATTTACCTGTTAATTTTGTGTGACAGTAGCTGCCAAACAAAAATATAAATACAAGTCAGCACATTGCCTGATATACACAAACATTTGTATATATTGTGCTTTACACAGTCCAAAGTGAATAAATGCCCACATATGCTGCGTCTATTTAGCCAAAAAACAATTTCAGGTCCTTCTGTAATGAAACATGACTGGCAGACAAACTCATTATCATATAAACAATTAATAACTTTCATTCTTATTGAAGTAGATAAAGTCTGTCTAGACCAGGGATGGGCAAACTTTGTCCTGTAGGGCGATAGCTTTGTTTTGCTCTAATCTTGATAAACTCTCCTGCCTGTTGCTTTCTAGTAATCCTGAAGACACTGATTAGCTGGTTCAGGTGTGTTTGATTAGGGTCCCAGATAGATAGAAACCATCGAAACAATGTTAAATCAATGTTAATGTGTACATTTTAACTGCATTGACTCAGCATTACTTTTGCTCCCACAATTAATGTTGTGTATATTGTTATACATATATATATATATATATACATATAGTATATATATATATATATATATATATATATATATATATATATAATATATACCTTCTGCTGAGATCTTGAGAAATGAATTGTCGTCTTTTATTTGCAGCTGATTTCAGGCTGTGTGGCTTTAAATCGGTTATAATTGTTGTTTCAGTTTCTGAGAGTGCAGGCATGGTGTTGAACCAACATCATATTATAACATTGACTCAGTGCCATTACCATTGACACATTAACATTGTTTTGATGGTTGTTTGGGACTCTAACCAAACACACGTGAACCAGCTAAATAATGCATTCAGGATTACTAGAAAGCTACAGGCAGGAGAGTTTATCAGGGTTGGAGCAAAACTCTGTAGAGATGGCCCTCCAGGAGTTTACCATCCCTGGTCTAGACAGTATTCATCATGGCATCACAAAGCCACAGATCTTGCATTTCCTGAAGATATTCAGCCTAAATTTGTATAGGTCTGTGCATCCCAGATCATGGTTTCTGCATAGAGCTTCAAAGGGCTTGTCAGAGATACTGTCAGCTCAGCTGTAATCACCCGCTCTTACACCAATGCTGACACCCAATTAGAATCACTGAGAAGTCACACAGCAGGCTCAGCCCTCATAAGATTTTCAACAGCATTAAAGAAATGAATACAAACAAGATGGGGGAAACACACACACACACAGCAGACTGGATGGCAAATATATTTTTAAAATTTGGTAGTTTTTGGTAAACTATAATACGGTGTATTTGGATGATAATTCCTGTCTTAATGTCTCACTATCTTCACTGTAAACAGACAGGTCAGGGAACAATAGTTTGGGATAGGCAATTGAAGGATCTGCAGGGTCAAAGGCAGAAAATAGGACATTTATAGAAAGCGGTAGAATCAGGGACAGTGTTGTTTATTGCTTGAGGGAACAGTGATTACTATGATTTCATTGACGGCCAATGTTACATACAGTGAAGAATGAAGTTATCCACAGTACAGGCTTGAATCCTCTTTCATGGTGAACAGATAATTTTATGCACTTAAAAGTTACATTTAATATAAATATATGTATACATTTATTAAATGACTTGTTTTATAATCTTCACAATGTAGCCTACTGTTCTGATTATAATTCTTAAAGGGATGGTAGACAATTTGTTTTATAAACACTTTTTGTTATCATGGTTAAAACTCTCTTCACATTCTAATAGCAATCAATAAAAAGAAGTGGTCCAAATATTAAAACATAAATCTTAGGTGGAAGTCACAGGCCAAAACAAATTTCATCTAATCATTGCATTTCTGGTCCTGAATGTGCCTTAAAGGGATCTGTATGCTTTTACAAGCTAGCTTGGTATTGCTAGCCTCTATGAAATTATACTCTTCCTTTAAAATATGTCTCCTAATGCATATGGAGGAAAAAGAAAGGCAAAATACTTCAGACTGCTTATTGAACCAAGAGCATTCATGATATATTTCCAACTAGCTTAACTACATTAAGCACTTTGAGTGCTGAGAAAAGCACTATATTAATGTAATGAATTATCTAAACAATGACACCTGGAATATACTGTTTTATCTATTGTATGTAACACTACTTTAACAAAGCATTGATTTTAAGCATTTTAAATATTTGACCTAAACCATTCATTTACTAACATGTAATGAAACAAAGTACATTTTAAATGTTTTTTAAAAAGATTTTTAAAAAGTGCATCAAGAACACAATTTAATTTACACCCCTAAGTGTACATTGACCTGCATTCATGAGTGAAAAAAACCCATTAGCGGTGCACCAAAGAGTTGGTCCCAAATGCAAGCATTTTAAAATAAAATAAAAACAATATTCATTTAATGTAATGGTTCAAATAGATTGTGCCAATAGATTGTTAAAATTCAAAAGAAACTGGGCCTACAATCCCTGATAAACGCAGTGTTGCCTGGCTTTTTTCTCTATTTTAATAATCCACCTCTACCAATAATAGTGTACCCTATTACTGTGGATAAGAATAAATGATTCCCTATTAAATAATAGACAGTTTACAAAAAGTGTCAGTCCATTCAGCACATTTTTTCTGCTCCACCTCTATGGCTTTCCAACTATAGCTGCATGACATATTCCTCCAGAATCAGGAGATGGGCCATGCTGATCTCTTTTTTGGCCCAGATAGACAATTCATTAATCCTCATTGTTCCCACCAGTCAAGCTATTTAATAGTCTTCCAGGAGCACTCACACATACACAAACAATCTGATTTCAAGAGTGTTAGAATGCAGCCATTTTGTAGGTTGCTCTTTCTTATTATTAAACGTATTTGTTTAGAGCAAACACAATTACACAAATAACCAAGAGATGGGATGATTGTTTACCTCAGAATCTGATGTGAGATGTTGTTTAGACTCTTTCTAATTAGTTAGTGATAAGCCAGTGTGAACACACTGCATACACGTGATCTTATCAGGCTGCGCTCATCACTAACACAAAGCCATGTTGTGTAAGGGCGGTGTTATGATGAGATGGGTGTCCCAGGCCTATTGTATGGTAATGCTGAGAGGGAGTTTGTGCCACGTTCTCCTCTTGGGCACCCCTCCCCCACCATACACCCACCATAAACCCCCTCCTTTCTGTTCTGGCCTGAGCGGCTCAGCTGAGGGTTTGATCCGATTGCCTCAGACCCTCTGGGATGATGGGGCCGCACACACACAATTTAATCATAATTTTCTGCTCGATGTTGAAAGTTCTGGAATTTACTGAAGATGATTATGAATAAGCACACTGAGAAAAAGTGCAGCAAAATAAAACTGTTTAGCTTTTAGATTTCACCAAATGGCCAGTAATATGTCAGTATCTGTGATGTTCTTAGTAGGTAACATGTTAATTTCAGCCAGCCACCAAGCTGGATGATGTTAGAATTCACTTGTGGATGTTCAACATTCTGAAGCCCTTTTGCAGCAGAGACTAAACATCATTTTGATCCTTGCCCACTCAAACAAATGTAGACACTCAAAAAAAAATGGTTGCCAGGTCTTGGATAACTGTTCACCACTGAAAATGCATGACAGGATGAGGTGCTCTGCCAAATCAAAGAAACCTTGGCCTCAGATCCACTGAATGTGAATGGTTGAGAATGTATTCAGCTGATGCCAAACAAACCAAGCTATGGTAATTGATGTCAATGGGCTTTATTGTTAACATACCATAGAAGTAGCCTGAGATTATGTTTATTTAAGAGATCACGCTGAACTGAATATGCTCACACAGTGGCAGAAATTGAATTAAAGCTTGTTTAAAGGGGTCTACTGGTTAAATGCTCATCGCCAGGCTGTATTACAGTGTAAGTGTCTGTGTATTACTGTGTGAATCTCCAGGAGTCGCCCTTAAAACCGTATTAACCGCATTACAGAGCTTCTGAGCAGGTCAAAAAAACAACAGCCAAAACAGCAAAAAAAACCCAACAACATTTGGTTACATTTGCCCCTCCATTCACACCACTACTATTTGTCTTTGTTTTTCAGATTTTTTTTCTTTCCACCAATTTCCACTTATATCACTTTCTTTTCTTTTCATCCCATGTTTTAAAAATCGAGTTCTAACAAGTCCAGGCACTTGTTATTATTATTTTTATTTTTTTATTTTGTTGTTGCGTGCTGATCTGACACTGCTTTTGTAGAAGTTGATCATTATGGAACATTACTATTAGCTCTAACCCTAAAACCCAGAGCCGGAGCTTCAATTCCTGTTTCCTTCCTTATTATCTACTAGTAACCCTTGAGTTCTCCTCTCTCTTTCTCTTTGTGTGTGATGCGTCAGATTCTCCATTGTCCCAGTGATTTTGTTGACGTACAGTAAGTGGGTCATTGCACTGAAGCAGAATTTGCTTGGGTTGGCATGGTAACGTCACTGGTCCGATTAAACCCGCACACGAGTCGGTTCAGAAATCTGCGGGATGCTAAACGTGAAGATGCCATACATGTCCCAAATTATATGGATGCCAATTTTTAATTAACATGTTGAGCTATTTCGGTTGCCCTTACTACTTTTTTTCCTCATACCTGTGAACAAACCAAGTCCCACCAAGAAATGACTTACTGACAGCAAGCCAGGCCTTCACCCATTGACTTTACTGATTGTCTTGTGTTGGATTGAGAACAAATCCCTGCAGTCATGTTTCAACATCAAGTGCAGTGAAAGCTGTTTTAGTAGAAATGGATTAACTAACTGCCTATTAAAGCCCATGGTTTTTAAATTGAATATTTAATAAGCACTTTTGTACATTTATTTTAAAATTGTAATTAAATGTGGTAGGTTAAAATAAAACTCAAGTCAGTAAACAAGATCCATTTCTAAATGATGCTAGAATATAGCACTTTTATTGTATTTGTATAGGCCTACCTTTGGAGACAGACGCTTTCTATGCTTTGTTATTCAACTCCCTCCATAAGTGCCTCAAGCTTTCACATGAGTTGGATTGGAGTCCTAATGGGGTTAATGGGAGAAGCTGCTTTGTATTTTAATTAACCACCCGCTCAGCACTTTACGCTTACTCCTGCTCTTTTCTGTACCTCCTAGAGCTAACCATTAGGCAATTTTGACCCTTTGACCTCATTGGGCAGTGGACTGGAGGGCGTAATCCCCCACTACTGTTTGACAAGAGCCTGGCAGATGGAGCAAATGAAAGAAAGGGAAATGGATCAGGGTGTTGAGTCGATAGGGAGTCCCTTTCTCTGTTGTACAGTGCAAGTGGGACATTTCTCATTAAGCCCTTTTTGGAAATTGGTCAGTCACTTAAGTCAAAGCCTGTTTTAGGTAACATTTTATTTCGATAGTCCACTTTAGACATTCTACTGTTCAACTACATGGTAACTGTTATTAGTGTATAAGTAGACATTTGCTTAAAGGGGACATATCATGCAAAATCCACTTTTTTAGCCCTTAAATGCATTTTGTTGTAGATTTGGAGTGTTTATAAGTACAGAAAAGATGAAATTATTCTCTTCAGGTGCTTCGTTTATATTTTTATATTCTGTTTTGCTCATATTTTTCAACCTGTTCAGATTTTTATGTTGTCTATGACGTTTTTTTTTTCAATTACGTCACCGTATTTGCAGCGGAACTGCCAA
This sequence comes from Hybognathus amarus, assembly GCA_030378365.1. Lineage (NCBI taxonomy): Eukaryota > Metazoa > Chordata > Actinopteri > Cypriniformes > Leuciscidae > Hybognathus > Hybognathus amarus. The sequence goes on along the minus strand of JAQIUQ010006921.1, from coordinate 191,674 downwards.
ATAAGGACATCGACTACCCGTCCAACACTTCCAGCAATCCGCCATTATTATTTCTCGCTCCGATTTTGTAGTCCAAGCTCAATGATGCAGAAGTTACGAGAGGGCTGGTCAAAATGTTCGGTTGTTGGATGTAGTGACCTGAAGCACTTCAAGGATCCCCACTTCAACAACCTCAGCCAGTATACAGAAGGGTTTGCCGATCGACTTTCATTTAGCTGCTGTGTGCCGATCGACTATCATTTAGCTGCTGTGTTTCCTGATGCTTTCAAAACATAAGTTATCATTTTATTATCAATACAGATTTTTAGTGGTAAGATCAGACCGCAGTCATTTATCATGTCAGTGTGCTTGTTTTAACAAGAGAAATAGTCGACTTTCACTAATAACACAACATAGTTAACTTACATACCTGCCTCCATATGAACTTAAGACGTTGTTCTGCAGGTTCGTCTTCGTCATCTTTTTCAAATCGCTCGCTCTGGCTCGAATATGTAAGGCTTGGTGGACAAGTCTTCCGTTGTTGACATTTTGTTAACGTGTGAATAAAAATGTTCTTTGAAGCAATAGTAATCGTATCTCTTATCAAACTACAACAATGGCCAAACGCGGAGAGTTGAGCTGACCGTGAACTCAGCGACCTGGAAAGCAGGCGGGGTCAGACGGTACGCCTTTTTATTTAAAGGGGCCGCATTGAAACAACTTGCTCACAGAAGCACATCAGAAAAGGGGTAGAAAAGGGGCCTGTGGAGCTATAATAATGAGGAATTCAGACCCAAGCATTGCAGTTATGCTTCATATAGACCACAAATGTATGATTTATAAGTAAAAATTAATGATTTAAAAGCATGATATGTACCCTTTAATATTTGCTAAATCTTTATTATGATGATCCCCCAACAAACATTGACTGTATACAACTTTGTAACTGCATGTCAACTACTTATAGCCAGTTTAATGTCTGTTGTGGGACCATCACTTCTACAGTCTAAAGACAGTCTAAAACTCTAATGAGAGTTGGTTGACATGTCGTTGAAAAGTTACTTCGTAGAGTGTCTAAACTGGACTTTTGAAATAGTGTTACCCTGTTTGGTTTTTCAGTCTGTGTTTACATACTTTACTAATATTATAACAATTTAAAATGAACTTTTCTATTTTAATATATTTAAAAAAAAGTTATTTATTTCGGTGATAGCAAAGTTGAATTTTTAGCTGTCTTTATCCCAGTCTTCAGTGTCACTAGTCTGGATTTCCCCATACTGCCTAACCGCAGCATCGATTTCAATTCACGCCGAAAGGCAGTCTTGATACCATGGCCAGATTTTTCGCCTCATTTAGGGAACCAATCACAGAACGGGGAGGGAGCAGCAAGACAATGACGACATCTATCCCTCATATCGACACAGTTTGTTTATATCAATGGATTCAAAATAGCAGCAGACGCTGTAAGCTTTTGATGCAGCCTTAGATATTGTTTTTAAGAAGTTTAGAATGCAAGTTTATTTTGAAAAAAGAGCAGTTTTTAGCGTTAAACTTCGCGAGACCCTAGTCGTTATTGTTGTCTCGCCATTAATCGCCCTGAATGGAGGACCAGGTACAGGAGGCGGTCAACCTTGGAATATCTGCCGCTCAGCTATGTCCCGAGAAAGAAAATGCGATAAAGAATTGTTCGATACCAACTTCTGTTTGGCAGTCCCAAGGCCTGGATGAGCGCAAAGTGGCATGACATGTTAGCCACGGAGTTGTATATTCCTGAAAGGCATCGCGTCGTCAACTAAGTCTATTTAACTTATAAATGGTAAGTGGGCATTATGCCTGTAGACTACCTAGTGTGGTTGTCACAGTGCCACTAAGTTGTGTTGCTTTTCAATATCAATATACAGCTACGGCTTTAGTAGGATAACTTTCAGCTGTGCACACGTACCCTATTAAAGTTGTTGACACTTTAGTCATAATTTTTTTTTTACTTTTTTCAAGAAGTACAAGTGCAAACAATTTCCAATGCAAATAACACCTTCAACATCTATGTTAAACTGTACTTAATACTTGTGTTTATCTAATTGAAACGATTGGCTATGAGCTACGTACAGGCGCATTTGATTTCTTAGCACCCAATAATACGGCTCTGGGCATTCGTAAACCACGCCTCAAAATACGAGAAATTGTGCATGTGGTTCCCAGACCCAAGTTCTCAACGAGAATTGGGTCTGGCGTTAGTCAGGCTACAGTGTCACATGATTATTTAGAAATAATGTTGTGCTCAAGTAACATTTCTTGTAATCAATTTTGAAAAGAGCTGCTTAATATTTTTTTGTGGAAACCATGATCATTTTTTTCAGGGTTATTTGATGAATAGAAAGTTCAAAGTAACAACATTTATTTAAAATGGAAGTCTTTTGCAACATTATAAATACATTGATTGCAATTGATTAATTTAATACATCCTTGCTCAGTACATATTAATTTATTTTTAGAAAAGATACTGATGCCAAACTTTGTAATGGTGGTGTATGTATATTTTAAATTATATTAATCACATTTAAATTTATATTTAGTAGATATAATTAATTTCTGTAAACACATCAGCATTTATCTGGCACAAAAAACAGTAAGGTTTTCGATTAAGGTAAAAATATTAACTTTAAAAGATTAATTTTACTCTAAAATAAAACTAACAAAACAAGAAACACCTAAGTCTAAAAACCAAAAAACCTTAAACTTATATCTCACCACAAAAAGGAGCATTAAATATGTTTTAAGCTGTCTGAATTACATGAACTCTCTGAACTGATTCACTAAATTAATCTGACTTCTCAGCACTATATAAGATGATACAGTAGTTGGGAAAAAGTGGTTTGCTAATAGGTTCTTTTGAGATACTTTCACACTATTAGAAAATGTAGTTTAAAAGGCCAATAGCATCACTGCTAGTTGGTTTCCCCTCCCAGTACTCTAACAAATGTGTCACAAAAAGTGTTGAAATGTATAAAAAAATGTTTATTTTTATTCAGTGGAAATCCACTTTAAACACTGAAAGAGTAAATCAGTGTCCTTAGAATGCATCAATGTCCTATGCCAGCTGAAATGGACACACTGTCCAGTGTATACATGATCTTCTTGATTCTCTATTCATCACTGTCTCTCTGTCACCCTTCTTTCTGATGCACCTTTTTTTTTCTTGGATGTCAGGAGTCCTAATAGACAGCTCTTGCAGGCTGTGCATCAAAAGACACTCTTCACTTACAGAAGACAAGTAAGAAACAGACAAAGAGAAAAGGGAAATACAGAGAGAAATGGAGGGGGCTTGTAGTGGGAGAGTTAAATTATTGATAGTGATGGCAGGCCCCTCTCTGCTTTGCGGTGCACTGCTTCTGAATAATGTATGAAGCCTTCTGCATGTGCACGGGCTCACTCACCCATTTGTATTGCCACTGTAACGTATGCTTGTCTCAGCCCATTGGTGGGAAAATAAAATGCTGAACACTAAACAATCAACATATGGTCACTGTATGACAGGAACAGGCCAGTGTTTAAAGTGTATCCAAGGGACTGCTGACAGTTCTAAACAACCGGGCTCCCCTTTCGGCCATACTCTAAGTTTAGTCTTTGGGAATTTGCAAGCAATTATGAGCAGATTGTTTGGTTTATAGCACACAATTAATGGGCAGAACAGACAAGTCTGCTTATAGAATACTCCATCTGTCCAAAAATTGGCAAATAAAAGCAATCAGGAAATTATAACAATAAAACATTTTCATCCAAAATAAGGTATTACAGACAGTAGCTCTATAACAATACAGTTTGTTCTATAATCTAACATTGAGACAGGCCAAATATGTAATAAGTGTTTAGTGTTGGAGCAGTGGAGAAAGAAGTATCTTACAAACACCATGAAGACTGCATTTATTTCCATATAAAATACCTCATACTGTACCACATACTGTACACGTGTCATGTACAAAAAAAATGTAATTATGTTAATTGTTAATAAATTGCAGTTTGGGGTGGGCGATATGACCAAAGTCTTATATCATGATCTGAGTAATTTTATCTAACAATAACGAGATTTATCACAATATATTTATTTTTGCTTTAAATAAGGTTACATATTTATAATATCTAAAAAATGTATACCATTGAAATTTCATAATTCTTGTCATCATTTTTAATATAACACAAAAAAACAATACTATCCTAAGTAAGAAATACTATCCCTTTGTGTCGTGTTATGCACCATATAGTGCGTATCATATGCACGTGAAACCGCATACCATATACACGCAAAAACAGTTTTTGGCGTATAAATGGCATGAGAAATGACATTCGTGCTATGGATACAAACTTTCATGAGATCGGGCTCAAAAAACACTGCATAGTCTTCACTGTATAAATTAAATAAACATGCATTCTTCTTAAAGGGGAACTATGCAGTGTTGTTTAGCTTAACTGAAAGCTTCGGACTTATTGGAATGGTTATATGATTTTTTTCGAGTTGAATGGTGGCCGTCTTGCCCCCAAACACCACACTTGCAACTTTGGCCCAGCGGCCGCCGGCCTCAGCGTCCAAAAATATCCGACAGTATAGATTACCGAGAAGCTGGGCGACGTGCATTTTTTACCTTTCCCGAGCCACTCAACCAAGATAAGTGTGTGCTCTGGATTAAGTTATGTGATTAAGTAGGGGTGTAACAATTCATTCGTTTTCTCGATGCATCGATTATAAATCCTGACGATGCATATGCATTCGAAACATGTATTTTGAATCGTGAAATCGTTTATTTACGTGAATATCGATTTAAAAGGCTAAGAATCGAATTAATCGTGATTTTATAGCGATTCAGTGGTTTAAAATATATAAACACAACCTTAAAGTGTTCCTGGTACAAGCTGCCTCACGCATTGGCCATAAGACATCTGCATTCGATTGGTTTCACGCGCTTACACGTCACACCCCTGATATCTCATGCTTAAGCCTGGTTGGTCAAATGCCTGAAAGATGAGTTTATCTTTCTACCTGTTGAGCTACTCGTGTCGTGATCGGCTGAGTATTACCGCAAATTAGTTAAAATCTCCTGGGATCTAGAGCGAGCGCGCATGCGAGACAGGTTATGCTCCAAACGAATCGAATCGAATTAAGTCGAATCGCATCGAATTTGGATGTGAATCGCATTGAATTGAATCGTTATGAATTTGCACAAATCGTTCTTGAATCGAATTGAAAACCTATGAATCGTGTAATCAAATCGATTCGCTGTCTACCCAAAGATTCACAGCCCTATGATTAAGTTATGCGGTAGACCACAACACCAACTAAACGTGGATAAATTAAACAAGGATGTCTACATATGTTCTAAGTTAAGTCAGCAACGTATTTAAACACTATCTTTAAAATCTCTAACGTAACTTTAGGCTAACGTTAGCCTAACATTAGAAAACATTAACGTTACAGTAGCTTCTAGCTGCGTTGTACATAATTTCACTTAGCTTCATTAATGTACCTGTAAATAACAAAGATAACAAATGTTAACAATGTTGTGCTGAATGATTCATGTAAATACTGTAGCACCAAACGGTGATGGCAACAATATGAGATTTCACGTTTACACTGTGACCTGTACATTTTTGCCTGGAGCTGAAGCTTTTCATCGACCTTCTCAACAATAAAATTATTGAAATATCCTTCCAATGCATATAAGGCCCTTTAGGTGACTTTGAGATGATATATAATCTTTCTGTCTCTAAAAATCACCAATTGCCTCCTGTGAAATGTCTCTTATGACAGCTGCCATAGCGCCTGTCCCCGAATGTTGACTGTTTGTCCGAGTGAGTGGAGGGGGCGTAGCTTAGCCATAGGTCAATTTGGAAATTGGTGGAGTCTTGTCTTTTTAGTTTGAGATTTGGTCCTGGTTTATGGCTTTATATATTTAGACACTCAGTCTCTGTAAAATGTTTTCTACTCTTTGTCAAGTACTCCTTTGAAACTCATTTACAGGTCATAAAATTCAGTATATGTCATTATGTCTGTAATAAATGCAATCATAGTAAGTCCATTGAGGCACAGACCGTTCATAAATTTTGCAAGAGCTGCTCTTATACAAATGCATTTAAGTCACTGATGCAGCAGCTTGTTAAATATATTTCACTAATTCATTTAATCTCAGAGGGTGGCTCCATTCAACCTTCCCTTATGTAGCTGTCCAATTAACGACCTTGGTGTGAGAATAAGAAGTGCGCAAAGCAATCAACACAAAGACTGCTTGCTAATTCACAGGTTTTAATGATGGCCTGCCACTTTCAGATGCAATGCCTGTCAATCCCAGGAGAATTATGGAGCATGCTCTTGGTCTGCCCACGGACTTCACAGTAGTGCCTTCATCCTCTAGTGAAGCTTTCATATTTTATAAATAACAGATTTCTTTTTTATATGGAGGTCACATTAGAACTAAAAATATATATATATATATATATATATATATATATATATATATATATATATATATATATATATACTTAGTGTACTTAGAGTACATAGGCAGTCTGAACTATGATTTAATACAATTACAATGCAAGGCAGTTATAATTTAAATGTTAATTTAATGCATTATAAAATTGCTTTGAGTTGTGTTGTCACACTTGACATAAAATGTATGATGATGTGATGAAGAGAACAAAAAGGTGAATCTTGTGAACAGATTATTCTTCTTGTTTTTCCCAACCAAGCTGTACGATTTGTAATTCTGAAAATATGAATATGAAAATATGAGAAACATTTAAAACAATGGTAGCTATGAATTTTTGCCCAAACACCCATATGCTGTACAATACCGCGTGTTAACTAAAGATTACCACTATATATCTTTAGAATTAAACTCTAATAAGTTTAGCATTACACCTACATCGAATTATAGCTATAGCACCATTAGAACAAAATCGACAATTCTCTTGTTTGTTTATTCTCTAGTTCATCATGGGCATGGTAACACAGCAAGTGTAACTTTGCATTTGCATTTTATATCTTATTATTCATTGACAAAGTTTTTCCATAAATCATTTAAGAAGTGGGGATTACATAAGCCTGTGGGCTTTAAGCCCAAACCATATCACACATGTGCAGCCTTTTTTTTTTTTGTAAATGGGAAATTAATTCATATGAATCCAATTTACAAACATTACCTAAACATGAAGAGTCTGTATTCTGATTCATGACCCATGAGAGCTCTATTGGAAAGATGTTAAATGTAATATCCCCTGTTATTTTTCAGTCATTTACATTTATGCCACTGGCCAACCCGATCTCACGGCAGTTCGTACAAATTTTACGAGGTGGCTTAGGGCTGGGCGATGTGGCCAAAAAAATATCACAATATATATCGTGATATCGTTTTATCGAGAAAAAATATATTGCGATAATTATCATATATTGTTTTATCGCCCAGCCCTATGGTGGCTAATTCGTAACAATTCGTACAACCTCACTTGTATGAATTAGTTAGATTTTTGTTAAGTCGTATATTTTACGAGTTGCCCAATTTGTTTGAATGACATGCTCCATGTGGCGCGCGGTTCAAATGAGTTTTGTTCCGCTTTTGGCGCATAAACATTATCGAACATTTATCGACCTCGTGATAATGTTTTATTGAGAAAAAATATATCGTGATAATTACCGTATATTGTTTTATCGCCCAGCCCTATGGTGGCTAATTTGTAACAATTCGTACAACCTCACTTGTACAAATTAGTTTGATTTTTGTTAAGTCGTTTATTTACGAGTTGCCCAATTCGTATGAATGACATACCCCTGACCCCGCCCCTAAACCTACCCATCACGTGGGTTTAGACAAATCGTACGGATTCGCCACCTTTTAATCACTCATACAAATTGGTCGTGAGATAGCTTTTATCCAAAGCGACTTAAATGGCATTTCAAGGTACACTTTCCATTCTTATCATTTCTTGCTTTCATTGGGAATCGAGCCCATGACCTTGGTGTTGCAAGCACCAACACTCTACTGTTTGAACTACAGGAAAGCCTTTGATTGCAATTTCTTTTTCATTAGAGCATACATTTCTATCACTATGGACAATTATTGTATAGTGAATACATTTATTTGGTCACCTGTGGCACTCTCTGTAAAATTAAGCTTTTGCTTGCCAAATTGTCATGATAAGGCTGCAGTGTTAATAATGCTAAAATACTAGTAACTTTATAAGAGTAAAATCAAGTGGCATCTGGTTCCTTTATGTAGAGAGTAGCACAGCCTGGGTATAACTGCTAAAGGAATATCCCAAAGTCTCTTAAGCATTCCCTATAGAGGCCTCGATGGATGTAACTGTCAGCTGATACAGTCCAAATCTTAAGCTTTTTGCACACCAACAGTAGTGATTTCACCCACTCTGTGCATATTAATCAAACACATTCAACATTACCTGATTGCATTGTTATCATTCACATAGAATTAATAGTGTTTGTTTACCATTAGATACTCTTTTAAGTCGAATAAGTCAAGCCCTTGTCCATGACATCATAAATGCCTCCCCCTGGGTTGCCCTGTGTGCTTGATTTAATAGTAATGGAGCAATGGAGAGACTTAACAGGTGAGTAAACACTGCGTGGTCCTTGATGTCTTTTGAGTGGGGTTTCAGATTTCAGATATTTGTGGTTGGCAAAGAGCTCACTATCTATCAGACATGCACACACAGCAGTGGAGTGAAATGTGAGTGTTAATGGGAATACTCCTCACACCAAGCAAGGATTGCAGCAAAAGCAAATACATTTCAATTGCTGATGGGTCAATAAAGTGACATTTGTTGTTCTACCCATTTATATATACAGTTAATAAATACATTGACTTGAACAGACCTCTTTTATGATAAGCATGTTTTTATTTTCTGATTTAAATTGAATTCTGAATTAAGAAAACCTTTGATTGGATGGATCTCCATGTCAGAAATATTTGATCCTACCCTTAATTACAGATCATGTCAGAATACATCAGTTTTTGATATATTACCTAAAACCTGTCAACAGCAAGCTTTGTCTGGTATCCAAAACTGTAAGTCTTCTAACAGCCTATAACAGATTGACTGTGAAATGCTAAGAGGAGACAAAGTTATAATTTGTAGAATAATCTAACAAATTCATTGTTATTAAAGCAAAAGCAATGGAAAAATTCTGCTTCAAATGGCTAATGAATGATTATAAAATTAATATATATATATATATATATATATATATATATATATATATATATAAATATATATATATAATATCAGCTATATATAAAAATTAAGAGACCACTGCCAAATCAGCAATTGCTCTGGATTGATTATTTATAATATAAATAATCAATCCAGAGCAACTGCTGATTTGGCAGTGGTCTCTTAATTTTTTCCATAGCTGTATATATATATTCACTGGTAATTTTTTAAGTTAAAAAAAAATATGGCATTTAATTTTTTTTTCAAAACCATATACCCAACATGAAGAGTACTACATGTGAAGTTGTAATCTCTTACCAAGCTGGTGTTTCAGTTCTGCGTGGCTAATTAAAAGTTATTGTTTTCTATTCATCAAGTCTGATTATGCCTCTTCAAAAGATCAAATTGTTTGAAACATGATATTGAACACAATGCAGTCTGTCAAACAATCTGTCTGACATTCACACAGCTTAAAGTAAAAAAATAAATAAAATAAATCATGATTATGGGAGATAAAATCCATGTTCTTTGTTGAGTGGCTTATGTGAATGAAATAGATCTGCATGATGATCCTGTAGTTCCCATTTATACAGATGTGATGCATCAGCTCATCCCTCTATCTCTCTCTACATCTCTCTGGTTGGTCTGTGGTCGTTCAACATGCTATTAGCTGCATGCTGGGGAGCTACTTCACATTCTGGTCAGGCTGGTAGCTGGCTGCGGCTAACAGAGCCTTTCAGAGTCCTGCATCTGCAGAGCTGTTTTGTTTAATATTTGAGGGAGATGGTGTTGTAATACACTACATATACAACATTAGAAGCAACTGTTTATTTAAGCCTAATATTTTGTGGGCAAAAGAAGGGGAGAGGTGGATAGATGATCCGATACTGTGCTGTGTATCAGTGGCAGGAGATGTGTTACAGTTTTCAATCGATCTGTCCATTCAATGCAGGTTGGGGCGGCTCAAGACAATTTGTAATGCTATATTGTGGTGTTCCAAGATAATTATTTTATAAATAGTATGCATGCAAACTCTTCAAAATACATAAAATGCTAATTTTAATGATTGTGTAATACCAGGAATACTAATGTAAACAGCATGATTCAGGTGATTTTAGGGTATTTAATGAAGAAAAACAACAAAAAAAAACAACTTAAGACCACATGAAAGTTTAATTTTGTGGATTTTTTTGTCAGTGTCTATTAGTTTAAAGTTTTCTACACTCACCGGCCACTTTATTAGGTACACCTGTCCAACTTGCTCGTTGACACTTAATTTCTAAGCAGCCAATCACATGGCGGCAACTCAGTGCATTTAGGCATGTAGACATGGTCAAGACAATCTCCTGCAGTTCAAACCGAGCATCAGTATGGGGAAGAAAGGTGATTTGAGTGACTTTGAACGTGGCATGATTGTTGGTGCCAGAAGGGCTGGTCTGAGTATTTCAGAAACTGCTAATCTACTGGGATTTTCACGCACAACCATCTCTAGGGTTTACAGAGAATGGTCCGAAAAAGAAAAAACATCCAGTGAGCGGCAGTTCTGTGGTGGAAATGCCTTGTTGATGCCAGAGGTCAGAGGAGAATGGCCAGACTGGTTCGAGCTGATAGAAGGGCAACAGTGACTCAAATAACCACCCGTTACAACCAAGGTGGGCAGAAGAGCATCTCTGAACGCACAGTACGTCGAACTTTGAGGCAGATGGGCTACAGCAGCAGAAGACCACACCGGGTGCCACTCCTTTCAGCTAAGAACAGGAAACTGAGGCTACAATTTGCACAAGCTCATCGAAATTGGACAATAGAAGATTGGAAAAGCGTTGCCTGGTCTGATGAGTTCTCGATTTCTGCTGCGACATTCGGATGGTAGGGTTAGAATTTGGCGTCTACAACATGAAAGCATGGATCCATCCTGCCTTGTATCAACGGTTCAGGCTTGGTGGTGTCATGGTGTGGGGCCAATATTTTCTTGGCACTCTTTGGGCCCCTTGGTACCAATTTGAGCATTCGTTGTACGCCACAGCCTACCTGAGTATTGTTGCTGACCATGTCCATCCCTTTATGACCACAATGTACCCAACTTCTGATGGCTACTTTCAGCAGGATAATGCGCCATGTCATAAAGCTGGAATCATCTCAGACTGGTTTCTTGAACATGACAATGAGTTCGCTGTACTCAAATGGCCTCCACAGTCACCTGATCTCAATCCAATATAGCATCTTTGGGATGTGGTGGAACGGGAGATTCGCATCATGGATGTGCAGCCGACAAATCTGCGGCAACTGTGTGATGCCATCATGTCAATATGGACCAAACTCCCTGAGGAATGCAGCACCTTGTTGAATCTATGCCACGAAGAATTGAGGCAGTTCTGAAGGCAAAAGGGGTTCCAACCCGTTACTAGCATGGGGTACCTAATAAAGTGGCCGGTGAGTGTATATGCTAGTGTAGTTCTAAAATATGCCACAATTATTGTCCCTAATCCCTTCAACATGAACCAACAAATCATCTGGAATGAAAATGTAGTGTTTTATGGTTACATCATTTTTCCTCGTCGTCTTTGATGGCCCTTCTTATGTGCTTTTGATGTTTAAGCTGCTCTTCTTATTTCCATGTAAAAAAAAATAATGTAATTTGTAGGATAAGGAAAGAGTTTCGTTATTTTTGTAGGGCATAGTATTGTTTTCCAATGAATAACAGCAGGTCAGATATTATTTTTTCGTGTTTGGTGGTGTTTTTGTGTTTAAAGCTTTGGTGTGTTTAATTCCTACTCCCACTATGGAAATAAGGAGCAAGCGTTCCAATATGCCTCCTCTCTATTTGGACGGTTGGCTGAAGGTATGGGATATTTTTCAAAGCCCAGTGTGACCATGTAAGATGTAGAAAGAAGTGACTCTAAATAATATTTCACATCCACCCTGTTGTCATCCTGATAGATGTGGCGTATTCATTGCTCTCAGTGGATTAAAGACAATGGATAAAAAGGAAATGAGACGGGTGTTCCAGTTGTAAACCTACATTACTCCCAAAGTTCTGAAGGATGAAACAACTTAACCCCCAAAATAGACACCACACTCCCAACTGAACTGAAATCCCGTGTATGCAAAAATATATTTTGTCAGCTGGTTGAAATTCATGTGCAGTTGGTCTGAACATAAGAAAGTCTGTATGAGAAAAGAAAGTAGATTGCTATTGTAATGGTCTCTGATTCTGATCTTCTGAACCAGTGGACAAGGAGACAAATGGTTATATTTGCTGATATACTACCTAGCAGGAAGCAATTCATCTGTGTGAGAGATGTTCACCACCTCTCTCTGCCTTAATGTAGTCAATATAGGGTGCTTGTCTTCTTCCATTAGTGTTTCTGTGAAAGTGCCTGCCTATACCACATCTATTACGATGGAAACACTCTTTTTGAATGTGAAATAATGATGAAAGAATCAAACATTCACTGTGAGGGTTTTTATAAAAGAGACAGATTCAAGGAAAGGGAGATGGATTCTGACTCTTTTGAACTATTGTTTCTAAAAAGCAATATTCTCATATAAGCAAACATTATAGATTTCTTACTGGGCATGAGAGGGGTGCACTTGATGAGGCAGGTTTAGGCTTGAGTTTTCCACTGACAGTCTGAGTATTGATCTCATGTCCCATCCCACTGAGATCAAAGAACAGACTTTGGCTTCCTCATTAATCTGTTTCAGCTCTCTCAAGACTGACTGCATCTTAAGGACACCACAGGGGTGTCAGTTTGGTCCTGTTTATTGGCGTGATAAATAAGTAACGTGTCACTCTACTTCACTCCCAGATATCACAGTCAATCTGCCTAATGAGCGCCATTAAAATTTACAGACAACTGGAATTAGGGATCCAAGCAGTAGCGAAAATGTGAAGACACTGTGTTAATGGCATAGACTTCTCTGTTGACTCTACACTGAATAAAAAAAATGTGGCACTTCATCAAAGATGCTGATGATTTTGTGTAGATTACTGTTGGGATATTATAAATATAGTTTGTACTTATAGTTTGTATACTGTAAAAAAAAGTAAAATAACTGTAAAATATCTGGCAGCAAACTTGCCAACCACTTACGTCAAATTACAGTAAAAAAAATATAAATATATACCTTAAATTATTTTACGGATTTTTTATTTTAATTTTTTTTTATTTAAATTTTTTAAAACGGATGTTTACCGTAAACATGTTCTGTACTATTTATTTATTAATTTATTTTAAATTTTTTACAGTGTATAGTTCTACTTCCCAAGCCGATTAGATAACCAAAAAGAGTATATATATATATATATATATATATATATATATATATATATATATATATATATATATATATATATATATATATATATATATATATATATATATATATATATATATATATATATATATATATATATATATATATATATATATATATATATATATATATATATATGTTTTCCTGCTCAAAATGTATTTCATTACAGGTACTTTCAAAGGTTTGGGGTTGGTAATTGAATTTGGAAATGATTTTGAAAGAAGTCTCTTATGCTTGGAAAGGCTATAGAGTGAAAACAGTAATGTTATGAAATATTATTACAGTTTAAAATATTTTTTTCTATTTTAGTATATTTTAAAATGTAAGTTATTACCGTGATGGTGGGAGTCTTTAGTGTCTTTATGAGTCTTTAGTGTTAAATTATCCTTCAGAAATCATTCGGATATGCTGATTTACTTCATTTTTGAATTATTATTATTATCAATGTTGAAAACAGTTGTGCTGTTAAAGGGTTCAGGAACTGGCTTTTCAATATTTTTTATATTGTTGTCTGAGGTCAACTTATGATGTTCGCATGGTTTTTACATAAAACAACAACAACAACAACAACAACAACAAAAACATCTAAATTAATAAGTAATAAGGCTACCCTAGTTTTGAGCCTAGCTCAAAAACGCTTGGTTTTTATGGGCGTCTCGCATTGACTTGGAAGTAAACGCCCACTGCTGTGAGTTGATAACAGCTTTGCATAATATAATGAGTTTCACTTGTCAGTGCATATTTATTGTTTGGTAGCTCGATCCAGTTTGTTATCACGAGGTAGGCATGTTATTTAGCCTGTATGCCTGTAATGCGCGAATCGGTGGGCGGGGCTAAACCGACCGTGTTGAAATAGGCGTTGATCTTCTTCTGCGGGGTGGTGTTTTATCCTCTTTGGCGTCATAGTTCCCCCTTTTAAAAAACGAGTCGTTTGCTGAGGCTGGTGTCAATAAAAGCTTTTATTGGACTAACAAGGATGTTTTCAGTTCTGAAACTTGCAGGATATTTTTATAATATGATGACCTCTTAGATGTCAAAAGCTCAAGGAAAATGTTATTTCTCTGTTTATTACCCCTTTATATATTTTGTGTAAACTGTTTATTTAAAATAGTTTTGTCAGTTTTTTTCATGTCTTTACTGTCTCATTTGATCAGTTTAAATTTGGTAACGCTTCCTTTTTTAAATTTAATATGGACATAACAATAACATTGGATGAACCAGATGCATTGTTTAAAGTGTAATAGCACATGTGCTAATTTTCAACACCTGTCCATAGGGACTTTTACTACAAATAAAAACACATTATTAAACAAGACAAAAAACATTTACACATGGGAACAACTTTGGCCCGATTTCAACCACTGTTTAATGTCTCTGGAAAAGATGTTAATATTCCTCTGTAGTTTGAGTCCAGTTGGGAGAGAATTCCATAGTGTAGCCCCTCTGAAGGAGAAGCTAGACTGACCAAAAGATACAGTACAGTTCCTTTTACAGTACAGTACTTTCAGGGTACTTACAGTGTACTTACCTAGAAAGTACTTGCTAATATAAGGTAAGTACATGGAACAGGGTAGGTTTAGGGGTAGGTTCAGGGTTAGTACTAGTTATTCTGTTGATCTGATTGAATTCTATGTTTAAACAGAAAACAAAAGCACTGATTGAAATTCCAGAATGCTCTACTAATGCATGGTGTGATTAATACATAACACATTGTAATATTTTCTTAATCAGGGCATTACTCTAAAACTCAGTAGACAGGATTACATAAACAATGTTTTGATGCAGTAACGCTTGCCTGCTCTCCAGAGCATTTACACTGTATTCAGAGCTGCAGGCTCTTCTCAAGGTGTAATAGAGGTGTGAATCTGTTTCCCCTGTAATAGCTGGGTCACTGCAGCAAAAAACAAACAAACAAAAAAAAATTCTCCACACTCCTGTGAAAGGCAGGTTCTGGGGCACAGCTACAAGGAGTGAGGAGAATGCAGACACAATGCTATTGCATCAATAAGCAACTTGGCTATAAGGCACTCAGTGAGAAGATGGGATGTATGTCTCAAGAACCATGAGCATTCAGCTTCAGGGCTTCAATAGGTTGTTCTGTGAAACATTTAGTCTTCTTGACCTATTGAGTTCAACAATAAGAACTATTGTTCTTCTAAGGTATACTACATGATAGTGAATATCTTCTGAAGACCTGATCTACCATGCTTTCCTGTACTGGTGGGTTTTGTTAAAGATGACCCCTTAATTCATTGCTGTGTTCGCTGTGGAATAGCCGCCACTGGTGCCATTCTCGACTTGCAATATTGTAATCAATAGTTGTTGTTTGCTGTTGAATTGTGTCCATGAATCTTTCAGCTGTGGAAGTTATGATTGGTTAGAGAGTGACAGTAGTCTACCTGCCCTGTGACATGTGTGGGAATGGATGTTCTCTTTTACTGTCTTTTCATCTGGTGAAACTGTTACCACTCTGAGATGGGTAATGGACCAATGCGACTTTAATTTATCATTTTCATTTGTTGTACATAAACCGGCCATCTTTGAATTCATGTAGTATTTGCCGTTTATAATCCTGAATGACTTGTGCTTTTTTAACTGACATTCAAGTTATTTCAGTTATGTAATGATTGAGGGCGTTACATTTTTTCAACAAAAATATTTTTACATATTTTTAAATGTTAACAATTTTAAATAATTGTTTTCTATTGTGTTATGATATTTTAAATGTATGGTTTATCTGTGATGGAAAAGCTGAATTAAAATATAATAATGTAATATGTTTGTAGAAACACAGTGAAACTGTTTTTTGATGAATAGAAAGTTCAAAAGAACAGCAATTATTTTAAATTATTTTTTTGTAACAATGTACAAGTATTTAATGTCACTTTTGATCAATTTAAATGATCCTTGTATTAATGTATTAATTTCTTTAAAAATAACAGTCTTGATTTATTCAATTTAATATTTAAGTACAATCAATCTAGATTTTTAAGTTTTAAGTCATTTCAACTAAATTACATTAAACTGACTTAAAAATGAATTAACATATTTTGGTGAGTTATAGCATACTTAGTTGTCATAACTTATTGATCATATGATTTTTTACAGTGTACTGTACATTTAAATACTTTAACTCACTTTCACTTGAATACATTTTTGACACATTTCCTGTACTTGATTCTAATTTCTCTTGCACTACATATTTATCAACACCATTGCCCTATATGGGTGGTAAAGCATTGCTATTGGTTGTCATACACTGCTCTTATAACAGTTATGGACTGACCTTCTCTCTTGTTCCCAGGGTGTTCTGAATGCTGCCTCAAATGTCTGAGTGGGATACCCTATGCCTCTCTGATTCGCGACCATCCTGCTGTATGCCGGGGTGGCGCTCTTCTGTGGCTGTGGTCATGAGGCTCTCTCTGGGACCGTCACCATCCTGCAGACCTACTTTGATGTTGTCCGGTCGCCTGTTGATGCCCTGGACGTCTTCACCATGTGAGTGCCACAGTACCAAAGTTGTAATAAAAAAGAACATTTGCTGCCTGCTGAGCCCAATTTCTGTGACATATTTTTAATTGCACCCTTCTTCAAATGCACATGAATTCAATTCAGTTTCTTTCACCAGTGCTTCTCAACAATGTAGTGGTAACTGACATCATTGCTTGTCTATTGCAAATAACCCAAACTCATATGAATTAACATTTGACTTCATATGACATATTACTTCATGCACATCCTGATTTTGCCGAGTTTGACGCATACATATTCTACAACATATATACAAGTTGGTCCTGGAACAACAGATCTGGTCTGAAAATGTAGTCCTGACCATATCCCTACCCCTAAACATAACCCTACCCACTAACCTAAACTCAGAGGCAAATTATATGTTAATAGAGGGTATGCGCGTGACGTCACTGTCGGCCTGTGTGCCCGCTGTAAAAATATATATTTATATATATATATATATTTTCAAGATTTGTTATCACAACATTTTTTTCTTTTGTCAAATCAACTTAAATAATTTATTTAGTTGAGATAACTTATTATTTTGAGTTTCTGATGATTAAATTAATCTCCATTGTAGTAACTCACTTTTTCCAGTTAAATCAACTTAAAATTTTAAGGCAACTAGGTTACTTACTTTTTTAGTTTTTAACTCATCGTGAATGCCGCGAAAAACAAACACAACACATATAAAACACATATAAAACACATATAAAACACATATAAAACACATATAAAACACATATAAAACACACATAAAGTGGGAATGAGCTTTGCTATTGACTGTACAAAAAAGTACTGTCAGTTCTTTTTACTGACAAAAAAAAATCGGAGGTATATTTTTACAGACTGCTATAGAAAGAGGAGCAAATGGATTGCTGCAATTCACAAAAACAACTGGACAGTCAGCGAAAGCTGGATTTGCAGTTATCATTTTGAAGAAAAAAAAAGCTATAAAGTTTTAGGGCTGGACGATATGATGATATAGGCTATAACACTGATATAAGTGATCACCCAGATTTAGACCTACCTATATTGTATTTATATAAAGCGTTCACAGGCAAATTTGCTTTATGTTTAGGTCTATATTGCTTTTATTTCCCGTGTCGAAATCAGGCAAACATAAATGTCAGGCAACACGATTCCTGGCTGCATGTCAATATCCATGGATCACTGGATCTTTAGTAAGTTGTAAGAAAAGTATATTGAGTCCATCATTTAGTTTAAATTGATAAAATTGTTCATTTTAGTCGCATTTTCACAGTTTCCCCTATTAAATCCAGTCACGCAGCAGATCTTTTGCCACTCAGTCAGGCTGAGAGGGTTTTGTTGTTCCAGCGGGAAAGTGATGTCAATGCATTCCCTCTATAACACTGATGTAGACGCACCCAAGCATGGTTGTAAGCTTAGGCCACGTTTACACAAAGCCGGATATTTAGCAAAACGAATGTTTTCCCCCTCTCCGTTTTCAAAAATAACATCGTTCACACACCCGCATAAATACGCCATCGAGCGCTATTATAACTATGCCAAACCTATTGGCGGCAGTGTAGGGGTTAAGGAAAAAGCCATGCAAGCCAATCAGAATCGTCAAAATCGACAAGAGAGAACCTAAAACACCGTTTCTCCCAGTTCACACGACAACACATAACCAGCGTTTTCAGAAATCTCCACTTTGGTCGAAGTTTTTAGAAATAATCATTCTCTGTGATAAAAACGGGGTTTTCGTGTAAACGAGAGGCCAATCCACAGGGAAATATCTGCGCTTTTCCCTTCATGTAGACGGGGCCTTAAACTTGACATAAGCTCGAAACTTGTCCCTGTCAAGATCCCATCTCTACCACGATCATTATTCACCGCCCACTCATTCCCTTTCACCCAATCAGACACCTCCCCATTCATTATCCCCTGATTACCAATCACCGGCACCTGTGTCCCTTCACGCATGGACTATAAAACATTCACTCTCACTCTGCAGTCACTTGTCTGGTCTCATCATTCCATGGTTCACAGACTCCCCGATCACCTATTTGTTACTTGCCTACAGTCCTTCTGTCAGAGACCTGTCTATATGCACCAAACCACCGTCAAGTCACCTGCAAGAGAGTGAAAGGACATTAACCACGTCTAAGCTTCCTTTATGGCTTCCTTTATGTTATCTCCGACTGCGATCCTTACTGCACAATAAAAGCACTAAACGTATCATCTTGACTGTGATCCCTGACAGTCCCTCAAATCTGATTGGTTGAATGGAATGTTGTTCCAGGATCAACAAAGATATCTGATCCAGGAACATGTTGCACCAGGAACCATGTTGTAAAAGATTATACTGACTTCATTCATTGTCGATTTGTGGTTTATTGGTTAACTCTACCATTAAAAAAACAGACTTGTTGCATACAATACAGAATAATTACATCTAGAGCAAGTCAAGAAAATGGCTTGTTTTCCCACATTCATATTTCTAAAGAACAGTGACATGCGCACAACTTTTGCCAAGCCTGAGTTTTTTTGAGCTACCATGTTATGTTTTGGCATCAGTCCCACTCAGAGAATTAGGCGTTCTGAAATCACAGCAGATCAACCGAGCACACCTGCTCACCGGAACTCCACTGGTGGGAAGGAAAGCAGGATGGAAGGAGAGAACAAGAGAAAGGAGTGGGTGGAGGAAGGAATAATGGTGTGGAGCAGAATTTCTTCAGACATTTGATTTATTTATTTCTGAGTAAGGCTTTGGAATAAGTAAATCAAATTTAGGCTATGTTTACACGGAAACGATTCTAAAGAGAAAACGCAAAAGTGGCGTTCCGCCATCACTTTTATTCTGCGTTACGACGAGCGTTTCCGCATGCAAATGGTGACGCAAAAGTGTGTGAAATTCAGTGTAGTATGCACATCAGGTGGCTAGGAGTGCATACTACAACAACACCAAGTCCACGCACCTGCGTACAACCTTCACTGTCAGAGACTTTTTCACAGACTTTTGCGTTTTTACCGTTTACACGGAAACGCGGCGGTGGAGCGTTTTAAGATTTCCACTCTGGAGGGTGGTTTCACTTTTTTGCGTTTTAAGCCTCAAAAACGCTGTCGCCGTGTAAACGAAAGGCACATCCGATAAAATATTTTTACGTTTTCACCCGGAATCGTTCTCGTGTAAACGGGGCCTTAAATGAATGTACACACAAACCAATCTGTGGTTTAGGACTTCACAAAATACAGACGTACTCTGCCACCATAATGCCCTCTATTGTCATTGAATAACTGTTGTATGCTAGATAAGCACTGACACTCTTTTCATTAAAATATCACTAATTATTTATCGTTTTGATTCCTCAGGATTGACATCCTTAAGTATGTGATCTATGGAGTGGCAGCTGCTTTTTTCGTCTATGGTATTCTACTGATGGTGGAGGGATTTTTCACCACTGGGGCTATCCGGGACCTATATGGGGACTTTAAGATCACCACCTGCGGGCGCTGTGTCAGTGCTTGGGTAAGATCAACCATCCAAACAACTACTGTAATGTATGATGAGCAGGAGTTCATGTTAAATAACAGGAATGTGCACACCTGAGACTCAAAGCGGACTTGAGCACCTGCCCTTTTGAGAGAAAGGGACTTGAGAGAAAGTGCCCTTTTTTTCTGGAGTACTTTTTTGTCGAAAATTATATATATTAGGCTACTGTTTGAACACAGTTTCCCTGTCAAACAAACATATTTATTGAATAGTGTATCTACATATCAGGTCAGGAGTGCTGAAGCGCCGATCCGAGTCTATACCACAATTGTCATTTCTCGTGGCATTTATACGCCAAAAATGTTTTTTTTTGCGTGCATATGCTACGCATAGAAAACCCCCTGGGTAGGTTTAGGGGAAGAGAGTGGGGAGTTTGTACTTATTATTCGCCAAAAAGTGCGTATCATATGCACGCGAAAAACACGTAGCATATACACGCAAAAACTATTTTTGGCGTATAAATGCCACGAGAAATGGCATTTGTGCTATAAATATGAACTTTCATGAGACTGTGTTGGCTCTAGTGAGCTCGCGATGCGCTGCCGTTTGGACTTTGAGCTGAGCCGAGCGGATAAACAGTCTGTGATGTGCGCGCGCGGTTCAAATGAGTTTTATTCCGCTTTTGGCACTCAAACATTATCAAACATTTATCGAAACATCGATATTGATATTGAGTATTGACGTTACTGACTCGAACTTGATATCGTTTTTTTCGAGAAAAATTATATCGTTATAATGAATGAATGAGCATATCAATTTAAGCCTGGTTGCTAAATGTAATTTACCGGTATGACCTTTTATGGGGAAAAAAAGTGTTTAAAAAATGTTGTTTATGTTGAAAAAAAGTACAAAAAAAAATGTAATTATGAGAAGTGCCCTTTTTCACTTGAGCCGCTGCCTGCCCCTTAAAATGTCTGTGCACGTCCCTGTTAAATAATATGATGAAAAAAAAATCTGAACAATTGTCAACACAGTGATTTTCTAAATTATAAGCAAAATAAGAAAATCTTTCACACTAAAAGAAATGACATGCTTCAAATTAAATGAGGGATCAAAGCATATTATTTTATAGTAGAAAAGAAGGGTTTTACTGAATTAGAAAAAAGAAATCTGATATAAATCTGATTCGAATAACAGAAAACTTTGAGATGGCTCATAAGGTCACCGCTATATTATGCATCCTTAGTTTTATGAGTTACAAATATGGTGTGAAAATGGTGTAATGCACATTTATCTCTTTCTTTCTTCTTCAGTTCATCATGCTTACTTATATCTTCATGTTGGCTTGGCTGGGAGTTACAGCCTTCACCTCTCTGCCAGTCTTCATGTATTTCAACATCTGGAACACCTGTCAGAACAACACTCTGGTGTACAATACTAATCTTTGCTTCGACCTGCGTCAGTTTGGTGCGTAGCTCACTTCAACACTATCACATGAGACATGTTTCCTAGTGGTGTCAACTGAACACTTAGCTAGCCATATACAATATGGATCTATGGATTGCTGATGTTTTATAGTCACTAAGTCCATCTGCATCACAATGTAAAAAACTTAGCATTCTGTAGGCCTGGTACTGTCTGTGATTACTTCAACATTTCTCAATCAGGTTTATGTTTTATGTTGCAGTTTATGTATGTTTTAGTGCAGAAGCTACTGTATGTGGCTGGCTACATGCATTAAACTGAAAATAACTTGCATGATATCATGATATCATAAAACACACTTTTACACCTTACAGAAATCCATTGTGTACCAATACTGCTGAGGACACCATTGTAACATTTAATTGTAATACAGCCATTCATTAACAGAATTGCAATATCAAAACTGTTATATTCTAGTAAAATCCCCACTATAGCTGTGGTGTATCCCATCGATCAGCATGATTTTGCCAAGGCATGTTCCTGCAACAACATTCCAGTCCCTATTCTTACCCCTAGACCTAACTCTATCCATAATTTATCCCTAAAATCAGAGGAAAAAGATAGTTGAATTACACCAATGTAAAAGCACCTGACCCTGCTTTGTAAGCTTAAACTTAACATAAGCCAATAAAAATTAACAATAATGTTGTTAACAGTAACGATATGTAACATGTTGTACTGTATTTGGTGAAATCACATTCACCTACACGTTCATGACATAATGAAACCCATTATGGAAAAAATTAAAAATGACCTAATGGCTTAGCACAATTTAGCCAAATCGAATTGTCATTAATGGATATTAATTTATTTATTTGCATTTTTAATAAGCACATATCAACTCCCTAATAGTCTGATGTTAACACAACTCATTTCATTTGTATTGCAGGAATTGTGGCATTTGGTGAGGAGAAAAAACTGTGCACTGCGTCTGAGAACTTCATCAAGATGTGTGAATCTAATGAGGTCAGTCGGCAGTTCTTTATTCTGAATGATGGCCTTCATCTAAATTCGATCCCGCCATTACAGTCAGCAACCTATGCCATAAAAGAAGGGTGGGGAGTGAGAGAGAGAGAGAATATGAATAAATTGTAAACCTTTCTGTGCTTTTAAGTCTGAAGACACACCATGCAGCAGGGATTCCTCCATATAAATATATAATTGTTAAAATTAAAATTTATTAGCAAGATTGCGCAGCTCCTTTTATGGACTGTGCCACAAGTTATATGGGAGTAGATGTCATGTTTTCACAATATTATTAGAGATTACTGGCATTTATCAGATGTGTTTAAAGGTCACTGTTGACATGTGCTTAAAGTTTAAAATAAAATAAATATGCATGAAGATGTCACAATAGATTAAGGTTATCATTTTTAATTGTTTTAGAGATCTAGATTTATCTGCACTTTGCTAGTGTATTTTTTTACAGTTTACAGTTAAGTTAAAGAAACGGCAAGTAACACGTCAAATTAAACATTACAGTTTGACAGAAAGACTGAAATAGTATTTTTCTGTAAAATGCATTCTAATAAACTTAGTTTCATTTACAACTTTGAAGAGGAGAAAACGTGGATGGTTTTATGAACAATTACCACAAACACTGTAAAAATCGATTTTTAGTCTTTTTTTGTCTCTTTCTTCAGCTGGATCTGACGTTCCACTTGTTCGTCTGTGCACTTGCGGGGCTGGAGCTGCCGTTATCGCCATGGTGAGCTTTTGCACTCCTTTCTTTCTCACTAGCTTTTTATCTTTCTTTGTTACTATGTATAAATTCCCATTGAATCTACATTTCCTTTCAGGGGCAATAAAATGTAATATAGATTGATTCATGAGTTTCATTAAATCGCTGACTCCAGTGACACCTGCGAGACGGGTAATATAAAATCTAACCAAGAATGCTATAGAAACCAGGCACTTGTTTAGAATCATGAAAGAATGTGCAGGTCTGTCTGAAATGCAATAGACATTCAAGGCTTCTTGTAAAATAGTGAGTGAGCAAAGAGAAGGGAAAGAAACGCTCATCATTGAAAATGCAGGAAGTGTTGTTGCCATGGAAACAGAAGAGGAGAGGGAAGGAAGGAGAGAACCTTGTTTGGAACAGCGATAAGTGATTGTGAGACACCATTTTCTGCCCATTGGTTTGAACCTTAGAAAGCCATTTTCATTTGTTAATAAAATAAGGGCTTATGTAGAAGGTAAATAGAATAGCATCAAATTAATTTGAGGCAGACTGTCAATGCACTGTCTACCTTAGTTTTTTGCCAAATTCTGTGCTTTTGTCTTCTGCTTAAGCTTATCTGAAAAGCACAATGCATTTGTTTTCTGGAAAGGCAATGGTCTGGCCTCATTTATTTGAATTAATTGCATTCCACATGGTTTGCAAATGAGAAAACAGCTTGGACATTAAGTACTTAGAAACAAAGAGTCTACAGAATTGGATCATAATTTGTGCTCCTTTGATTATATAATTACATCATACCTTTCAGAGAATATTGCTGCATTCTCACAGCTTTCTGATTTGTGCAGCAATGATGCCACCCATTGGTGTATTGAGGAACTTCTGCAAAATTATAATCAGAGTGTCTCTTTAACTTTTGTGGCATTGCAACGCAACTACGGGAGCCATTTTTGTTCTGAAAATATACCACAATGTTTGGATCCATCCAAATTTAAAGGGATAGTTCAGTATGAAATTCTTGCATCATTTATTCACTCTGTTCCCATTTTTTTCCACATCTGAGATGTTTGGTAGCTCTTTACTTCCATACAGTTAAGGTAAATGGTGACGAAAGGTTTGCAAATTGACAAAAATGCACCCTAAAAGGCATCATAAGTCTTTTCCTCTGATGAAGCACTCACATATCATGAGGTTTAACTCATTTAACTCACCTTAAAATGCACATATTCAAAATTGGTTACAAGGCACACACGAGAACTAATGATGTTTGCCATCATTGATGTGCATATTTGAATATACAAGAATGTGAATAAGATTTGAGTGCCGCAGGCAGTATTATCACTCAATAATAGCCCCTTTCACACAGAGCGATGATCCCAGAAAATTGCCATGGAATTGCTAGTGCCTTCTGTGTGAACACAAGCCTAGTAGTAACATTACTGGGATCAGTTCCGAAAGCGCCCTGTGTGAACCAAAGGCAGGACCAATGCCATAAAGGGTGTGTCATTTGTCTTTATGGGATGTGTGTGTCAATGCATGCACAGATTCCAGAAAATCACTGGCAGTGTGAATGAACCAAAATCAAACAATCCCGGGACACATTATCAGTAGCCTGGATGCCAGCCTGAACTTCGCCCACAACATTTTTTGGTCGGGAAGTTCAGTCTGGACTGAATCCATTGAGGAGTAATTATGATCAGGCAAAAAACATTGGGGCCAATCAAATTGCCAGGGCGGGCTTTATACGATGATGGACAGATGATCTGCAGGGACGTAATCATCCCGGTATCAAAGAGCGCTCAACTGGTTTCCCTCAGAGATGACTGCAGCTGGAGAATTGAGATGTATAGATTGCTGCTGTCTTGTCTGTTGTAAAATAAATCGACAGCGCATTAATTTTAATAGACGAACAGAAAACTGCAATCAAGGCATTTGTCGATCGCTCAGAAAGATGTTTTTGCCGTCCTTCCTACATGATTCGGCAAAAGTGTAACTTATCAGCTGGCTCCGATGGTCGCTAAGAAGATGGGACGTAATGAAAAGCCTGTGGTCGTTGTGGTTTCTCCTTTGGTCGCACTCATGGAGGACCAAGTAAAAGAAGCAACACTTGTTATTTAACTTCTAAAATAAATAAGTTCTGTAGTTGACAACTGTATGCAAAGAAATTCACTTACTGCGTCACTCTGATTGGTTGTAGGTTTACCGACTATCCAATTGAGTGCAGAGTTGTTGTTTTTTTCCTGGTTCGGTTAAGACATGCCTCATAATCAAAGCCCTATGGAGCAGTTTCAGACTCGTATTCCGACAAGAATATGAGTATGATGAAGTCATCAGTGTATTTTCTGGAATCTCTGTGTGAAAGGGGCTATGGCTTCAGAAGATATTTTTATGATGCTTTTGGAACTTGACAGCACTTGCTCACCATTCACTTTCACTGCACTTTCAGTGTAAATTAAACATTTCCTCTTTTCCACAGAAACAAATAATATCATACAAGTTTGGCATGGCATAAGGGTGAAAAGGAGTAACCTTCTTCCTTTTCTCTTTTTTAATGATCTGACTACTGTCACAGGTGGTGGCAGTGTCTGTCCTCATCCGTAACAACGTCATTCTGACGTCTAAGAACACGGGGAGGTACTGCACGCGTTTCTGAAGCCAGCTCTGGTCTGGGGTGTCCCTTCCCACCTCCCGACACACTCTCTGTCCACCAAGGGCCCCACCACCATCGCCCACAGCAGCGACTTTCATAATGACATCCCATAATTGGCTTGATTAAAATGACACAGAGGCCCTTCCATTTTGCAAAATCGTTTCAGTTCCTGTCCTCCTCCACCTCCCCACCATAACCAGCTGCGTCCCCAAGTTAACCCAACAGTTGCAAGTAATAACATGTGTGAGCAAACAAACTAACTTGGCTTGTATTTAGCTGGAACTGGTTGCCGCTTTGCCTGACATGGGAAATAACTAATATGGTTGATTTCCAGTCTAAACTGGGGCACTAAGCATTCTCCAGAGTGATTCTTTGACCTTTTTTGGGGGTGTAAAGAATGATTATCAGCACTAACATTAACCCTCCCCTCTAACCACTGTGTTGCTGTAGGTGCACTACCTGATGGTGCTGTCGGCTGAACTGGGGTTACGTGAAGGACGCCTGCCGGATGCAGAAAATACGAGGATATCAAGTCCAAGGAGGAGCAAGAGCTTCATGATATCCATTCTACCGCTCTAAAGAGCGTCTGAATGCATACACATAAAGCACGCGGTCATGTGCACACATATAAATATGTACACACACACACACACACACACACATACACAAGCATGCCGTTCCCTTCCCTGAAGACACATATATAAACTAAACTTAACTAAGTCTAATTTCCATGGTTTCCAGGGTTGAGGAGAGGGATGGGATTGGGGAGGCAAATAACTGTAACACTTGCTATGTACGGGTGTGACTCAGAATGTTGGTCTATGGGCGTGCTTATCGTCTCAATGGCAACGTCTCTGACTACCCAGGATTTAGATTTAGTTTCTTTGTCCGTTCATTTCTCCTCTACCTCCCTTTTCTGTTGACGTGTTTGAGAGCACATCCTGATAAATACACCAAGCTGAGTGACTTCTCTTTTGTACCACATACTTTTATGTCTCATTGGGTCTTGTTAGGGGTTTTGGGTTTAGCCAAAGGGATTACAAGCACACTTCACATTTTTGTATTACACACTGATGATTTACAGTCCTCAAGCTCACCCTATAAATGGCTAGTCATGATTTAGATTTACCTACTTTTTAAAAACCAAAATGTGACCAAACTTGTAACATATGATTTACAGGTTAAACCGCTCAAGCTGCCACACTTACAGCAGCAACAGCACAACAAATGTACAGATTCTTTTTCCAACAAATTCAGTTTTGGAGTGCCAGGGATTTCAAAAAGTACCTTAAAGTGACTTTTACTGCTATATTGTAGCTTGGCCTACCTGTATTTGATAGCTGTGTGCAGTATTAATGGAAGGTGTGACACTGGTGCTTAGTAAACGCTCGTTAAGCTTTGACAAAGATGGCTGCTGATTGGGAAATTAAGACCGTGAAAGAACTTAGGTTTGCCTTGGGAGACTCTAAGGATATTTGTTTTCTCATTCATTTAAAGCCATACTCTCACATGCGAATAACATTTTCAGGTGTTTTATTGCTTAGTTTTAGCTTTAACTTTTAAATGCAAGTAATCAAACAAAAAACGTTTTTGTTCATTCCTCTGAACTGTATATATCTCTTTAAGTGTAAACCCATTTCATGTCAATTTCTAAAACACATCTCGCCAGTCAGTGTTACAGTAGGTGATATTCTTGAGATTGTCGTTCATATCAGAGAAGTATAAATCTAAATGGAGAAGCTAACTGCAACGACTCTGCCAAACACTGTGGAAGGCTGAATAAATAAGGTTAAGGTAAATAAGGTTTGAATAAACAAGAAAGATATGGGTGTACAGGCATGTATAACGCCAAACTCAGTTTTTTGGCTCAGTCTTGCCGACTTCAGTTGCCCTACTTTTGCAGTAAAGTACTTTTGTCAGTGTCTCAAAAAAACTAAACAAAAAAGCTTGTTTTTGTGCACTTATGGACCATTGTGAGTTGTTTGGTGTAAGTGCATTTGGAATCAGCGCAGAGTACTTGTACTCTTACTAGTCATGCAGCTTTTTTTAAACCACAAAAGAAACTTGTAGTAGGTAAAAAATAAATAAATTAAATCTAGTTGTTATTTGTGGCATGGTTATGCATCTAATGGTAATAGTTTTAACTAACTCAAAAAGGAAAAAAGTCCTTTATTTTGATTTTTACACTTATGACTGACTGTCTTGTTGGGGTCAACTTTATTTTTTTTTCTAAATGTGCAGTATTACAGTTGCTACGCTAACAATATTAAGCTAAATATCTTATTAGGTTATAGTGTTTGAGTTTTGTCCTTTCAAGTTCGTGATGATTTTCCAAACCATGTCTTAAACCTATACTTGCTATGATGTTGCTGTATCCAGTATTACCCTGACATTGCTTTCAGCTTTATCCACATACTGTACTAGTTTTTTTTTACTTTCACTGAGAATGTTTTGTAGCAGGCAGTAAAATTAACTGGTTTTGTACATAAATGTGCCAACAGCTTGACAGTGGCTTTTTTTTTCTTTCGAACTGTAGAAACAAACTTGCTTGCGTAAATAAAGACACTTGTGTACTTGTTTTAATTGTTCATGTTTATCATGTGTGTTTGAGATTTTCTTTATTTGGAACTCAAGACTGTTAATCTTGCATCTAGTTCAATACAACCCATAGTTATAAATGCATTTCTTTATAACAACACAAGTGAATGCTGACCTATAGCATGCTTCCAGGGAACAAAGTCTGAGAACAAGCTTGACAACAGGCAAGTGAATTTTAACCCAACCTAAATTGTTGGTCAATTTAGTACATCTTCCGGTTTCACAGACAATGAAAACTAGCCCATTATTTACTCACCCTGAAGCCATCCTCTAGGTGTATAAGACATTCTTCTTTCAGACGAATTTAATCTGAGTTATATTAAAAAATGTCCTGACTCTTCCAAGCTTTATAATAGGAGTGAAAGTAAGTCTTTGGATATCAAAGCGCATCCACTCAATATTAAAGCGCTTCACGCATCTCCGGGATGCCTTAAGGCCTTCTGAAGTGAAGCGATGCATTTATGTAAGAAAAATTTCCATATTTAAAAACTTATCGACTAAAATAGAGGGAATGCATTCACGTGACTTTCCCGCCGGAACAACCCCCTCTCAGCCTGACCGAGTGGCAAAAGACCTGCTGCGTGACTGGATTTAATAGGGGAATCTGCGAAAATGCGACTAAAACGAACAATTTTATCAATTTAAATTAAATGTTGGACTCAATATAGTATTCCTTACAACTTACTAAAGATCGTGATCCATGGATATTATTGACATGCAGACAGGAATCGTGTCGCCTGACATTTATGTTTGCCTGATTTCGACACCGGGGAAATAGAAGCAATATAGACCTAAACATAAAGCAAATTTGCCTGTGAATGTTTTATATAAATACAATATAGGTTTAAATCTGGGTGATTACTTATATCAGTGTTATATATAGCCTATATATCATCATATCGTACAGCCCTAAAACTTTATAGTTTTTTTTAGTCAGTGTTTATTAAAAAAACATCCAATAATGCAGAATATGGAATGATACTATTTAATTGATGAGTTGTAAATATATATATAACAATACAAAATATATGGGTATGGTTTTACAGTTAAATTCAGCATATTGACACAAAATGATAACTGCAAATCCACCTTTCGCTGACTGGAGTCCAGTTGTTTCTGTGAATTGCAGTGATCCATTTGCTCCTCTTTCTATCACAGTCTGTAAAAATATACCTCTGATTTTTTGTCAAATCTAGTTGTACAGTCAATCGCAAAGCTCTTTCCTACTTTATATGTGTTGTGTTTGTTTTTTGCGGCATTCACGCTGAACACATATACAGCCGCTCAGTCTTTATGCCACTCACTGTGAGAAACTGCAGCACTCCGGCAGGAAGTGGCCACGTGCATTCTCCTCTATAGCAGACTGCCGTACACGTCAATTTATGCCAAAAGAGTAACCCTTGAACTTGATGCACAATGAAGAACATGGTTGCCCTCTTAGACATCATATGGTGAGTAACCTGTATCGACCACTACAGCCTATTAGCATGGACGAGCCGAGGGGCCGCCATCTTAAACTGGTCATCCGCTCAGCTCAGCTACATCCATAAAGGCTAAATGTGTTACAGCAGAGTTTCCATCGTCATCACCGCGGCCATACTTGTCACAGGTAAGCTGATGTAAGATGAATGGTCAACACGGAACACAAATACTCTTATCTCATTGAAATCTTGACGGATTTTACAAACGGTTTGGTTTCTTACAAACGTTATTAACGAGGCTATAATTATCTGGATGATTATTTATTTATACACTTATTATTCATAAGTATGCTGTGTCATAGCTACATCTCTGACGTTTATAACAAACCAAACCGTTTGAAAATCGGTAGAAAATTAGCTAGCAAGTTATTGTTATTTAAATAGTACATGTACCATTAACACAATGTTACAAGTTAGCGAGCTGCCTGTGACAAGATGGCCGCCAGGTGCAGATGTCGACCTCCATTGGCCATCAGCGCGGACGACACATCTAGCCTTGATATACATATCTATGGTCTAATCTGTTTGGCAGGTGATATGAGCTGTCAGCACATTTAATGAATCATATCTCACTGAATACCGAACTGATTTTCACGCTGTTTTTTTATTTATTTTTTTGCTGCAAAGGTCATACATGTAGCTATGATACAGGACACATGGGATATTGTATTCACAAAATACAAACTTTAGTCAGGTAATGTTAAATGTTAAATCTTACTTGTGAAAAATAATTCCCAAGCGATAATCGGCCAATTTGAGCAGGAATATGCTGCACAGTGCTCTGGCATCTACGGCTGCTATGCAACACAATAGGAATACGACCGGTTTAAGATGGCGGTCGCATTTCTCAGTGGCCAGCGGCCACTAGAATAGGCCAATAGACCCCTTTTGCGCCGACGTCACAGTCACATCACGGCGCTAGCTGGAGGCAAAACAAAGTGAAAACTGGAGGCGGCCAATACAAAACAACACAGATTCGGTTACATAATTTATGTAAAGCATAATTGGCCAACAGGACGTGCACATGGGGGGTTGCTCAGGTTGCCCGGGCAACTGCCCATATGCCCTTCTCGACTCAGATTGCCCTTCCGAGAAAAAAAAAATAAAAAAAATCATGCAGTGGATTCCGAATTTCTCGTAGGCCTAGATTTAAAAAAAAAAATCTATTTTTTCCTCATTCAATTCCATTCGGGCACCGAAAGTGAAAGTCAGTAAGGGAAGGGCAAACTACATGGCTACAGCGCTGCACGCGAGCACTTCACGCGAGCCGGTGCGCAAATTACTAAGGCGCCCCCTCCATCTCCGTGTCGGCACGCCAATTAATGTGTACTGTACAACAAACATGACAAAATGAAGCGAAACTATCCTTCTGGTCACGAAAAGAGGAAGAAGAAAAAAACCATGAGTGAATTGCGGGAACAACAATCAGGTAAACAGTGTGTTCTCTCCTCTCCAAGTTTGATATCAGCAAAGTTTGACGTTTTTTGGTCTTGGTAACCTAGCAGGCAGTGGGAAGCCGTGCGGATATTTTTTGCTATCTGGGGTGCATCTCTTGCATCACTTTGTGCCTGAAGTGAAAGTAAAATACACATTTATTACGTTTGTTTTTGATAAACGACAACGGTGTTTGTTTACTGCAGCTCGGAAAACATTATTGCGTCGCGTGTGTTATCGTGCGTTCATATGCGCGTGCACGAAATGAAACTCGCATTTTTCAAGCAAAAATATGTGGAGACCAGACATAGGCTACTGTACAATACATGCACGTGAATGATGGCGCGCCCTTTTTTCAGGTCAGAGCAACTGCCCCTCAAAATTCCTGTGCACGTCCCTATGTTGGCCAACTATGATCGCAATTTCTTTTCTCTATCGGTAAGAACGGAACTTGTGGCCATGTTTGGCTTTGGGAATCACACCCCTATTTGTTTCAACCTTGAGAGGCGTCAAAGCTCACACTACTACATCCTCATACATTGTCAAGTGTTACTCTTTTGGCATAAGTAGACTTGCATAGACCGTCTGCCAGAAGCTAGTTATTTTAGTCAATAATGATTTAAATATGGATATTTTTCTTACTGGACCATCACATCACTTCAGCAGGCCTTTATTAACCCCGGAGCACATGGAGCACTTTAAAGGGTTAGTTCACCCAAAAATGAAAATTATGTCATTAATGACTCACCCTCATGTCGTTCCAAGCCCGTAAGACCTCCGTTCATCTTCGGAACACAGTTTAAGATATTTTAGATTTAGTCCAAGAGCTTTCTGTCCCTCCATTGAAAATGTATGTACCTTATACTGTCCATGTCCATAAAGGCAATACAGACATCATCAAAGTAGTCCATGTGACACCAGTGGGTTAGTTCGAATTTTTTGAAGCATCGAAAATACTTTTTGGTCCAAACATAGCAAAAACAACGACTTTATTCAGCATTGTATTGTCTTCCGGTTCAGTTGTTGATATGCGTTCAGTGACGTGGGTTACGCTCGAGCGTGAGACGCGGCTGACGCGTGTTTGGTGCGTCCGTCCGTGTATTCAGGTTCAAATAAATATGGGCAAAAAAATGCAAGTCTTCCTCGGTGTGGAAATCCTTAGACATGTTTGCGAAGATTGTTTTGTATAGCGTGCGTCTCCCTCAGACTGTGAATGAAGCTCGGACGCCCCAGACGCGCGTCAGCCCGTCTCATGTCGCGTCTTCACGTCAGCGTAACCCACGTCACTGAACGCGCATCAACAACTGAACCGGAAGACAATACAACGCTGAATAAAGTCGTTGTTTTTGCTATGTTTGGACCAAAAAGTATTTTCGATGCTTCAAAAAATTTGAACTAACCCACTGGTGTCACATGGACTACTTTGATGATGTCTGTATTGCCTTTATGGACATGGACAGTATAAGGTACATACATTTTCAATGGAGGAACAGAAAGCTCGCCGACTAAATCTAAAATTTCTTAAACTGTGTTCCGAAGATGAACGGAGGTCTTACGGGCTTGGAACGACATGAGGGTGAGTCATTAATGACATAATTTTCATTTTTGGGTGAACTAACCCTTTAATCATGAATGGAATGTGCTTTGATGGACTTCCAAAGACATACACTCATTCATTCCCATTGTAATTCTTGGAAGAACCGGGGTATTTTTTTTATATATAACTCCAATTGTATTTGTCTGAAAGAAGAAAGTCTACACCATGACTTCAGGTTGAGTAAATCATACTAATTTTAATTTTTGGGTGAACTATCACTTTAAGTCTAGTCCAAGATTAAAATACATGTTTGAGCTGTTTTTACTGAAAACAACTTGTACAGATCTTTAAATACACCAGTATTGTTTTTTCTTTCTTTTTTTTCTAAGACACTTTTATAAAAGCTACTTAAATGCCCTAAATGAACTAAAGGCTAATCCTGGCTTGGTCTAAGCCCTGCCTGTCATGCTAGTAATTAATTTAAGGTATATTAAAGTATGTGCAATTCTTTAAAGGGGGGGTTGACTGCGATTTCACTTTTTTCATTTTAAATAGTGTGTAATGTTGCTGTTGGTGCATGAACAGTATCTGCAAAGTTGCAGCGCTGAAAGTTCAGTGTAAGCAGAGATATCGTCTTTTAAAAATCAGGAAGTATAATTGCCTACAATAACGACTCGAATTGGGACTACAGCTAGGTTATGGTACGTCACTAACCTACACATTTGCATCAACCCCTCCCTCCGGAATATGCAGGAAAGGGCATGCGCAATGCGAATATGTCTGAGGCACGTCGACTCGTAGAGTGTGTTGTTCACGCAGCTGTCAGGTCTTCTGTGTTAGGGCTTCCCATGGACGCTATTCTTTCTCAACAATGGATACAATTTATGTTTGATTATGTTCCTGAAAATGACGATCGTAATCTAGCGAGTTTAACACCAGATTCAACAAGAAACTGTTACTTAAACATGAAGCAGTTTCGACTTAAAACAAGAGGCAGCAGTTGTTGGGCCACAATCTGTAAGTAGGCTAAGACTTAATCATTTTAAATGTATTTGCATGTATAATTCCAGACGTAGCCTTGTGTTTTTTTTTTTCAAATGCCAGCGCTGGCTTTAGCCACTACTAGTTAGACTATGCTATTTTCTGTCTCCGACAAACGTGTACAAACATTATGGACCTGAATTTTCAATAAGTACTAATGTTTTAAACTTATTTTTCATGTGCTTTATGACATTATTTTCGATTTGATCAAGAACATAAACATGCCAACGCTGTTTGTGTTTAACATTAGTAGCCAATCAGTTGCTATCGTTACCAGTCAGATGCTATTGTGTAAAACAAACGTGTATAAAGTTAAAAATTTTTCGCAAATTATCATTCAGAAACGTTTAGTAAGAGCCGTGTGTGGTGAGGTTTTGTTTGACTTTCATCGCGGCTTTCTCGGTCTGATTCTGCCTGAAACTGATACTGCAGTTCGACACATATTTACATCTGGACCGGAGCTCATGACATGCCCGTTTCACCCGTAAAGGTAATGGGCGTTAATCTTCCGGACAACGTGAGCGAGAGTTTAGCCAATCACAACACACCGGGCCAAACTAACCAATCTGAGCTCACGACGAGTTTCTGAGGGAGTGTTTTCATAGAATCAGGAAGTCAACCGCTCGTTCAGGGGACAGAGGAGAGCGCGGCTGACAAAGGTGAAGTTTATGAAAAATAAGACTTTTAAAAAAAAAAGAAAAACCACGAATACATGTTATATTGCACCCCATAAATACAATCATGCAAAGAAAAAAAGCAGTCAACCCCCCCTTTAAATGTAATATTTTGTGATTGTTTCAAAGCATGCAGTAAATAGTGCCTCAATATCTCCAGTCAACAGGAAAAAGTCTAATATGTCATGGAAAAAAATAGGTAGGATGACAGGAACCAAGAATCAGCTGGGGAGCACCTTCTCTGGCAGGTATGTATCTAAAGAGAATTCCTTATGCCAAATATTAAAAACATGTTTGGTTTAATTATGCTATTATTAATTATTCCACTTATTATATATGACCGAATTTCACCTATTTGGTTGAATAAACTCATGGGTGCAAGGATAGTCCTTGCATGTTAAGGTGTAACTGAAACTTCATGCCATCCAAATCTATATTTGTACATATGAATGCAGAACAGGTTCAATATAGGTTTTACTGCAAATGTAATATCTGTGCAACAGATATTCCGTTTCAGCTATTATATGGGACATTTGTCTGAGCGTTCTTCTTACTATTGATATTTCAATATACTAATAACGAGATGAATGAGATCTGGAATTCTTAATTTATAATCTATCAACACTGAACTGTTGTTCACATATCTTTGTAAATAGACTGCAGTGCAATAGCTTTCCAGTAGCTGGCAGTAAAGTTCTAAAACAAAACCAATTTCTTGTTCATGAGATGTACACAGAAAATCCACATACAGAAATCAAATTACAAAATCTGTTCCTTTAGTCTTGAAAAAATAATGTTAAATACATTAACATATGACATATATTGTGTTGTTTAAATTACAAATTAGCCAAAGTGGTATGAATGAAATAGAAGATTGTCATCCACATTGCCTCAAACAAGCAAGGTTAGGGTTTTTGCATTGAACAACTGCAAGGTTTTGCATACTTGCTTTTCAAGTCTCAGATCAGATATAGGCTACATTTACAATATTGTGTCTGATGTTCTTTTTAACACTTTGAATAAGTATTCTGAATGACGTCTACACACAATTTGTACTTGGTCATACATTACACATAAGCCAGAAAACACAAATTGAGAATCTCAGAAATTGCCCTGCCCCCTCCCATTGCTACAATCTGTAATGCATACCAATTGACTTTCAACTGGAGTTGAAAGTAAAAGTAATGAAGGCTTTTGTGTCTCAACTGCAGGGTCTTACTGTACATAGGCAAGTTCCCAAACTCCTGTGGCCAATTTGGAGGTGTGAAATCAAATCTAATCTAATGAGGAAAAAGGTATGGAACATTGCCTACTGCAGCAGATTCACAAATGTGCTCTCACTCTATCTACATTTCTGTATGATTAGCTTGGACACGTGGCAGATTTATCAGCATATAAACATGAATGGATATCAGGACCACTGAGCCCACTGAGCAATTTTAGCCATCACAAATGTTGGGAGGCTCATACATTCATGATGGTGTACAGTTGAAAAGACTGTTCCGTCAGCTAAATAAAATCATCTCACCTCACCTATTTTATCAGAGTGGTTAACCTTGTTTGTTGTGGGTCATTTTGACCCAGTTTAACTAGTTTAAGGATTTTCTGCAACTTAAAATCAACCTTTTAGGCTAAAACTTCATCCACAGATGTGATTTGTCATGATAAAATGCTTTCACTGTCACCATGACTCCATGAACAGAAAATTGTGACTCTTGAACTGTGATTTGTAATTTCTGGCCAAATTGATCCAGTAACTACTATGTTGGATTAATAGTAGTAGCAGCACTTACAGGTTATACTGACACTTTGAGCACTTTAGGAAATTAAGACGTCAACAATGTGTATTTGCTTGTCAAACCACCTTTGCTTGACTTCTCATGCACTGAAACTCAAACAATGGTTCTCTAACAGAGGCCACACATGTTCTTGAGCAGTGTCATTTCACTTGGATCCAGCATGTAATATCTGACATGGAGAAAAACAACAGCATATTCTTATGTTGCGTTGTGTAAAGGGCCATAAACATGAGTGAACATGGCACTTTCTTGAAATGCCTTTGGTACATGGATTCCCACTTTGTATCAATAGTCTTCACTTCTATAGCAGTCATTTTATGGCAAGAGCAAGAGCAGAAAAATCACTTTTACTGCAGTACAAGTCATCCTTTCCTTAAAGGTTCTATATGTAACTTTTTTATAAAATGAATCCTATTTTTATTGCTTGTGTTTGAAGGGGATGTAATCACAGATTGCAATGATCCACTTTTCGGGTTTTGCTATTACCTCTGAAGGCCAATATTCATATTTATAAGTGAGGTCTCCGGGTCGGATTTCCTGCGAAATCCATCAGATGTGACGTGCATGCGCGTCTCCCAAGCCTCTCTATCCTCCTATACAGTCTATGCGACCATATGTGACCAACGACACTTCAGCTGACGACATGGAGTCTGATAACCCCCAAAACGTCCTGCCTCCAGCACAACACAGACTCCAACACAAACTTCACATAAATATAAAAAACAAAACAAAAAGTATTATCTGCTCAAGCTCGTCAGTCGTCAGGCAAAACTTGAATCTGATTGACTCCGGACGAAAACGCAGATCAACATAGTAAACTCCAGTAAAATAGCGAGGTAAACTACATGAAACATGACATGAATACAAAATAATGTTCCAGGATAACAAAAAGTAGGTACTTTCAGATGTAACTTATATTATTTACTAGATATTATTGACTGACGTCATCATTCCACTACTATCATATTGTTTATAATACACATTTCCAGACACGTTCTGTCACTTCCTACGATCTTATTGATACATTGAAACTGTTAAGTCTAGTTCACTGACCGTTTCCGTTCTGCATAGTATACATTCACCTGTGTTGACATTGCTGACTGTGCTACAGTATGAAACATCACATGTCGGCTAAATGCAGTTTCTGTAACATTATCATGGATGAGCACAGAGCATTTAGCTCAACGTCAAGCTGATAAAAGTCAGGCTATTGTTATTGTACCTGCAGTGGGAGTTTACATTAGTTTCCAGCATGTTGTGTGATACTTTCGCCTTTGCATTTGTAGTCTCTGCTGTAGCCGGTAGTGAATGCTACGTCTTGAGATCGAATCATGCACACGAGCACGAGCGCTCTTGTTGCATTCTGAAACATCACCGCTAGAGGCCGCTAAAATGGCATACAGCACCTTTAACGAAATCTCAATAAACGTAATAATTGCATATGAAATCGCTGACTAAGAACTACATTTTAATAAGAATTTCCGATCAAGAAAAATGTTAAAATGTGCAGTTTTTGTGTGCGTGGTTAATATGCCAATAAACTTGTAGCCTACTTCTTCTGACACCTAAGGTGTGGATGCCGCATAAAATGAAAGCAATCATTTT
Source organism: Hybognathus amarus (assembly GCA_030378365.1). Lineage (NCBI taxonomy): Eukaryota > Metazoa > Chordata > Actinopteri > Cypriniformes > Leuciscidae > Hybognathus > Hybognathus amarus. The sequence goes on along the minus strand of JAQIUQ010006921.1, from coordinate 153,213 downwards.
TGGTTACCAGAGCCAAATGTCAGACATGTTTCTATTGCAGAAGCATTACTCATCGCAAGGCGTCAAACACGATCACTTTTGCCAAGTCAAATGAGACGCTTTCGAGTTATTGTGGGTTTAGGTCTGGGGTAGGGTTAGACCACTAGGAGATGCCTTCTACCCCATATATATCTGCATCTCATTTGACGCTAAAGGGTGTTCATGTGTGTTAAATGTCTACGCTTTGGCAAAAGCGTTATATGAGCAACATGAGAGCGGGCTCTCTATTCCAGGTAAGCCATGATTCATTTATTCAGTCACCAGAAAGTGTCAGATCAGGGGATTATGGAATTTATTAAGTATTCATCTGATCGTGTGATCTTAAATGTTAATCTATTATGCAAAATTCACTTGTTCACTACATGGTGTTTGCACATAAATGTGTGTTGGCAGTGTGTGTAGCCACAACCACCCTATAATGGTAAAAGTCTTACCCAGTGCTTTTTTTTTGTGAGGTACTTGCACAAGCCCCTCGTCCCATGACTGTTAAAACTGCTACTGGGACAGATGGACACTGCAGTTTCATACACAGTTGGCCTGCGCCATTGTTTCGATGCTAGAACACCTGTAGCGACAATAGTGTCTCCTCAGGTGTTCCGACTCCGGAGCGAATAGACCTAGTGAGATCACACCAGTAATGAAAGGGGGAGCGCAAACTTTATCTACAGATCATCTCAGTCGTTTTGTGGATATAAAGATTACCAGTTTATGGTAACTTCACATACACACACTGCGGATGTCAGAGTCTTATTTTACATCTTCTTAGGTGACCTAGGCTGCCCAGTGTGTGTTATAAAGCAGCTTTTATTTAGACTACACGAGTCTTCCTCTACTGTACATCTGCTCTAAACTGTAACTTTTTTTATTTATTGTTCTTTATTTTAGGGCAAAAACTTACAAACAAATGCAGTATACCTCTGTGGGATGGCAAAGAGCCATTTGAATTCGAACTTGAGAGCACCCTCTGCTGTCTAGTGTAGGGACTTACAACATCTCTGAAGTGTACAAGCCAAACACTTTGCTACTGGCACTTCATCCATGAGTATTTGTCAGATCAATGGAGAGATTCTCCTGGACATGCCTTATGTATGTGTCCATGAACCAGAAAACCAGCCTGCTCTGTGATGTTAACAGTGTCAGATACTCATCCTCTCATCTCTTTCCTTTTTATTTTTCACTGCTGTGTGATGAATAATGCAGGGAGGTTTTATACTTTTATTAGAACACATTTTAAACTGTCCTTGAAATCATCTCAGCACTGTCTCTCACTTTCACAATGCCTCTACCTTTACCACTTGTGTCTGATAAAAGAGCAGAGACAGTATGTTACTTTTTATATGACAAAAGGAAAAGAAAATTATATGGGTTTTGAAAAACAAATGGGTTGGCTAAATACTGACAGAATTTTTGTTTTTTGGGGAACTATTTATACAATAATAGAAATAATGTGCTTGATCATTGAAGTGCATGAAAAAAGCATGCAATATGATGAAGGTGAATTACTAGGAAACTGATATATATATATATATATATATATATATATATATATATATGTATATATATATATGTATATATATATATATATGCATTATAAAGCAATTTTAATTAGACTTCCTAGTATTTCTGTAAATCTGCTGTAAACTATTCTAACTTTTTCATTTATTGTTCTTTATTTAGGGGCAAATACCTACAAACAAATGCAATATACCTCTGTGGGATGGCAAAGCGCCATTTGAATTCAACTGAGAGCACCTCTCTGCTGTATAGTGGAGAGGACTTACAACCATGTTTCTAGCATCTCTGATCTGTACAAGCAAACACTTTGCTGCTGGCACTTAATCCATGAGGATTTGTCAGACCAATGGGGAGATTCTCTTGTACATGCCTTATGTATCGGACATAAATACTTATAAAGATAATAAAAAATAATTTACTTGTAAAAATTGGCATTTTGACTGTGTGGTGAAGTTGTTGAGGAATTTAACTTGTCTCATACATGGGTTTGAATTAGCCTGGATGCCAGCCCCGAACTCCGCCCACAACATTTTTTGGATGGGAAGTTGATGTTAGACTCGATCCCATTGAGGAGTAATTATGATCAGGCAAACAATGTTACGACGCCAATCAAATTGCCACAGGCTTTATACGATGATGGACAAATTAATCTGCAAGTAATCATCACGTTATCAACGTTCCAGCTGTCGCGTCCTGTTGTAAAATAAATCGGACAGCGCATTAATTTTTAATAGACAAACAGAGAACTGCAATCAAGGCATTTGTTCGATCAGAAAGATATTTTGCAGTCCTTCCCACATGATTCGGAAAAGTGTAACTTATCAAGCTGGCTCCGATGGTCACTGAAGAAGATGTGTAATTAAAAGCCTATGGTCGTTGTGGTTTCTGCTTTGGTCGCAATCATTGAGAAGTAAGTAAAGAAGCAACACTCGTTACTTAACTTCTAAAATACAGTAAGTTCTGTAGTTGAAAACTGCGTTATGCAAATGAGCTTGACTTACTGCGTTGCTCTTGATTGGTTGTAAGTGTCTACAACTATCCAATTGAGTGCAGAGTTGTTTTTTTTTTCCTGGTTCGAGTTACGACACACCTCATAATCAAAGCTTAATGGAGCAAGTCTCCAGACTCATATTCTCAATGAGAATATGAGTATGACGAAGTCAGGCTGAGGTTTGGAATGTGAAGCTGCTCCAATGTCAAAAAACTAGGCCTGAGTCTGTGATTATTCAGCAAACGCATGCGCACTACATGGTTTTCGAGGTAACTTGGGTTAACTAAGAAGTAAAGGGTGAGGAAAAGAGAGAAACTGTCAGAGGATGGAACAGAAGGTTAAGGGGCATATGAATTATAGATTGGAAAAGTACCGAAAAAACATGTTTGATATCGGAACGGTTACCTGGAACGTAACCTCGGTTCTCTCAGATGAGGGAACGAGTATTGCGTAAAGCTAGCTTACGCTCCGACGGGAAAGATTTATAGTGACTGAAGCCGAATCGCTGTTTGAGAGCGGGCACGGCCGGGAACTGCAATACTCGTTCCTCATCTAGAGAGAACCGAGGTTACGTTTAGGTAACCGATCGCGGGAGCCGGCTTCTTCAGGCTTCTTGCTTGCTAGAAGGTGCCTTGTCGCGACGACAGGGCTTCGGTCTTGCAGACGGCAGGCGATAAGATCGCTGAATCGAAATGAATCGTTGTTTCAGACCCTCGGAAAGTGCTTATATACACTCAGAGCCACGCCCCTTTCGGCGGGCTTTGACGCATAACAAGCGCCGTCCGCTCATTGGGCGCGGGTTCGACGCCGCTCTCTGATCGGTTTGTGCACTTCCCAGGAACGAACCCAATGAGCCTGCTGGTTAGCCCGCTCTAGGTCCTGCACCTGAGAAGTGCGTTGACAATAATTACAGATTATAAAAATTTTTGCCTTCAATTGTTCGGCAAAGAAGAATCTTTCCCGTAGCGTAAGCTAGCTTACGCAATACGGAGAGAACCTCTTCGTAAGAGAACATCTCTTAAAAGTGCATGCGCAAAAGATCAGGCCACTAATAAATATTAGACATCGAGACAGGTGGTTTCTGTAGCGACAAATCAGAGCTAAGAGATAACTGTACGAGACGCTAATTGGACACTAACGATCAAGAAAAGAGTATAAGAATTGCGCACTGGCCATTGTTAGATTAGATGCATGGCCAGCATTTCACTTTGTTGAACTGCTCAATAAAGTTATTCTTCCTGAGACTTTCAGCTCTAAGCGATTTCTTCTGAGACCTGAACCAGACATTGAAGATTTGAGATTCGCCACAACAAAGGCAAAAATGGTAAATCAGTATACAGTAGTTCATTGATTTTAAAATACCCAAGGTTACTGACTAATCATACACTTAATTTTAGAATTTCAGATGAATAAGACATAATCCAAGCGTTGGAACTGGTAGAATCAGACCATTGTAATTTGTTCTTATGTATAATGAGTGTGAGGTGTAAGTACAACATAAATCTTGTAGCTCTTCCGGGCATTGTCTCTTCATTAGTGCTTTCATTTTTCTATATTTATTAAAAAGCCAGAAGATGTACTGAGCCAGAAGGAAGATGTGTGCAGTGTTCCAATAGATCACCTGTGAGCAACAGCAGGACAGAGAATAGTGTGTATTGAAATTAATGAACACTTAAAATTGCAATTGAATCTCTGTTGGTTTTGTAGAACTTAACCCAGATCCAGTTCACCAATCCAAGTAATTTTGTAATGGAATGTCTTATGAGCCCTCTGCATAGGCTTGTTTAGAGTCTATAAAGCAAACCAACATGTTTTCCAAGCTCCCTTATGAAATGTTTCATGGGAGATTCAAGGACCTGATGTAAAATTAATCATGTATGAGAGGCCTTGATTCTTAATTAGACAACATGTCATGTATTGGAGTGCTGATGTCTGTGCAGCAGCAAGCAACATATTATACTTGGATACCCATGGCTTTGTAGGATATCAGTCGGAGGACAATGGCTCTCTTGTTGTAGTCAGAGCAGTGTGGCCATGTGCCTCTGGGGTTCTGTGAAGAGCTGAGATATCAGTAGTTTGCTGTTCTACCATGTGGCTGGCACAGATGGAGCTGAGCCATTCATCCCATCAGGGAAAACAAAGGAAAAGCAGCTTGCAACACAACCTTGGGGTGAAGCTTGAACAATGGGCTCCTGGAGGCCATGACTCTGAGCTTAAACTTTAATGAAGCCATTTCCATTCAAGAATGTGTTACAGAAGCCCTCATGTACTATACATATAAACAAGGTTGTTGCTAAATGGGGTCCTGGGATAAGATGTTTATGGCTGCCACCCCCTTTATCTGGGTCCAGTGATGCAGGAACTTAAAGCCCAGCAAACAATTTTAGGTTCTGGGAAAGTTAGTTTTTGGTTCCCAGAACGTTCCCTATTGGTTCACAGGAAAGTTTTCTTAACGTAAATAGAACGTTCCCTTAAGGTTAGGGGAACCTTCTGGGAACGTCTCCTTTAGGAGAACCTAAAGATAACCTACAGGGAATGTTCCCAGAACATTCTCCTTAGGTTATAAAATGAAAGCCATACGGGAACGTTAGGGAAACGTTCTGTGTTTGCTGGAGGACCCTCTCATCAAAGGTCCTTGCGCTATGTTCTTGATTAAGGTCCTGATTATAAATCATGAAAAAAAAATGTCTGTTGATTCATTCTCAAATGCATTATTCATAATCTCATGTCCACATTTTAAATCTCTCATAAAACATTTTTGTGTGCATTTATAAATATGTATCTATGATAAACACAATTGCTGTGAGGCAAGCAATATAAAATTGTGGCTTTGTATTTTACATTTCTGCCTACAGGCTTATCATGCATAAAACATAATAAGAATATTAATCCGTTTTTTTTTCATTTTGAACAATAATTGCCTTTCTGAGGGGAGAGACCTCTACCATGGCACACTGCAGCCCACTTCCGACCCCAAGACTTCACTGTAATTGAGGCCAGTTTCCTTTCTTATTGAGGCTTAACGTTGAACCACCGCCAGGCTTTACACATCTTTTCCTTGTTCTCCACTTTTATTCTGGAGTACATTTCAGAAGCACAGCCATTCTTTTTGACAGTGCATGGATTAACACTGGTTTATGGAAAGGAGATAGTTCATTTTAATTCCATTCCTGTTGCTACAGTAGGCAGGCCTGTATGCATTGAAACAATGTTCTGCTTCAGCTTGCAGCATGGTTAATTGAGGAGAAAGTGGCCACGTTAATACTAATGACCAAAGCCACAGATAAATAGAGAGAGGGAGTGAGACAGAGAGTTAGTCATTGAAGAAAAACAACAAGAAGAGGAAAGTCTGAGATGGGGGATGCAGATCATACTGATGCATTGGAGCCCAGTAGTTAAACTGCGATTGACTGCGATTTCACTTTTTTTCATTTTAAATAGTGTGTAATGTTGCTGTTGGTGCATGAACAGTATCTGCCAAAGTTGCAGTGCTGAAAGTTTAGTGTAAGCAGAGATATCGTCTTTTAAAAATCAGGAAGTATAATTGCCTACAAAATCGAATTCCAATTGGGACTACAGCTGGGTTATGGTACGATCACTAACCTACACATTTGCATCAGACCCCTCCCATCCGGAATATGCAGGAAAGGGCATGACATATGTCTGCGGTTCGAGTGCAGTTGTGTTCGCCCAGCTGTCAGGTCTTCTGTGTTTCGGGCTTCCACGGATGCTATGCTTCGACAACAATGGATACAATTTATGTTTGATTATATTCCTGAAAGTGACGATCGTAACCTAGCTCTCTGCTGCTTCCAGGAATCTTCCACAAGAATTCAACACCGGATTCAACAAGAAACTGTTTCTAAAACATGAAGCAGTTCCAACTTTAAAACCAGAGTCAGCAGTTGTTGGGCCACAACCTGTAAGTAGGCTAACACTTCATCAATTTAAGTGTATTTGCATGTATAATTCCCGACGTAGCGTTGTGTTTTTTTTTTTTTTTTTTTTCAAATGCCAGCACTGGCTTTGTAGGCTTTATGGGCTACTAGTTAGGCTATTTAGTGTTACGGCAAATGCGTACAAACATTATGGACCTGAATTTTATATAAGTACTGATGTTGTAAATGTATTTTTCATGTATATATGCTTTATGACTTTATTTTCGATTTGTTTCAAGAACGTAAACTTGCCAACGCTGTTTGTGTTTAACATTAGTAGCCAGTCAGTTGCTATCGTTGCCAGTCAGATGCTATTGTGTAAAACAAACGTGTATGGTTAAAAAATGTAGCAAATTATCATTCAGAAACGTTTATTAAGAGCCGTGTGTGGTGAGGTTCTGCTTGACTTGAATTCATCGGCTTTATCGGTCTGATTCTGCCTCACTGATACTGCAGGTCTCGACATCATTTATATCTCGATTGCATTTATATAGTGCTTTCATAGACCCAATGGCCACCAAAACGCTTTACATTTGGCCTCACATTCACCCATTCCTACACTGACGGCAGTGTCAGCCATACAAGGCGCCATCCAGCTCGTCGGGAGCTGCTGGGGTTAGGTGTCTTGCTCATGGACACCTCGACCCTTGGTCAGGTGGAACCAGGGATTGAATCTCCAACCTTCTGGTTTGTAGACAACCTACATGAACCACTGAGCCACTGCTGCCCCAGTAATTCTCCAATTAAGAATTACTTCAACATATTTATTTTCGCTTGTCACTTAAAAAGCTGACTTTCAGATTATATTGATTGGCTTGGAAAATCCTATAATCTCAAAGCTACAGGCTTACACTTCACAGAATGTAAAAATGAGCCTCCTCCCTTTGAGAAACTGAAAATATAGGGATTTCTAAAAGCATTTTCAATTCTTCAAACATTTATTCATATTATTAACATTAATAAAAGATGAAAAATCAAAGTGCTCCTCATAAATATAGAATGTAAGTATACTACAATGTATTTTAATAGCTGAAAATGATTATCCCTGAAGCACTTTATCAGTCTACCCATTCATCAGTATATGATAAAGTCAAGTGCAAAATTATAATTGCTCGCTAGCTTATTGTTTGGCAGGGGTTTTGCATATTTTATAATCACGCAGTGCACAAGTTAGATGCAGCACAATTTATGAGCAGTAAATCAATTAATAGATGTATTCAGCAAGTAGCCTATTAAACCAGAACAAAAGTGACAGTAAATACTTTGTACATTGTTACAATAATTATTTTTTAATCAGTCCTGTTCTTCTAAAATTGACATTGATAATTCTTATTTTTACACATTTGTATGACTTGTGATGAAGTCTATTAGCAGCATTAATTTTCAGAATTGATTGCATAAGCGTTTAACAGAGATGTATAGTAACGAAGTATCTACTAATGTACTTAATTAGTACTTAAGTCTAGTAATGTACTTAAGTACTAAAATGCTGTATCTGTACTCTACTTAGAGTGTTGTTTATTTCTCATACTTTAATTTTACTTCAGTAGATATTTTCAATGAATTTAATACTTTTACTTCGATTTTTGTTAATGTTCTGCTAGTTACTCGATTGCACTTACAATTATAACAAATTTACAAATTATTCATTGCAAGTTGGCTTTCATGCCTAAAATCACACGCCAGTTTTATAATGGTATTGATTGACACACACATTGACAACTAATGCAGGGGTTGTCCTGCAATGACATTTTTTGCGCCGCCAAAGCAAATTTGTATCCCGCCAATGCGCCTTATTTGATTGCTAGTTCAAACTTTTGACTGCATTCTTTAATAATTACATGACACAATACTTGTATTTTTTACTTTAAGTACTTAAGTAGTGAATTTTAAAATAAACTACTTGCAATACCTAAGTACAAAAAGTGTTGAATACTTTAGTACTTCTACTTACTGTAAGTGTGGTGCTTAAAGAGCACTTCAACTTCTACTCAAGTCACTTTTTTGATAGAGCACTTGTACTATTACTCAAGTCCGGGTTTCTAGTACTTAATACATCTCTGGCGTTTAATAAAAGAGATTACAGTCTCCCTTTAAGTTCCCTCAGACTTACCCTGAGTGTTGTAAGAGGTGTGCCGATGCCGGAGTTAGTGAGAGCCAATGTGTTCTGACAGGATGGAACACAGACACTCTGCAGGTACTGTAGCCGCCACAGGCCATGGCCGGACAAATGCCACATCAGAGAACGGGGGAATGAGAGGAGGTAATGCAGAAAAGTGCCAGAAGAAAGAGAGAGAATCAGAGAGAACCTTGACTCCACTACTCTCTTGCTGTGGACCATCACCATTTATTACATGTGACAGGACACTTTTGTGTGTGTATGTAAACCATAGGCTGAAGCTGTGTGTGTCGCCCCAAAGCAAAATTAAGAAGAATCGACTGGTTCATGTCACCTAATTATGAAGATTTACCACTAGACACCACAAGCTAAAGGAAGGAAGTGCTAATTGCTCTGTCTGAGGAATATTCGATAAAGTAAATATAAATGAAGGTCAAGAAATGGGGATTCATCTTATGTGGACAGTATTGGAAAGGGGTGGTGGTGGTGGTGGGGTATTATATATAATTGGCATTATGTATAATTATAATGCCATATTATTTATATTACATTATAATATGCCATTATTCACACATTATGGCATATTATAATGCAACTTATTAGGCCTATATTTATAGAATAGCAAAGTATCCCTAATCAATGTTCAAGACTGTACCATACAATGCCAACTATGAACCATGGATTTGTTTAGTTTATAATACGTTTTTTTTTTCATTTAAAAAACAACAACAACAATAAAACGTATAATATTCAAAACTCATCGGCTTAGACTGCATTTGATCCCACAGAAAACTCAAAGTTTAGCATTTTTTGTACTGACAGAAGTTTTTCAATAATGTTACATTATGCTTAAAATCAAACCTGAACATGACTCCAAATGTTGGAGTCTTTAGATTTTATAATTTATTTCAATCATCTGTTTTTAATATAATTATACAATTTTAATTATACAATTTTACTAACTGTAACAGAACAAATAAATTACAGAAATTAACAGTTAGATTACATATTAAGTAAAAATACATGACATGAACATCAAAATGCAATGAACTGAACAGCAATAACAAATGAGAAAATAAAGCAGTAAAATTTAAACAAAAAAATAGTTTAAAAAAAACAATGAATGGGGAAAAAATGTGCACTGCAGGCAGTACGCATAGTATACACTTACAAATGTATTACTGTGTGTGTGTGTGTGTGTGTGTGTGTGTGCGTGTGTGCGTGTGTGAGTGTGCATTGTGGATTTTTTTATTTATTTATTTTTTTGTATTGTTGAAAGTGTGCCACTTTATTTCTGTCTATGTGATCTGTGTTGTCTCTTCGTTGTTTCTGATTTAGATTTTTACTATGCAGGGTCTCCAGGGACCCCGAAGAAAACAAGTGTCAGCATTTTTTCACGCTAACATAAAAATAGACATCATTCCAATAGTATTTTTTTTTTTTTGTAGATCTAGACAGTGTTAAGAGGCATAGAAGTTTTCATACCATTTGGACAAAAAGAACATTTTTTAAAAATTCACCAAAATCATTTGCGGGTCAAAAAGACCCCAAAGATAACCAGAGGGTTAACTGTCTTCCAACTCTGTCTGCAGCTGAATAAACAGTCCCATAAAAAGCCACTGAGTGTAGTCCAAGTTGGGAATCATGCCAAGAACATCAGGCTAAACCGTGGCCACATCTCAACAACTGGGATCTTGCCTTAGATGACCAAAACATTCCCTGAGGAAATGCAAGATCAAATGTATTTTCACAAAGATAGATTACAAACTACCTCAGCAGTTAGCCTTCAAGTGTGGGAGGTTACGTGAGGCTAGGTGACGACTAGAGGAGTGACAGAAATGCTAATGGAGGACTCAGGCCAGAGTGTGTGATTGTGTGATTATCATGCAGGCTGACAGAGTGGATGGGCACACACCTCAGCACAGCAATCAGCTGCCAGGCCTCACCACATTTCAAACTGAATTCTGCTCTCAAAGCCCAGAGAGAGAGAACGAGAGAAAGGAGGGGAGAAGAAGGAGAAAGACAGAAACGGGGAGAAGAGTGAAAATATTTGAATCAGCTTGAAGTATGTTTAAAGGAAAGCCAGCCAGCTGGGCGGAAATAGCTAATGTAAAGCATCTGTTGCAATTAATGTTCAATCCATGCTTTCAGATGAGGAGGTTATATAAGCCTGTTAAAAAAAGGTTACGGCGAGAAGGCTTGTACACCGCAAGCGTAACATTACGCAAACCATCTTTAGTGACCCTGAGCCGATGAGCAACAATTACACACTGTTTATTGGCTTCTTTAGACATATTTATAATCTGCTCCCAGCCATGTCAACTCGCTGACATCAAAGTTTTATGATGTTCATTACTTTCCACAAATTCCCAGTGGTCATGAATAGTCATGATGCTTAAGAATAAGTGGGTATAAGAAATAACTGGAACACACGTGGCTTGAGGTTCAGTCGTTCATTATAGAACGACTTTGATTCGTATAATACATAGTTTTTCCAGCGGTTGTCAAAGGATCGTTTGGAGGCCTTAATGAGGGTGAATGACAAAATGCTGGGAGGGAAAGACACAATATCCCTGCATGAGCACTTAGTTTATGTTGTTTAGATAAAGTCAACTTCATTAAAGAGTGGTTGCCGGCTCGAGGGAAATTAGGAGAAGGACACGCATGTATTTGTTTGAATGTATATTTGCCTGACATTTGACATTTTAACGTGCATTTCAGAGAGCTTTTGCATATATATCACAAACATTTATTGTAAGTAACCTTAAAAACAAAATATATATATTTACTTATTACACAGCTCTGCGGAATACTTGATTCTGATTCAGTGGCTGTTCTACATTGAATTACACCCCGGGCGAGACCCCCTTCAAGCACCCCCACCCTAGCCTGGCTGTGCCCTCCTACGCACTTCCGCTCAATTTCATTTCCCCTTAGTACTACGTCTGGGACTGCTGTATATTCTTAGGTTTCCAGAAATCTTTTATTTTTAATTTTTTATTTTTTGTAGGACAAATCAGCGAAAAGAGGGAGTGGCTGAGAATGAATGACGTTAATGTAGCGCATTAGTTTGAGTTTAGTAAAGGCAGCAGAAAAAGACGTGAGAAAAGCTATTCAGTCCTTTGTTGGAAAACTGCCGAATATACAGAATTTAAAGCCGGAGCAAAAGAACAATGTTTGCTAAGTTTTGTTGGTGGCCATGATGTTGTGGCCCTCCTCCCCACGAGGTTCGGGAAAGTTTGATTTTCCAGCTAACTCCGCTACTGGTGAATGAGTTAGCTAAAGCCAAGTTCACACTACAGGATTTTAAGCCCGACTTTATGCCTGATTTGCAAATCGTCGAGCTCGCCGACTGGTCAGGGTGTTATCGCGTGCAAATCGCGGGGATTAGCGGACAATGAACGGTCGCCAATCTGTTAGTATGAAAGACCCAACAACGCAGCAAAACGCTTCGCAGACGCGTCGCCGAGCCCAGAAAAATATCTAGCCTGCTAGATATCCAGAGCCGTCGCGCGACTCAATCTCAGTGATGTCATGAGTACAGCCAATCATAGTAACGCATGGGTGGAAGACACCAGGTAAATCCTAGTTTTTATTTATATTATTTATTAGCAGAAGATCATCGCGCAAACAGTGTGCAGCACTAATTTCTGTCTGACGTCCATTCACGTGTTGTGCTGGGTATTCACCTTTTTCACGGGACGTGAAACTACCCGTCCTGCTTTGCGCGTGCGCATTGGCAGGATGCTCAAAACTTCCGGTTCGCATGTTGACGCGTTTTAGTATAGGCGTTATTGGACAGCTCTGAAAACGAAGTAATTTGTTTTATATATCTGCAATATCCATAATGGCAACAAGCAATGGTAACATAAGTTCGCGGTGGCAGCATGGGCAAGACTATTTAACGAAGACCGTAAACAACATAACTTTGTCTGTCCCTCATCCTACGAAGCTAACAAGCGCCACCTCCTGGATTGATGATATGAGTCAATGGCCAGCAGTCACATATGTTGACATAATTAATTATCTTGTTTTGTCTGAGGGTGTCAACGGCGAGGAGCTTAGAAATTATAAAAGCACGGAGGCATACAATTACCTACACAGTAATAAAATTGGATGAATTCTTTCCCATAATCATCAGCAGTTCACTTTCTTAAAAGCGGAGGTAGAGCCCAGTCAGACAATAAATAAACCCAATCACATTGCGTGGGTTATGGTACAAAGTAATGGAGTAGTGGAAACAGCTGGATGCTCCTGTGTAGCTGGCCCTGGTAGGTCTTGTAGCCATGCTGCTGCTGTGTTGCGGAAGGTGGGTATTTTTAAATACCGTACACTGCTAGCCTGGCTTAACAAACAGCAACTAAGTTGCATTTAAATAGTCTGTGCAGCATGATTCAACATGAATACATTTTTACAAAGCAATATTTAAACTATAATAAATGTAAATTATAATAAAATTATTTACATCGAAAAAAAATGTACTGTGCAATAAATAATAAATGTAAACGGAATTTGAGAGCATCTTACCGGAAGTCACTCGCCGCTATGGCGCCCCCACGGAGAAGTGAGGGAAAAAGGTGAATAGGCGCACGTGCTGTTTCACGTCATTTCTGGTTCGTTTTATTGCGTGGTTTTTCGTGACAAAACGTGGTTTGTAGACAAGATAGAATCGTTGGGTAACAGAATTGTTGTCAACTAGTTATTTATTTGATTATTTTCCGGATTTAGACTGTACCATAGTACTGAAACAGCTTGCTCTTGTCATCCGATCGTGGGTGTATCCCCATGTAGTGCGTTGTCAACTCGTGTAGTGAGTTGATTACCTCCTGTTGTGGATCAATCACGTTGTGTTGTGTGGTGTGAACTGCTAAACAACTTGAACACCCCAATTTCACTGAGAGCAAGTCATGTAGTGTGAAACGCACAGTTCAGCCCAACGTTTTAAAATCATGTAGTGTGAACAAGGCTTAAGGCGAACGATAGGACCAAGTGTTAGGAAGTGTTAGCAAGTGATAGGACAAAGTTAGGTGTTCGTGCTGGGCAGCTCAGCATGCACGATGACTGTGACATTTTGGGCGGACCCTTTAGCCTGGTGTTCGGATAGAGTATTGCTCTATACCAGGAGTCTCCAACTTTTTTTTCATTTGAGAGCATGTAATACAATAGCCTACTTAAATCTCTTTAATAATGCTTCATAACTATCCAATAACAACTATCCAAACTGTTTTAGACCTAAAAGAGTTTTATAGGCCTGTATATGTTACCCCTTAAATGTCAGAGAAAATATCAGAATCAGAGATTCATTTTTTGTCTTTTACAGTAAAAGTACATAATTATAGTTGATTTTAGTTGATCATAACTAGAGATTAAATGGCATGAACATTTAATTTCATTATTATAGTGACCATAATGATCAAGGTTATCAATGAATCCTGTTCAGAAAGTACTACTATGCAATGAAATGAAGTTGTATGTCAAAAACTAGCCATTAACAAATAAATTAGCATCAATATCAATATCTACTATCATGTAGAAAAAGTTTTGACAAAAAAGGTTTTACAAGAGAATTGTCACATATTTCGGATAATTAATTTAAAAAAAGAATGAGTCAAAAAAGATAAATACTGACATTTATAATGCACATTAGCTTATCTTTTAGAAAAATTCAGTCCGATTTTCCCATGCCGTCTGTCGTTGCAGTTCAACCAGGAAAAAAATGAGCGTGTTGCTTCAATTATGAGCGCACTTTCCGCACCCTTACATTTGAACGAACTTGAGCACGCAAAAGACGCAATAGGTAAATCGATCCCTTGGAGCTACCTCCAATCAAGCCACAAGCTGGTAGCTCGCGAGCGACGTGTTGGAGACCCCTGTGATAAATAATAGAAAACTACTTCGTGGCGCAGAGGATTTTTTTCTGTGAGCAGAGGACTGCTCGTGCCACCCCATGTGTCATGAAAAAATGCCGCTCTTTAGGCACCCTTTAGCGTCAGTTAGATGACGCCTAGGATCGCGTGTAACCCTACCCCTACCCCAGACCTAAACCAACCTGCATCAACTGACGCATTTCCTTTTAGCGTCAGTTAGATGACGCCGTAGGATTACGCCTAAAGCGACGAATATTGAAAGCATGGTCAAAAGGTGACGCCTTGGGGTGAGAATGCGTTGCAAAAAAAACGTTTCTGATCTGATTGGTCAATCGTGCCATCCAGCAGTAAGTTATTCCCAGATAACAACCGCTCAAAACAGACAACACAGGCTCATTCGGGGCACTGAATTCAGCAGTGCTATATGCCTGCTAGGAAAGTTTTTTTCTTTGTGTAAGTTTTGCATTTGGTGATCTAATAAAATATTAAAACTCAGTCATATCAATATTTTGTGTAGAGTTATTTAATTATGCCATCCAGTATTGTGGACTCGCTCTGTTTTGTTTCATTCAAACGCAGCTGTTGCCATTTTGTGACTATAGTTTTGAACACTGTTGAATTATGAGATACAAACATGAACGATTTTTAAAACAGTTTAATTTGAAATCAATATATCTTATCCCCATAATTATTTATGTGGCGAAATGCTGTGTAATAAGTGACATTAATGACTGTATACCATCTCTTAAATGTCTATTTGGTTTGAACTTGCCGTGCTGCAATGGGTCTTTCCACGGAAGCTTTGTGTTTAAAGACCTAAAATATTTAAACTCAGATCAATATTTCGTGTCTAATTATTTTCTTATGTGCAAGTAGCCGTGTAATCTGCTTCACGTTGGGTTCCTCATCCTGTCAGGGCTCATTTTGAGAGAACCACCAGCTGGAACCTTACTTCATTGGGTAGGAGATCAGGATGTTTTTAGAGAATTGTCTTGCCCCTTAAGCTATTTTTTTTTCTTGTTTTAATCAACCTCACTAAATTTAGTTTCCAATTTAGATCCCAATTTGCAAATGGGATCAGACATCTTGTGGTCCAAAAAAACACACATACTAACACATCAATGGATGATAAGCATCCCAAGTTGTTTGGTTTATCTATACGTGTTCTTGAAAAAAAAAAAAAAAAAAAAAAAACAACAACATTTAAATAGGCCACAATGACATGAGCAGATGCAGTGAATTGTTTATGATGTTTGAGATGCCAGCTTTCACTGTTTAGCCCTGAGGGTAAATGTAATGAACACGCTACACAATCAACCACATTGTGCAGAATGTAAAAGAAATTAATGTGATTTCAAGAACAGATGCCAACTAGTGCACCTTTCAAATGAGCAGTTCAAACTTCGATATATGGATGGATAAAGCAGCATAATATAATATACACTCACCGGCCACTTTATTAGGTACACCTGTCCAACTGCTCGTTAACACTTAATTTCTAAGCAGCCAATCACATGGCGGCAACTCATTGCATTTAGGCATGTAGACATGGTCAAGACAATCTCCTGCAGTTCAAACCGAGCATCAGTATGGGGAAGAAAGGTGATTTGAGTGACTTTAAACGTGGCATGATTGTTGGTGCCAGAAGGGCTGGTCTGAGTATTTCAGAAACTGCTAATCTACTGGGATTTTCACGCACAACCATCTCTAGGGTTTACAGAGAATGGTCCGAAAGAAAAAACATCCAGTGAGCGGCAGTTCTGTGGCGGAAATGCCTTGTTGATGCCAGAGGTCAGAGGAGAATGGCCAGACTGGTTCCAAGCTGATAGAAGGGCAACAGTGACTCAAATAACCACCCGTTACAACCAAGGTGGGCAGAAGAGCATCTCTGAACGCACAGGACGTCAAACTTTGAGGCAGATGGGCTACAGCAGCAGAAGACCACACCGGGTGCCACTCCTTTCAGCTAAGAACAGGAAACTGAGGCTACAATTTGCACAAGCTCATCGAAATTGGACAATAGAAGATTGGAAAAACGTTGCCTGGTCTGATGAGTCTCGATTTCTGCTGCGACATTCGGATGGTAGGGTCAGAATTTGGCGTCTACAACATGAAAGCATGGATCCATCCTGCCTTGTATCAACGGTTCAGGCTGGTGGTGGTGGTGTCATGGTGTGGGGAATATTTTCTTGGCACTCTTTGGGCCCCTTGGTACCAATTGAGCATTGTTGCAACGCCACAGCCTACCTGAGTATTGTTGCTGACCATGTCCATCCCTTTATGACCACAATGTACCCAACTTCTGATGGCTACTTTCAGCAGGATAATGCGCCATGTCATAAAGCAGGAATCATCTCAGACTGGTTTCTTGAACATGAAAATGAGTTCGCTGTACTCAAATGGCCTCCACAGTCACCAGATCTCAATCCAATAGAGCATCTTTGGGATGTGGTGGAGACGGGAGATTCGCATCATGGATGTGCATCCAACAAATCTGTGGCAACTGTGTGATGCCATCATGTCAATATGGACCAAACTCCCTGAGGAATGCTTCCAGCACCTTGTCTGAATCTATGCCACGAAGAATTGAGGCAGTTCTGAAGGTAAAAGGGGGTCCAACCCGTTACTAGCATGGGGTACCTAATAAAGTGGCCGGTGAGATGTAATATGATATACAATCCCAAATCAGAAAAAAAAAGTTTTTGTAAAATGCAATAAAATCAAGAATCTGTGATGTATTAATTCTATTTAACCTTTGATTAGCTGACAAAAGTACAAATAAACCTTTTCCAATGTTTTTACTGACCAACATAATTATAGTAAATATGAACAAATTTTGATTTTCACCCACACCAGTTTCCCATCAGCACCAGGATAAAAGCACACACCTCACAATCACTCTTTATCTGGTCTCAAATATGAATTATGAGCTACAAAATGATTCTGGATCCTGGATCCTGATACACTGGATTCTCCAGTGATAGAATTTTGAATTTCCAGTTTTCTGCTTGTGAAATCCTGTAAGCTATGGTTTGGAGCTTCACGCCCCAGTCACCACCAGTCCTCTTTTACCTTGGTAAGAAGGAAAGAGACTCTGTTATTCAGTATTCATCTGCTAATTACGGTGACTGCTTCATTACTCGCCTGCTTAACTGTGCATATCATCTGTCAAATACCTGTTTGGGTTGAGTCGGAGAACTGTCGCTGTCTCCGAGTCTGGCATTCCATGACTAGCCTAGACTAGACTAGACTATAATATGAGACATACAAAAAGCTCTAATTTAGAATCAGGGGCATCTGGCAAATTGCAAATTTGCATGTGTTTCCATAAACATGGTGTACCATATTTCAAAATAACTTTCTTTGCAGTAAAACAGACTTTGTTCTTATAATTTAGGTTCAGCTGGGCAAATAATACAATAATAAGTATACACACGCACATATATATAAATATTTTCTTCCTGGAAATGTCTTCTTTTTTTAATGTAATAATCTACATTAGTTAATAAGAACTCTGGTTTGATATTTCTTACTGTAAACACCCGGCCATGAAGCAGGGGCTACTCTACAACAAAAAATACAATTGTAAATGTTTACTTTCTTTGAGGTAATACTTTTTAAAATTTTTATGAGTGAATTTGTGTGGCTTCATATTACGTTGAGTACATTCCTAATGAATGACAGGAGCATTGACCCTTATGTAATGTTACATTTACCATTTGCTACAATCAAGTGACAGATAGAATCATGTCATTAGAGACAACTACAATGTGTCTACCAGGACTAAAATGTCCAACTCCCATAGGCTGACAAGAGAAATAAGAAAATGTCAGTGAACGTACACTATTAAAATGTTTTTCTTCAAAATGTTAGGGCAGTTTTCCGAACCAAGAAGAGGCCAGGGCATATTACTTCCAGTCATATGAATGACTAAAGGTAGTGGGTTTGACATTATTCTAACCTCTTCCTCTCAGGGGCCTTGAGCAGATTTACATATTCAAAGTCTGTGTTTGAGTGTTCAGAAAAACTGATTGAAATATTCTCAAAAGCAATTAGACTATTCTCAAAAAACTATATAAAGTTATCTATCGGCTTTACGATGTGTGTCTATTTCATGAAAGAACAGAACCAAAAAAGTAACATAACCAAAACTGGATTTTCCTTTTCTGTCGTAACTGCTTTGCCATGAAGTAGGGCAATTAGAAAAATAAATAAATAAATAAATACACACATTGGGAAGACAAAGAAAAGACAGACAAACAAAATATGCTCGTTCATTGCTGCTGAGGAGCAGTCATGTGAGACGATGATGTAACAAGCTTCATCTGGATTATATGAAAAAAAAAACGTTCTAATATGTATTCACAGAGCTGCTATACTGAAGAGATACTGTCCATAATGGCAGAGTGTCTGCTTGAGTGTGGAGACAGACGTTGCATGTAGGGCATTTAGAGGCTTGCATGCTAAATACTTAATACTTTAATAAGCAGAATCATTTACACCGCAATGTTTCCCAAGGAAAAAAAAAAACAAAACAAACAAACATGAGTTCCAATTTTTGCCGGCCCGAATTCCAGGCACAATTCCGTGCAGGTCCCCTACCCTCTTGATGGAAGCCAACGTAAGCAGGAGAACTGTTTGTAAAGACAGGATTTTTAACTCAGCTGCCTGCAGAGGCTCAAAGGGAGGTCTCTGCAGTGGGGTCAGCACCAGAGAAAGGTCCCAAGAGGGTATGAAGGGGGCAAGGCAGATTCAGTCTCCTCACTTGCCTCAGGAATCTGGTCATACTTTCCCACAGATCTCCCATCCACTGCATTGTGATGTGCGGCAATAGAGGGAACAAACACTTTGAGGGTGGAGGGAGACAGCCCTCGCTCCAACCCCTCTTGCAGGAAAGAAAGTACTGAAGCGATCGAACACCTTTGGGGATCTTCTTGGAGAAGAACACCACTCAATGAACAGGTTCCACTTCAGGGCATAAGCATGTTTGTCAGGATGTAGTCATCCAGTGTGGCAAACTGATTTCTTATCCAATTCGCTGTTGTGTCGGGGGTTGGGAAATAAATCCGTAGCTGAGTTTTCAGCAGGTGCAGGTGCTGTCTGATATCATCTTGCACAGCATTTAAAAGGTGTGTGTCTGAGTTGTCTAAAAAATCAGAAAGATTCGGAAATGAGTCATAGTTTGCCTCATACACGCGCCTGGCCCACATCCCCATCTTCTTAATTGCGGCTTCAACTTTGTCTTGCGTATGAAAAAGAGTAATCGACTTCCACTGTAGGCTCCTATTTAGTCCATTCAAGTGCTCAAAAATGTCAGACAGATATGCCAACTAACTTGGCAAGCCAGTCTGCATCATTGAATCGACCAAAAAGTTTGAACTTGGAGAAACAGTCTCACCTCATCTCGCAACTCGTAAAGCCGTGCAAGCACCTTCACTCTTGACAGCCACCGGACCACGGTATGGAGCAGCAATTGTCGGTGCTCACTGCTCATCTCGCCGCAATTCAGTGGGCGGGCTTTGATAAAATTGACAGTTTTTACTGCTTCATCCACAATAGTTTTGAGATCAGGTGGCATTCTTTTGGCTGCGAGAGCCTCTCTGTGGATGTAGCAGTGGATGGATTTCGCTTGCGGAGCAACTGCTTGCACACGTATAACAAGGCCGGTGTGTAGGCCTACCATGGCTGCTGCCCTGTCTGTGCTTATTCCCACACATCTTGACCAATCAATCGCATGTTCTGTGATGAAAACGTTCAACATGTCAAAAAGTGCCTCTGCAGTTGTACGTGTCTGCAAAGGTTTACAAAAGAGAAATTCCTCCCCTTTTTCTCCAATGTATTCATACCTTTCGTAGGCGAGCAGGTTGGCGAGGTTCGCAATGTCCAGTGTTGGGGGTAACGAGTTACAAAGTAACGAATTACAGTAACAATATTACTTTTTGGGTAACGAAGTAAAATAACACTAAAAATTACATTAAAAAAATTAGTAACTACACTACTTTACTATACTATAGGAACGCGCTTTCCTGCGTTCCAGAGTGGAAATCTTAAAAATGCTCCACCGTCGCGTTTCCGTGTAAAGGGTAAAAACGCAAAAGTCTGCTTGACAGTGAAGGTTGTACGCAGGCGCGTGGACTTGGTGTTGCTGTAGTATGCACTCCTAGCCACCTGGAGTGCATACTACATTGAATTTCTCAGACATTTGCGTCACCATTTTAACGCGAATTTCCCACACAAAACGCTCGTCTAAACGCAGAATAAAAAATGATGACGCAACGCCACTTTTCCGTTTTCTCTTCCGTGTATCGTTTACGTGTAAACATAGCCTTAGATGCGCAAACTGGGTGCCGTTGCGGAAATGTAGGCTACATGCTCGGGCAGATTCGGCTTCTTGAAGTCGTTCATCCTCGGATGCGGCTCCGCGTGCGCTGTTACAAAAAAGCCGTGCACTTCAAGTGAAATGGGGTCTTGCAGACCGCCCACACCACAATGACATAATTTTTGCCGTACTCTTTTTCTCGGGCGCGTCAAGTAGCCTATAAACAAGACTTAGAAGTCTTGGATAACACAAAACGAAATGAACAGGATTGTTGCAGGGTTCATTGTAGAAGACATGCTTCCCCTGTCGACCATTAGTCCCCAGGTTTAGAAAAATGCATTTTAAATTAAGAATTAAGAATTTTATGGGATAAAGTGACCTTTATTTTATTATTTTTCATTGACCTCTTCATTTTTTGTTTTTTATTGCCATTAGTCGAATAAAAAGCTGGTTTTATTCTCAGGAGAAGAGTTGTATTCTCCCAAAGCCTGTGTGTTGAACCCCATTTTAAAATGACCCCACTATAGCCTCCTTTATCCTATTGTTTGTGAATTTTACAGTGCGGCATATATTTATTTGTGCAGACAGGGATATTGTTTTTTCATGCCATTATGTATCAATTTGTACAATAAAATGATGATAGGGCAAAAAGTGATGATAGGCTATGATGTTTGTCCACGGTAAATTAAGAAACGGGAAAGTAAAGTAATGAAGTTACTTTTCCAACGCAGTAAAAAGTAAAGTAATCTCATTACAATTTACAGAAGTAACTAGTAACTAATTACTTTTTTCAGTAATTACCCCAACACTGGCTATGTTTGTTGTTCGTCCAGCTGAAGAGCAAAATATTGACTGGCTTTGATCCGCGATATTAGCTGATCGTTCACATTGCTGGCCATTTTGTCAATTTGAAATCCATTTGCTTTCGTGCTTTGTCACCCAGCATGTTACCCACAGTCTCTTTAATTGCTGGTAGCACCACCTCCTCCCCGAGTGTATGTGGCACCCCTTTTTTCACTATGATTCGGGGTCACCCGGTACGAGACTTCCACTGCTTTCGCAATAGCACCACCTGCAGATGTCGATTCTATAACTTTTTTGCTTGTGCGGTATTCCTGGAGCTTGCTTTTGAAAAACTTGCCTGGCTTGGACTTAAATTCTCCATGCTTGGTTTCCAGATGCCGTGAAGACTTGATGGTTTCATGCTCTCGTTAGCCAGTGCCTCGTAGCAACGAACGCAAATGGGCAACGGCTTGTCTTTGGAGCCGGTGTAGCTGAAACCAAATGCTAAGTAGCATTTATGGTATTTTCTCTTCACTCTCCTTTTCTTAGTTTTTTTTATGAGGAATCTGGCTCGTAGATGCCTCCAACTCACTGTGAATCTCTTTATAGACCCCTTTTCAGTTGGTAAACACGGTGACGTTTTTATGTGGGCGGAGCTTAGTTTGAGGCAGAACAATCCCTCTGGCTGCTTCACTAATGCTAGTTAGCAAGTTTTATTAGCTTGTTTCTTTAACAATGACTGGAGAAAATCTGATTTTATCTTAATGTGTAAGGTCACTCTCTGTCCAGGACCGCGATTGTTATTTTCAAAAGTTAATTTTAACGGACAGAACCAGATTGGCCGACCAGTAGCCTTCACACGCTCACTCAATGCATGGACGATCTGACAGGATTAACGTTACCTCGGTTGAGTGGCCTGACTGGCCTGACAAGAGAAACTGAGGGCATATAAATCTTTAGTTGCCTATAACTATGTGCTGAATTGTCATGTACAGGACTTATGTGTACAATGCAGTTCTGCCTAGCCAGCGCAGAGAATACGACAATGTAAACAGTGATATTACGGTGCGATTTTAATGATGTGAATATTTTCTAACAATAAAAATTCCAGTTACAGCATATTCATTTTTCATCGATTCTTGCACCAAACAACACAACAAGATGACATTTAATAATAATAAAAGTAATTTAAGCTCCTTATTATGTAGCCGAATTTGTGCTGGTTTGCATTGGCCGCCTCCAGTTTTCACTTTGTTTTGCCTCCAGCTAGCACTGTGACGTAACTGTGACGTCAGCGCAAAAGGGGTCTATTGGTTACCTCTTTTCTCTTTAGAGAACCTGTTTCTATCCACCTATCCGTATTGTTGTTCTAACGGCGCTGAACTTGAACGTCACGGTCGAGCGCCACTAGCTTATTTTAGTATAAGCACAACAACTTGACAATTTAATTTAAAATTTATATAAATATATGCCTACATTTTCTTTTTACTTTTTATTTATTTATGGGAATTTCCTGGTAAACTGAAGGTATTAAAAAATTATTCTTTTATATTTTATTTTGCCTTTCCACGGGCCACCTGCAGTACCCACTCAGTGGTCCGCGGACCACAGTTTGGGAATCACTGCACTAGCACACACATACAAGATCTCTCCACTCTCCCTCTCTGACGTGCACGCGGCCGCTCGCTACACAGTTTGAACATACATATATTCACGTAGCCTTTCGAAAACCGGGACATTCAGTGTCCCGGGAGAGTGCTTAAATTTCTCGGGACTATTTATTACAAAGAAGGACAATGTTTAAGTGACAATTGAGCACAACAAACATACATGAAATACTAGTCATGCAGTGTAAAAAAACCCTGAACAGCATAATTGTTGTGATTCATAATAATGTTACTATTGTTCTATAAAAAGTCTATAAAAAGGTTAAGGTATAAAAAATGTAATTGACATGTCCAAAGTATGGAAGCAACAAATCTACGTGAATATGTGCACCAATAAAAATATTTGTGATGAAATGTTCATCCAAAACTTTCCAAAGTTGTAATCCTGGTAGAACTCTGGTGCAAAATGAACATTTGGTCTAATAAATCATTGATACCTAGTCGACCGTTCTCTGAGATTTGTTTTCATGATAATCAAATGTAAAGAGTTTTATCTCTAAAAACTGTTTAGTGTATAATACTAGTACTGGGGGCATTTACTATTTAAGTAAAAAGAAATCGCTAGTTTATACCACTAACAAGTCTCAAACTAACACAGTAACATAATGAGGGTCCTTACATGCAAAACGAAGCATTGGGAACTTTGTATGTGTACAGACCGTTTAATAAGAAGATACTTTATAAAGACAGTTCACTTCGTGTATACAGGCAGGAGCCATCTTTGGAAAACAGTCATGACAAGTCAAACCACAACCGACGTGCTGAGTGATCTAAACTGTATGAAGTTCAGTGAACTTCTGAACTGAATGAACGGCGTTCGGGAATCGACTTATCGACTTATCGTTAATGATATATAGCCATGCTGTGCTAGGAAATATACTGCAGCACTCTAAAACAAACTGTGTCAGAAAATAAATGGAAAATACAATTGCAAGTCACGCCAAACAGTAGTGGAACTAGAAGCACCATTCACCAAAAAAATGAATAGAACATGGTACATTGAGATTGAGAATGTTATAATAGCCAAGTCACCGCATCTGTGGGCTCTCCTCTGTGACTAGCAAGCTCTATTTGGCCTGACCTCCTTCTGTTTTATGGGTTGAACAGGAGAGATTTGAATCATAGAAGCTTCTTAGATCTGTTCACTGTCACAGAGAGACTGTCACAGATCTTACAAGTGCCTTCCCTAATCTTACAATGAGATCTTACAATACAATACACTGCTGGGAAGCAGCAGTCCCCGATGGATTCACAGAAAAGAACAGACTAAATAGACTAAATATAGACATATACAAAAAAATTTTTTTTTTTCAATTGTTTACAAATGTTTGTATTTCTGTTTTTAGAAATGCTTGAGAAACAAGAAATCAAAACATTTATGCACAACATAACTGTTGAATAGTGTTATGGGTCAATGCATATTTAAATGTCAAATTGATATTTGACTCTGGTAGACACTTGTACAGGAGAAGAGATAATAGCAGCATTGAACCATTGCATCACACACAGATCCCTGAAGAAAGAGGATTAATTCAGAATTAAAACACCATGCACTGTTTGGCACTGTGTGCAGAATGGATTGGACAGATAGACAGGGAAGAACAGACGGAGAGGGTGGGCTCACATTTCAATGTTTTTAAATCACAATGTTCAAGTTCAAGCCATCATAATAAATGCACAGTTTTTTTTTCTTGTAGTAGTAGCCCATTTTTTATATACTGTATGTTTCTTTCCAATTTTAGATCCACTGATGATCTAATTCAGTCAGTTCTGCTATGCCATTTCTGTTCCTGTCAAAGCAAATTGGATCAAAGAAGGTTGCTGGGCATAGGCCTAACCTTTACAACAGCTGTTAAATCATTAGTGCTCAAATTCACAATCCACAAAATACTCCTTATTCCCTCTTATATATAGGGTGAATTCAGGGAAACAAAAAACCATAATTAAAGCTTATAGAAACGTATTTGAATATATATATATATATATATATATATATATATATATATATATATATATATATATATATATATATATATATATGTGTGTATATATATATATATATATATATATATATATATATGTGTATATATATATATATATATATATATATATATATATATATGTTTGTATTTCATAAAAAATATTTAAAAGTACATCTGAATTTCTTTGCAATATAGGTAAAGCATTGTAATATGGAAGCATTGTATTAGGTGTGCCATTGCTTGTCACCTGTTTTTAAAATCTAAGGCATGAAAAAATATATTTTTTAATATAAGAGGTTATTATATATACACTGAGAAATGTTCGCGCTACAAAAACAAACGGCTCCAGAAGACAAAAAGCTGAAGATGTTTATTACAAGCGCCCTTTTATACTTGCGGTGCTCCACTTGGCATGGACTATTGCCAGCCAATAAATTGGCGTGCAAATGGTAATCAAATTGCACTAGGAAAAAAAGAAAAAAGAGAAAAAAAAGCTAATTAAATTAATTTCCAATTTTTTAAAAGGATAATAAATAAAACATAAAAAGCAAAGGCAGATCAGAAAATTTCATGAACAAAACTTTGTTCTTTACATGGCAGACAGGGGAGTATAGTTGATAAATAAAGAATAAAGAATGAGACAACACAATGAGCCCAACGATCAGTTGAATTTTAAAAGGCTGATTCATGCTTCAGGGCAGTGAGGAATACAGAATGTCGTTCAGAGGTTGTCCAAACACCCTAGGCACAACCTTAAGCAATGGCCCTGAGCGGTGCTTTAATGTCAAAATTGTCAATGCTGTAACAACCTACACCACACAACCGAGTAATAACAACATTTTGTCCATGTTGTTAAAACGTTGTTAGAAGGTTGGGTATGTCGTGCCAACGTTCTGTGCTTGCTGGTTAATGAAGATACTCTCTTTAAATGGCAAAAAGTGGCATTTACTCAAAGCTAAGTGATTTAATACCATTGCCCTCAAGCCAGCAGGGTAGCCTGTAGAGGCTGTGACTCAGCTTCTGTCAGTTGCTGTCAATAGCTTTGTGTTGAAGCTGTGCTTTGGTCTTCTGTTCCCAGCTGAAAGCCAACATTAGATGTACAATTCTCTTTTCTGACAGCTAAACCCACTTGATCTTCCTGGTCTCCTGGACTTTATTTCTAGCCATGCCACTTCTCTTTCTCTAAGTCATTTGGCCCTATCTTGCAACCATTGCAAATGACTTTGTGCACTGACGCATGTATCATTCCTATTTTGCACCCGCGCGAAGCGGGCTTTTCCCTCTACAGACGCATGCCGGTAAACTACTGTAGGAAAAACAACGATAGAGAGAGAGAGAGAAAGATAATTGACCACCCTGGCGCTCTGTATTGCCCGCGCCAGTCATGAGAGGTCGGTCCTCCTCAAGAGCTCTCTTATCTAGATTTTCAAACTTGGTAGAGTTAACAGCATCGAAATGCTCTGCTCCGAAGCAAAAATCTCAAGTGCAATCGCACCTTCTGCTCATTACATGCGTGGCAGAGCAGCTGTTGCAAATGATTGCACACTAATGTGCATTGGCTTGTTTAGTTTCACTCGAAGTAGATTGGCATCTCTAGTGAGATTCCTATTCGTTCTTTCTTGACGTGGCGTCGACTGACTGATTGAAGAGGAACTAGGCTATATAACTGTTTACATTCATACCCACAAAAACCCCACATTTTCTGTTGTTTAATTTAATTTTTGGTATAATGCACACCTCGTGTAATAATCTAAAATAGGGAACTTTTTGATCATACGGAAGAGACATTGGGGAACAGCGTTCTGGGCCCTGAAACAGCATACTGGCAGGAAACCTCCGCAGGCGCATTTCCATAGCATCATGACGCAGCATCTCGTTCCACTCTCAGCTTTCAAAAAAATAAATAAATAAATAAAAAATAAAGATTAATTATAAAGAACAAAAATAAAGAACAATTACGAACTGAGAATTGAAATTGTCCTTGATCTTTAGACAGTTAATAGGTTGTTATAATATCGTCGCTGCCCGATGAAACTCACGTATGTCCAAAACGGTTACTTTTCAGGAAGTGAAAAAAAAACACGAAATTTCAAAAGCAGCTAAACGTAGCATTGTCATGCTTGGCACAACATCTTTAAATGTAACCATATTCTTGCCAGTGTCATGATATAATCCACATTTGACCCAAAATCGAGTTTAAATGGACATATGTGTATATTGTATAGTAACGGTGGTCAATACGCGTTCCTCCGATCATTAATTCGAATGACCCAATCGTGTTTCATATTGACAGATGAATAGGCTACGCTCAGTTTATCAAATGACTATAACATGCCATATAGCCTATATAACACGCTCTCACTCATTTATTTTTTAGCACTTTTGGGAGGAGTAAAATATAACGCTACATGCGTGGTTTCAACAACCAGATTGCGTTTACCTTGTTAAGATCCGAACACAATGCGAGCCAGACTACCTCCAGATGGTCAGGCAGATCCGATCACTATCCGATCACAACGTATTTATACCTTGCATTAACATGCGTTTTGTATTATCCAGATAACTTATCTGGATAGGCAGATAACTTATCTGGATACAGATCACATTTTAATACCAGTAGGGGTCTCAGAGACGAGACCGGCGAGAAACTTCACGAGACCGGCGAGATGCCTCCACAGGGTGGGGAGATACCATACTGTCTATGGGAGATACGCTGCGTGATTGACAGCAAATGGAAATACGTGGAAATCAGATGACATGATTTCACAACTTTTCATTGGTCATTTAGATAATGTGAAGCATGCTGTATACGGAAATGAACCTGGACATTCTATCCATCAAAAAATCTCAAAATCGGCAAAATGGACATACGCGGTTTTTATCGGACAGCGACGATATAAAGTTTCAAAACTCAAAACTTCCTTGTTAATCCAGTTTTATTGAAACCAAGGTCAGAAAACAAAACCAAACATTGATGTAATCAATGACGCTGTTACACGGCACAACAAAGCTCTTAAAAGCTGTTGTGTAGTGTTATTGGTCAAAGCATTTGTGAGAGTGCAGAACATAAGTTTTTGAGAGGGTTCCACATGTAATACCCATATATGCAAAGATGTTAGCCAATCACAGCATAACAGCGTTTACTGAAGTCTCACAGCAGCCCCTTCAAACAGAATGTTTAAATCAGAGTGAAAAGGCTAAAATCAGGGTGTTAGGCTGAACCAGGATCCAAATGCAGCAAGCTTTATTCAATACACTCAAAACTATACAAAGACTAGAAAACAGGACTCAGGAACAGCACAACCAACATCAATGTACAGTAACAACGACAAGAACTTACAAACTAAAACACAGGGTTTAAATACAAGGGCAAACAAACTAAACAAGATAATAAGGGTGCATGGCTAATCTGAAACACATGGGGAGACTAAAAAACATAACAGGGAACGGCTAAACATAAAACATAAAAGACGGGAACATATACAGTAGACTGACATGACAACACAGGGTAGGAAATAGACAATTGTGACGTTTTTGTGTTAAAATCCTAGTTGATGGGGTGATGAACTGAGAAAACAAATTTTCCTTGAGATTTTGACATCTAAGAGGTCATCATATTATAAGAATATCCTGTAAGTTTCAGAACAGAAATCATCCTTGTTAGTCCAATAAAAGCTTTTATTGACACCAGGTGGGGAACTATGACGTCAAAGAGGATAAAACACCACCCCACAGAGGAAGATCAACGCCTATTTCAACATGGCCATTTAGCCCCGCCCACCGATTCGTGTATTACACTCATAGCTAAATTACATAGGCCTACCTCGTGATGACAAACCGGATCGAGCTACCGGCGAGCAATACAAAATATTGTGCAGTGCCTGGTTGTGGAAGACAGTCGCTGCATATGCTTCTTCTGGATTCCAATAGGACTGCATGGATAAACTTTATTTTTAATGACGTTTCAGCTGATGAGGTAAAACATTGTCCATCTGTTCGCTTCATTTCACTGAGGATTGTTTTGTAAACAAGACTGGATTTGCAGACTGATTAAGAGTAAAGAATGGTGCTGTGCCATCTATATTGGATCTGACAGGAATTGTGCAACACACGGACTCTGGGTTCGAACATGTATAGGGCGAGTCATTCGGTTTCCATTTTACAACATTGGACGTTTTCAAGACAAGTGCATCGAAGGGTGAGTCGAAACTCATTATAATATGCAAAACTGTTCTCCACTAACAGCAGTGGCCGTTTACTTCCAAGTCTTCAGTGCGAGATGCCCATAAAAACCGAGCATTTTCAGGTAGGCTCAAAACTAGGGTAAATAGCCTATTACTTATTCATTTTTATGTTTTGAATGCTAAAACCATGCGAACGTCATAAGTTGACTTCAGACAACAATATAATAACATTTAAAAAGCCAGTTCATGACCCCTTTAACATTATTAATGTGCCTCAGGAAACATTATACAATCATTTTACAAAAAAATCAGTTCATGACCCCTTTAAAAACATTTTATTCATATTTATCCAATTACTATCACACCTATTTTGTTATGTCAGATAAATTTGTGCAGTCACATTTTGAAACAATACAATCACTACTATAGTTTTACTTTGATTTGATTTGACCACAGCACCATCAGACATTATTAGTCTTGACTTATTTTCAGAGTGACATTTATTAAACTTGAAAGATGAGGCTTTGTTTGGTTATTATGGAAATCAATTGCCTCCTGGTTTGATCTGATACCTGTCTATGTCAGAGCATTGTCCTTCAAGATGACTTGAACAGGGATGCCTCTGGAAAATGGAATTAAATTCATGACAAATGTGTAGTGATGTATTATGTCTAGTTTCTATTTCTATCAAGCTCTCCATATGACCTCATGCAACTCAGGATAACAACAAAGACATACAATTGCAGGTAATGCTGTAGTTAAAACACATAACTCAGATTTCCACCATAACAGGGTTTATAATATCAGGCATTTTTGCAGTCACAAGGTTTCATGGATTAATACAGAAGGAAATAAGAATTGAAGCAGTGTATCACATATCTTTGTTATGTATGAGATTTTGTTAATCACTCTGGGATGGCAGTTTATAATGTTCATGGGTGGTGCTATCCATCAGGGTCATGCCAATATGGATGTTGGAGGAAGTGCCTGTAAGACTTCCAATGCTCTGTTAATTGATTGTTTAGCACAAACAAATAAAACAGTACCATTGAGAGTGGATTGGGGCATTTTAACACAAATGTTGAACTCAAGAGAGATTATTGAAAAATATACGTCAACCATGTACAGTACAAGACAATTCATTATCTTCTATTAAATATTAGCTTCATTTATGTTGTGAGTTTCAGTTCAGACAGCAGTGTATTAAAGAGACCCCTTATAACAAAACAAAACGTCTCAGGTCAGGTTATGACTGTAACCCTTGTTCCCTGAAAAGGGAACGGAACACTGCATCGACAATGACACTTTGGGGAAGGCCCTTAGCATAACGCATCTGAAGTATGAATGAAACTAATCTAATCCTGATTGGTGATGCGTCATGACGTAATATGTGATGGCATACATGGAAGCTACAAATGGACACCAGCACACACCAGAGTTAGCTTCTGTGATGAAACAAGTCGCTCCTAGGCAGGCGAAAGTGTGGCGAAGGGACGCAGTGTCCCGTACCCTTCTCTGGGAACAAGTGTTACAGTCGTGACCCAATATATTCCCTTTCGAGGGAACTCAAACTGCGTCAACTACGACACTATGGGGAATGTGTACCTACTGTGCCACGACGAGCCTTGCCTGTCCCAGTGTAAAGGTGCACACAGGCACACTTAGGAACGAGAGCACTCAAGATATGAGGATGGGAGGGGCGAATGACATTCATTTTCGGTTTACATCTTCGGCTGTTTTTTCATTTCGGCCCGAAACCAATAATGCCATTTTCTGGGGCCGAAATTTTGGTGCACCCCTACTTATTACCTTTTGTTTGACTTATTTGGAAATGAAACATTTGTACCAGTCACCCTGAGACATTTCAAATTATACTAAACATGTATAATACTCTATGATTATCATTCACATTAAACTGTGAATGTACTATATTCTTGTGTGAGTTTTGGTCATCAGTGATGCGCGCGCGGGTTGATCCTAAATGAGCGGGTGCCTGCGGTCATCCACGGTTACCCACAGTTACGAGTCATCCAAAAATATTTGTAATGATATTCGGGGTCGCGGTCGGTTGGGTCGTTTGAAATAAAGCCTTTTAAAACCTATTAAAGCCAATTAAACCTTTGTATAGTACTAGACAGAATTTTCGATGAAATACATAGGCCTACACTTTATTGGCTGAATAACTGGCACAAAGATGACGCACAAGCTCCGTCTCTCGGTTCCCTACTGGCGTGATCAGAGAACCGCTGTACCTGTCGTTTGGGAGTACGCGGATACACAGGATCAGCTGCTTGTGCTCATGACTTCTCTCAGCAGTGTCACCAACATGTCTCAGTTCAGTGAACTGATGGAGTTACTGAAGTAAAATATACTCCAGGATATTGGTTTATTTCGAATTCGGAGGCACTGTCAGGCATGTCTGAAAGTGAGTAACTTTAATAACTTGTGGATTAAGCACTGACGCAAGATGCAAACTGTTTCGAACATTTCAGTCTGTAGTTCGAACCGGTTCACTGAAAAAGAACCGATAAAAAAAAAAAAAAAAAGATTTGTTCACGAACTGGCCATCAGTCTGCAGGAAGAGATGGAGGCGGCAAGAGAAAAGGTGAAGACTGGGGAGTGGAAGCTCCGCAAATAGCTTTACAAATAGAAAGAGCAAAGTGTGGGAGACATTTGCTGAAATAATTAAAGATGATGACCAAAGTGCTTTGTTAAGTGTACTTCTTGCGATGCTAACACATTGTGTTACACGTTTATGACCCAATGACGCTACAATGAGCATTTACTACTTTTAAGAAATGCGGTCATGAAGCAGGTCGGGTACAATATTCTCTTTCTTTTTTTTGCGGCCTGAGTTGCGGGCGGGTTAGTTCAAAATGTCGGCCGGGTGCGGGTTGTTTATACATTGACCCGCGCATCACTGTTGGTCATAAAATAAATGGGGGATGAGGATAAGAAATCAGTAGCAGTTCTAGGCACGGGCGAACCGGGCAGTCGCCCGGGGCAGCATTTCTTTATGTCACATGGGGGGCGGCACGAGCACGAGCCGCAAAGTTTTTCTATTTTTTATCATTTTGATTCAATTATTGGCAATGGCGCCCTGCTTGCTGAGAGTGAGCTGTGCCCAGAAGCGATGTCAAGGGGATCTCCTGATTAGTTCATGTAACGCGTCTTTTGCGCGCTCGAGGTCGTTATTTCAAATCCTCTATGTTTCAAATAGGCACACGAGAAGCGCGCTCATTATGCGCTCACGGAAAGCATGCTCATAAACTTTTCAGTATGGGAGTGCACATGCACCCAAACACTTGATCTAGGGTTGTTGATCTATGTCCAAACACTTAATTTTCTCACTGAGTCTTGCACAGAAACAAGGACTTGTAATTTAAAGATTGCTGAAGGCCTGTAGGTTGAAATGTGTGTAAATTGGGGGATCTACAAATTGTCACACCTTTAGTACAATGGGGGAAATTGTAATTAACTGATTGGTCAGTTTGAATGTCTCATATTAGGGTAACCGTCACAAAGGCTGGGTGCAATTAATGGTACAAGTTCTCATCTATTTTAAGTGTAACCATTTATTGTCATTAAACCCTTGCAATTACAAATAATGTGTTATGTGTAATGTGTTACTGATTCACCGTGTGTCAAAATGATTTATGACCCAATGATTGACAGGTGGGTGGGGCTAACATTTGCCCTAGTTACCCATAGATCAAGTTGACAGTTGGTTTTGACCTGTTGACCGGGGGTTGTGATGCGTCATTTTGTCAGTTGGTTTTGATCCGGGTTATGATACATAATTTTGACATTTTGTTTTGACCTGTTGATCTGGATGTGATATTTCATCTTGTCAGTTGGTTTTGATCCGGGGTATGATACGTCATTTTGACAGTTAGTTTTGACCTGTTGACCAGGGTTATTATATATGTTATAGTTTGACACTTAGTTTTGTGTGAGGATGTGTGTCAAGAAGGACTATATAGGATGTGCATCACACAATCCCTCCCTCCCTCCGCATTTCCTGAGGGCATTGTCGCTTGGGACAGTGTGAAGTGAGGAAGGAGATTTTCTAATAATGTTGTATATCTCACACACAAAAGTTGAAAAAGATTCTGTTCTATATAAATTAAATGTTTGTAAAATGTACATCTAGTCATTTACAAAATATATTTCACACTAACTATATTTGAAAAAGATTGTTAATTTAAAGAATATAAAATAAAATATATAAAATAAAACATCTGACTAAATTTACTGAGCCAAGAAAAAAAAAACTTTTTCAGTGAGTTGAAAGCCATACATCTTATGAAGAAGCCATACATCTTATGAATGGGTGGAACAGAATAAAAAGATCTCATAAACACTCACCTAAAGGATTATTAGGAACACCATACTAATACTGTGTTTGTCAAGTCAAGTCACATTTCAAGTCAAGAAATGTGTTTGTCCCCCTTTCACCTTTGATTCAACAAGTTGCTGAAAGCATTATTTAGAAATGCTGGCCCATTTTGATAGGATAGCATCTTGCAGTTGATGGAGATTTGTGGGATGCACATCCAGGGCACAAAGCTCCCATTCCACCACATCCCAAAGATGCTCTATTGGGTTGAGATCTCGTGACTGTGGGGGCCATTTTAGTACAGTGAACTCATTGTCATGTTCAAGAAACCAATTTAAAATGATTTGAGCTTTGTGACATGGTGCATTATCCTGCTGGAAGTAGCCATCAGAGGATGGGTACATGGTGGCCATAAAGGGATGGACATTTTCACCATTCTTTGTAATCCCTAGACATGTTTGTGCATCAAAATCCCAGTAACCGAGCAGATTGTGAAATACTTAGTACCGGCCCGTCTGACACCAACAACAATGCCACACTCAGAATTACTTAAATCACCTTTCTTTCCCATTCTGACATTCAGTTTGGAGTTCAGGAGATTGTCTTGTTCAGGACCACACCCCTAAATGCATTGAAGCAACTGCCATGTGATTAGTTGATTAGATAAATGCAATAATGAGAAATTGAACAGGTGTTCCTATCTTTAGGTGAGTGTCTGTGTGTGTGTGTGTGTGTGTATGTATATATATATATATATATATATATATATATATATATATATATATATATATATATAAAGAAACTGGTGGCACCGCCACCCTGGTGCCTTTAGGGTTATTGTGCATTACATACAAAAACGTAACCCTTGTATTGACTGTCGAGAAGATGTGTGCTGTAGAGCTTGCATCATTGTTGGCTCTGCAAAAGTGTGCATCAAGGGCACATATCAACCACAAAGTATGCATGAGCAACCTTCTGAAACCTAAAATGAAAAATGAGACACCCTACAGATGGTCTCATGGATTTAACGGACACATGAAATAAGTACACCAGACTGAAAATTTATGTGAAGTTTGCCATTTGGTACAGGGAGATGTATCATTTGACCGTTGAAATGTCACGCAGGTTTGTACAAGTTCTGTTTTCGCATATCAATTTCACACACATTGAGGTATTGAAAAAGCATTTTTACACAATTTACACCACAAGCAGCTTTGTCGCGGTGGACTGATGAAACAGTCAAATCAAAATGCATACAATATTTAGACAACGATTATTCGTTTTTTTTATTAGTTACATTTTAATGTTTGCTTATTATCTTAATAAACGTTAAAAGATGACAAATTTTTAAAAAATATTAAATTCACTTACCTTGTAATAGGACTAATGCTTTTTCCCACGAATGGGGTTTCAAATGAAAAAAAAATGACTTTCCGTTACAGGGCATTGATTTCATTCATGTCCACTGCAGAGAACATCAGGACATAAATCATGTTTATCAGGCATTCTGGGAGACATAACCAGTGAATAAGTAAATAAATTATACATCAATATTTGTATGACACATTAGATATTATTATTAAAATGTTGCATATTATTACTCCAATTCTTACACTTATTTTTTCATTAAATGTTGCTCCAAGAACACATTAATGTTCAAATTAGATACAGTGTATAGATACATTGCATTGAATGGGAATATTAATTTATGCCAATTTTAGCCATATATTACATAAAGTAAATTGGTGTATCAATTAATTCCGTTATATCTTTCATAACATTTTGGTTTAAAAAAAAATCCTGAAACCCCAAAATGTATTGGTGATTGGAAAAAAAAATCCCATTGTTTTTGCCTACACATATAATAGTATGTCATTTAATTGTTTTTACAACTGAGTCCTGGTGTCCACTACAGAGGACAAAGTATAATATATGAATAAAATATAATTTTTCAAAAAGGTTTTTATTATTATTATTTTTTTACTATTTGTTTATTATGCTCTAAACAATGTGATGACATGGAAAAA
Organism: Hybognathus amarus; assembly: GCA_030378365.1. NCBI lineage: Eukaryota > Metazoa > Chordata > Actinopteri > Cypriniformes > Leuciscidae > Hybognathus > Hybognathus amarus. The sequence goes on along the minus strand of JAQIUQ010006921.1, from coordinate 117,443 downwards.
AACTGAATAAAAAAAAAACTTTCTGGGTCTCAGGAGGCTCTTGTTGAAAACTACAAATATTACTATTTCTCAACTGTCTCAATACAGAGTAACTATCCTCAAAATCTTTATTATTGTTATTATTATTATTGTAACATACATAATGACATGACATAATCCAACAAAGTCTGTTACTATAATACCGGTTATGATGTTCTGGCGCTCGTTGTATGTGAGTATGCAATGTATTTTTCCCTCGGGGCTTGCCGTAGATGGGTCTTGCGCACTTGGTAGGCTACTGGAGTGTCACGGGTGTTTGGAGATCTGATGTGTGGTATAATAAAGTGGAGAAGAGTTCAAACTGCTATGTTTATTATTAATTCAAACTGCTACCCTTACACATTGAAGGTTAAGTTCCCCTGCGGGCTATTTTCTCCAACTTAAACCGATACCGTGCACGCACGCGCGAGGTGTCTATGCGTATGACTTAAACACTGGCAGACAAAGCAGCAGTTGCAACTTGTAGGCAGGTATATTGTTCATTAAATCAGAATTTTGTTGTCTTGAACTATTCATTCAGTCATATTTATTCATTCATTCATTGATTTATGTCACTTGTTTAAGTCATCTAAAAAAATTCAAATAAAAAATAACCTCGATTAGGGGGCCCCCTGGTGGCCAGTTTAGTTCGCTTATGCCTCTGGCCGGCCCTGGCTGCTGTGTATGTTTATGTAATACTGAATATGCTAAATTTGAATGTTTTTATTTATAGGCCTAAGATCATTTACCCGTCCAATTCCACACATGCTGTAAATTGGTGTCTTCTTTTTCATCTCTAACACATACAGTTGTTATTCTTCTAAAAAGGAAAGGCTCTATGCCTTCAAATGTATGAACTGTCATTATGAGGGAGAAAATTCATTAATTTTATCCATATGGCTGTGTTTCTGCCTCATACTGTGTAAAGCGTGTCCTACTGGTGTAGGACATGACACTGCTTCATTCACCATGTTCTTGCCATCTCTCAGAATTAAAAAAGAAGTGCTTGCTGTTTGCAAATGCAAGACCTATGTTACCAAGCCACTTCTATAAATTACTAATGGACCAGAGTACTTTAAACAGACCTGTAGAGGAATGTAATATGAAAGTAGTATGTCTGTGATCATGCTGTGAAAGTGGTGAAAACTGACAACTTTGCACCACAATATAGTAGTATGGTATAGAGAGATTTTATTAATTACAATATCATTTATCTGGCATCATCATCACTGCTGGTTTTCTCTCTCACAGCCTCTCTGTCGTCAGACCCTACGGGCCGGTGTTCTCCTAGATCGAGTTTCATAATAAACGGATTGGTGAGTCAAAAACTATTTTGGTCTTAATATTGAATTAATAAATGTGGTTGAATTAATGCAAGCCATTTGCCTTTATATTCAATTGAGCAGTGCAGTTTTACTTTTGCTGACTGACAAACATAATTGGCCGCTGTGCATTCTGATGCTGCGTGGACATTATCCTGGTGTTTGCCTGTGCCGCGCTTGTGTGTTTGTGTGTGTGTGAGAGAGAGAGACAGAGAGAGTACACAATATGCATCCCGATTTCTACATTTGTTGATATCCTGCGCTTGTGCGTAATGTTTACTGTTATTACGTATCATTAGCCTAAACAAATAGGTAATCTGGCTTTCATAACTCAGTGCCAATGTAGCAGGTGTACTTTAAGTATTTATTTTGTGATTCCACTTGTCATGACCATTTTTGGGTCTTCCTTATTCTTTCCGTCTGCCATGCTGATTTTGGGGGTTGACACACTTTGTTTCCTCCCAGTCTGCATGAGCATTCAAAGTGGTAGTTCGCACAAGTTTACGTGCTGATTTAATAAAGCCGTATTTCTTATGACTGTTTTTGTTGTGAAATTGTGACTTTGAGTCCCTCTGTAATGGACACAAGTATTTTTTTGTTAATTATTTTATATCTTTAAGTAGTTTTAAGTTAATTTGATCCTTTTATCATTTACAGTATGTGTCGTGCATTTGCTGATAATTCTGTCCAATTCTCTGATTTAAATTCTGTACCAGTGAATCTGATAAATGACATAGTGAAACAGCTGTGCAGCAGAATTGGCCAGAACATATCACCTGTCTTGAATCTGGGAGTTTTGGCCAAAACAAGCAAAGTGAACTATTAGTGATTTGTCAAAAGTTAGCTTAGTTGTTAAGCACAATGTTAACAAGCTCCCGTTCTTCAGAGGTGATGGGGAAGAGAAAATATTTGTTGACGAAGTGGGTGGAGACAGTAAAAGTGTGCTTGAGAAAACGTTAGTGCCCTTGAAAGACTGACCGTTAAAGGGCAAAGCGCGTGATTTAGTGAAGGTTGGACTGAGAAGTAACCCACTGATTGACCTCAGTGATGGTCCAAAGCCAATTTTTGACCTGCTCCAGACTGATCTCATGAAATAGCGTGTGTATAACACGCCAATTCGTATTTCCATTTGGCGTGCTATCAACACACATAATCGCTTTTCAGCGTTTTTATCAAACACCGTTGACTTAACGTTATTATTGTATATAAATACATGACCTACCCCAACCCCGTCACTGGGGTAAATGGCATTTATGAGTCTTCCCCTACCATCCTAGGAAAAAAAAATATCACTCCCCAGATGTAGATCTACATTTTGCTTAGTTTCCCTCTGACATTTGAACGGCGTGTACAGACATGCGGAATCACTCGGACGTTAATTGCGTTAGACATACACGCGAATACACAGCGGATAACACGCCACTTGACTCGAAAGTGGCGTGTATGTTTACGCAAAAGTCATGATGTCTTGTTGCCTGCTCAAACAACACTGCAGTGATACTGTGTATTCTATGGCAAATTTTTATGCCACTTTGCCTTTGAAAAAATGAAAGACCATTTGATTACTGGATAAGGCTAATTAATGCCATTGATATTGCTGGGGAAGGACTGAAGAGACAAGGAAAAACTCTTTATGGCTCTGTGCGTGAGGTCACTGTAATGTTTATTAGGAACTGCCTGAATACAGAGCTGGCTCTAATCTTTAAGTGTAAGCCACTGGATGAATGGACTTCAGCGGATGTGCAGATTAGACTGGATAAGTATCAGAGGGAAAAAAAGCTCCTACAACAACGCAAGTCTAATGTACATGTGAGTGGCATTGCGTGTCATGCACAATCAACAGGCCTTTTTGTATGCTCATGGTCATGGTATGGAGACAAATACAGCAGAAGCACCACCGTAGGATACTGAGCACTCTCCTCAGGATCAGTCTTTGTTTGATATTTCAGAAAATGATTCTTCCTGGAGTGTTGTCTCAAGTGAGTCAAGTTTGTCTGTGAGTTGAGATTGCCCGTCGATGAATCAGATGTGAGAACTTTGGCGCGAGTGTCGGAACTTCCTGTTTCTGCAACACAGTCTCATGAAAATGCGTATCTATACCATGAATGTCATTTCTCGTGGCATTTATATGCTAAAAATGGTTTTTGCGTGTATATGCTATGCACTAAAAAACCCTGGGGTAGGATTAGGGGGAGGGAGGTAGGGAGTTGCCTTCAACTCAGGGTGGATCATTAACCGTCAAAACCAGATGTGGGAGGGTGGTTAAACCAGTCATTAGACTGATCCAGAAAATGCACCAGAAGGTTATGTCTGGGTTGTAATTTTTTTTTCTCCTGTTTGTAGAGGTATCATATATGAGGATCATTAAATATTGTGGTTAAAATGTGCATATCTGTGTTTGTAGTACCTTTATGAGGTGTAGGGACTAAAAGTCTAAAAGTAGATCCAGATTTTATGAAATGCTGTGTGCAAAAATGACCACTAGATGTATGTAATATGTAACAGGCATGTTATTCCCTTTGAGTGTTAGGAGGCTTTGCAATCCTCTTACTTTTCTAATTCTGAAAAGAATAGTCTTACGACTGGAATTTAGTGCGTCACTTTATTTACAGTATTTTCTCTTGGAATAGTGAAACAGATTTTGTTTATCTTGCTGTCCTCTATTATGTCACGGTGGATAGTGCTAATAAATCCGTGGACTCAGGTGCCGAGTGAAATTAGATATTTTAATAAAGACAAACACAAAATAAACAAATCAACAAAGGAAAACTATGATCATACTAACTCAATCCAGTACAAGCAAGGCAGGGCAAGACAGGCACGGAACTTCACGCAACAAATACAATGAACGAGCACAGGACAGCAAACACAGGAAGACTAAGGCCATGTCCACACGTACACGGGTATTTTTATAACCAGAGTTTTTCCCTCCTGCGTATTAAAAAAAACCTCCGTCCACATGAAAACGCAAAAACAAGCCATTAAGCGCTGTCAAGAGCATGCAACACCAGCAGGCGGCGATATAAACCTAACCGTAAAGCCACGTCAGCCAATCAGAAGCCGTCAGCGGTGCAAAAACTCTACACGACAACACTGCAACCGGCGTTTCAGGAAATACTCACCCTGGCAGGGGTTTTCAAAAATGTTCGGTTTCAGTGTCCTGATACTGCGTTTCCGTGTGGACGAACGTCCGAACCGCGTACAATTTTTTTTTTTACGAGTTATAAAAATACCCGTGTCCGTGTGGACAGGGCCTAAAATAGGGAGGCAAACAATAGAGGGTAACAAGGCTGACAGGTGGAGCAAATAAACCAATAATTAGATGACAAGGGGAGGAATTAAACAATGACAATGACGCATGGCTCAAAATAACAAAACACCCATGTGCATCACAAGACAAGACAGACATGTGATATATTAACCCTTTCGCGCTTACGATCACACCGGTGTGATGTCTTGGCTGGTCCCTGGAGCGTACAATCACACCGGTGTGATTAGAACGGTCAGTGCATCAGGTCATCAACTGCTAAATTCAAACTTGCCCTCACACCTTGGCGCTGAGCCAGAGACGGACACACTCAGTGCTGTCATACATCACAACTATTGAGTGTTTTCAACCACATAATGTTTATTTTAGGTTTCAGACATTTAAATACACATAAGTACTAGCAAAACATTTATTTTGAGTTTGTAAAATACACTCCATATACATGTCCATGGAAGCTGCAATAATAATCCTTTCAAGAATTATAATAAGGCGACGGATTTTATTCAGATCAAATACACATTGTGTAAGTATAGCTTAACATTTGACCTTAGCCTTATTCTTCTCCCAGTTCACTAACTCAGCTCAACTAAAGCGATCATTTTAAAGACGTTTAAACAACAAAACCCATCCACTTGCACATATTTCACAATTGGAATATCAGTGTTTCATGCTATAGCTACTACATTTGTGAATATTTTTAATAAAAAAGGAAAAATTACCTAAAAGCAGATCATCCTTCATTCAGTGCTGTGTTGTGGTTGTGCTGTCACGTGACAAGCAATGACGTGTCACCATGGAAACATTGAAGTGACAAGTTCTAAATAACTGTCGCCTTGAAAAACTCACGCTGGAATATTTTAAACTTACGTGTGAAAGGGTTATATGGTTATACCTACCTGTTTTGTTTTGGGTGACTTTGTAGCTTTTTGACATGTTATGTTTGTGTTCTTTTGTTTTTTCATGTACAAGTGGAAGTCAGCAGGGGGAATGTAGCAGGTGTGCTTTTTAAGTATTTATTTTGTGATTCCAATTGTCAGTGACCATTTTTGGGTCTTCCTTATTCTTTCCGTCCGCCATGCTGATTTTGGGGGTGACGCACTTTGTTTCTTCCCAGTCTGTATGAGCATTCAAAGTGGTAGGTCACGCAAGTTTACATGATGATTTAATAAGGCCGTATTCCTTATAACTGATTGTTTTTGTTGTGAAATTGTGACTTTAAGTCCCTCATGGACAGTATGTTTTGTTAAATATTGTATTTCTTTAAGTGATTTTGTTTAAGTTAATTTTATCCTTTTATCATTTACAGTGTGCATCGTGCATTGCTGCCGCACACTGCTCTAAATGCTGCACGAGTCCTCATAGTCGGTTTGTTGCTTCAGATCAAATAAAAGCAGGATTGCATGGGACGAATTGCTGCCTTCAAGAGTGATTTTTAGTCGACACTCAATACAGATAACACATCGCTGACATCTAGCCTCTTTAAGTTTATCACCGCATGTCACTGCAGTTACTCTATGCAAATTCTGCAGACCCATGGTATTTCTTTGCCATTGGCTAGTTTTTTTTAACATTGAAAGGTGAAAGGCTTCTAAGTGAAACCCCCATTTTGTCGTCATTCGAAATAACGTCTCCATTCCCTAGTCAGGGAACAAAGGTTACATTTGAAACCGAGACGTTCTTTGAGGTCATCTTCCTATTTGTTTCTTTTCGTTCCTGGAGAGAGTGGACATTTTTACATTGATTTTACATTGACGTATGCACAATGGGAACACAATGTATCTGTTCAGAGAAAGAAAGAGAACATAAATTGAAGTTGCAAATGTGTCCAAATTTATTTTTTGTAAGACTTTTTGAGGGTATGATGTATTTGCCCAAATTGTATTTTAATGTGACCTACTTTTGCTGGCAAAAAGTACTTGAGTCAAGTGGGAAAATATGAGTCTCACTGTCAAAGTGTCAGTTTTCATCACACCCAACTTGAGCTACATTTTGTGTTATTATCTGTTGACATACCATGTCTGCTAATGTGGGACATAAAACACACAGAATGAACTAAGATATATTCAAACAGTATTCAAAAATCCCTCAGACATAAACTACAAAAAGTAAATGAAAAAATAAGAGAAAAAACGGGATCACTCAGATTTCAAAAAGTACAACACACACAGTCAAGCGGTACAAAGTATCATAAGGAGGTTGATTGACACATTTTTCTTTTTTTGATCCTCCACCATGGAGAAAGAAGCGTAATTTTTTTATTTGTTAAAAAATGACAGCTGAATATCGAGTGTAGGCTATATATTCACATATATATATACGACATATATATATGAAAGTAACTGAAGGAAATATTTATTTGATTAACAAATTACGCCAACTAATATACCAGTAATATTTTGGTTTCTCTACCAATACATTTAAAAATTACTAATGCAGTGAAAATACAGGTACTTTTACAGTATCGGCAAGTACCAAATATTAAAGTATCAGTATCGAACTTGTTCTGGAAAAAGTGGTATTGGTGCATCCCAAGCAGAAAAGTCTTAAAAATGAAGTAATACTTTAACAATGGCACAGTAAAGTATGTCCCTGAGGTATAATAAAGAGTTAACAATGTAGCATACATTGTTTTTCTCTCAATCATAAATCAAGAAATATCGCCTGGAGGATAGTGACAGATCTAAGATTGAAATGCCAGCTATTGATTGATTAAAAACTGAAAACTGTTTAGGAAAACTGATTTCAGAAAAAAATTAGGAAAAACAAAGGTGGGAAACAGCAACATTAAGCTTTTTGCTGGTAGGTTGACACAATCACATTAATGAACACATCAAAGGATGCATGGGCTTCATGGACTTCTGTCCCATATGTTGTGAAGAAACGAATAAACCCTCCTAAATCTGTAGAACCAATGGGATCACTTAGGCACCAACATACAGCGTAGATTACCAGGTTGTGAGACTCGCTCGTTCTTCAGTTTTTATTTTTCTTCTGCTGTGCTGAAATTGGAACCTGCCAATATGCTCATTCTTTTTAAGAGCCTCTATTTCTGGCGTATTGTGTGGGATTAGAGTGGCTCCTAGGAAAGGGAAGATCTAAAAGAGGTGAAACAGCGCTTCTTAGCGATGCTTTTACTGCTCCAAAAAGCCTCTCACATTTTCTTTCCTTGGTAACAACCTCTCTGTCAGGAACGAAGAGAGGTTCTCAGGCCCACTGCTACAACTTTCAGAATCAACAAGGAAATACAAACATAAGTGAACCAGCAGTTTATTTTTAAGAAATCTGTTTACATCTTTGAGCATTCACTGTTTGCAGCTTCATCTTCACCAAAAAGGTAGAGGCTGTGCTGTATTGTGAATAAGTAATGGCTGAAGGGCGTTGTTACCCCTTCAGCCGTTACTTATTCACTTTACAGCACTTGCCTCAAGTACCTTATTGCTTTTAGAAAATGGTCACCACACAATAAAAATATTAAAGTAAAAAAAAAATTATTAGTGCAACTTTCATGAAGTAAAACCACTAAAAGCCTTCCTTCTGCTAGAAAACAAATAGTCCCTTACCGTGAACAGCGACAGAGTTCCAATGTGTAATATGCATGAAAGCTCAAATAAAAACAATATAGGAACTGCATTGTTGTGCAGTGATAAAATGGAACCGTTGGGTGAAGCGGTCATTGCTGTGTTTTATCATGAATAAAGCACAGCTTTGACCAATCAGAATCAAGGATTGGAACTAACTGTTTTATAATAAAGAAAAAGTTTGGTCATCCTTTACTCAATGTTGAACACAAAAGAATACATTTTGAAGTTTCAACTGGTTTTGTTCATATGCCAGTCCAAGGGATCCAAAACAATATTGGACCCTTACTGACTTTCATTTAATACAAAATGTAATTACTGTATATACCTGATATCAGTGCAGGTTTGAACCAACATGAGGAGTAAGTGAACAAAGACAGATTTTCCCTTTAAGGCCATTTAAAATGGCTCCTTCAATATTTCTGTGTCAATTGCTTACAATTAATGGAACCTATATAGCCTACTTTACAATGGTAGGGAATGGTGGACATGAAGGCCAGTTTGGATAATAAACAATCCATTTGTTGCTCTCTAAAATTGGAACACAATATAGGCTGAATAAACCCACCTACATTGGATAGCTTTTATATGCTCTCTGTGCAAGCTGTGGCACTACGGTAATTAGCAGAGTAACCTGTTTCTCTCCCTCTCACATCCCACTGGTTAAGCTTTGTAAAACCGACCAGTCTCTCCACACTCCTAGGATAGCAATACTGAATGAGAACCATTAAGATTCATAGCAGTGTGAGCCGACATTAAATTTCAATTGCTCATAGGAGATGGAAAGCTAGAAATGTGAAATGGTGGAACACATGTAGGCCTATGCTAACTCAAAGCTGATTTTCTCTACATTCAGCCTGAGGCACTAGTGGCAAACTTGAACTGAAACTATAATGATTCTACTCCGCTTTACTGAGTTGGTGTCTTTGATGTCAGTTTGCATAGGTCGACAAAGAAAGTTCAGTAAAGGTTCTTTCCAAAAAACCTAGTCTTGCATGCTTGCAAAATTATCTGAAGCTGTTCAGGTGGCTCTATCGGATCACCATGAGGCGAGAGGATCTGCAAGATATGGTGTGTTCTGTAAGAATAGAAACATTTTCTGATATTGAATGTGTGTAAATGAAAACAGTTGAGAGCATCTAGAGAGGTTAAACCTCTTGTCAACATTTATTTATTTATGAACGATATACGAATATAAAATACTTAGAAAAATACTTTAAATATTTATATTAGATAATACGTTTATTAAATATTATTAAGATAATGTTTTTATATGCATAACATTAATTACTTGAGGATATCACCACATTTATTTGGAAACCCACGAACATAGAGACCTAGAAAACAAGAGAATGGTAACATAAACCACTAGAAACAGATCAGGCAGCTACACAACAGCAAACAAGTAAAGTTTTAGGATGGAACATAGAATGTCTAAAGTGGCAGCAAAAGGCAGAGCATAGCTGTACATCTGTTGTATTTGCACTAAATCACATGTGGTTTTTGGAGATGGAACACCTATTACATTGAACATGTCAATTTTTCAAAAGATCAAGATGAGGCATTTATTATGCAAGCACGTCAGTTAACCATTTATTATAAATAGCACTTTAGTTGTTGAGTGCTAAAGTAAGAATTGTGCAGTTTGGAACATTCAAAACAACTGAAGTCACTCATTATTTACACAGAGATTTCGGAAGTGTTCACTATGAAGATCTAAACATATGATGCAACAAAAACTAAAACAACAGATGTACATGAAATTGCAATGGAAGACCATTTCGATATATCAACAGACAACGTTGAATTTTTTCACAACCATATTTAGATCACTTCCGGAGCTTGCGCAGATTGAAGTGCCCAGGATATGGCTTTGGTTACAAGAGGTAAAAACTATACATACTCCCAGCAAACACAGAACATTCCCCTAACGTTCTCGAATGGTCCCATGAGGTGATTTTTTTTGGGAGCCAAACAAGAACGTTATAGGAACGTTCCATGTAGGTTATTTTTAGGTTCCATTTTTATATCGTAAGGAGAACGTTCCGGGAACATTCCCCTTAGCATAAGGGAAAGTTCTAGGAACATTCTGGGAACCGAAAACTAACGTTCCAGGAACGTTCCCAGAACCTATATTTGTTTGCTGGGCTGTTTTCTGGGCTTTGTTTTTCTGTTTTCTCACACAAACCACTCGTTTTGTGTCTTAGGCCATCATTGTGTACTTACATTTTACGAAATCATGTTTACTTTGGACTTCTCTGTGCATGCTCTTTGAGGCGGTGACCATAGACTGCATTATGACTGACAGACAAGAACGGTTTTACCTAAGAAATTTTAAAATTTAAACTACTGCGGAAACAAAGACACCTACATATTGGATGCCCTTGAAGCCCTTGAAGATAAAACATACTAAAATTAATTTCAAAGAGAACTATCCTTTTAACATTAAATTAAACTTGGAAAGACATTGGGGTGAATAATTAATGACAAAATTTTCGTTTTGACACATTAATGACACATTTTGGGGTAAACCATTTAATTAAAATTGAGACTAACATCTCAAATGGTACTATTTGTCAAACAAATTCTAAAGATGTAATTTTGCATTTTATCCATTTATCTAAAAGATAGTTTGGTAACACTTTACAATAAGGTTTGTTAGTTAACATTAGTTAACTACATTAGTTAATATGAACTAATAATGAATAGCACATATACAGCATTTGTTAATCTTTGTTAATGTTATTTTCAACATTTAATAATACTTGATTAAAATCTTGTTAACATTAGTTAATGCACTGTGAACTAACACTGAACAAACAATGAACAGCTGTATTTTCATGAACTAACATTAACAAAGATGAACAAATGCGTTAACAAATGTATTGCTCATGGTTAGTTCATGTTAGTAAATACATTAACTAATGTTAACTAATGAACCTTATTGTAAAGTGTTACCGATAGTTTTATTCAAAAATTTTGAAGTAGACATTATATTATATTAAATTAATTATGCAGAACCTACAGTAGCAAATATGCATTAAATAATACTTTTTTTGTGGCACTGTAACCAGAACATACTGCTCACACTACACCAAGTGAAGCCTACACCTTCAGTTACCACAGTCTTAAGCCGGCATGTTCAGTCTGACTGTCCCAAAATGTGATGGAGACCTGAGAGTACCTGAAAGCATGCGATATAGAGCTTTCCAAGAGAAATAACAGACCTTTTAGCCTCTAGGCAAGCAGTCGTACGTGCTTGTACACGCTATATAATACACAGCTCACCCCATTTCAACCGATACTGTGCTGAGAAAAGGATGCAGTCAGACAAATGGAAAGACCAAACAGCTAAACTACCATATGAAGTCACTGTTTGTCAAATTCTGCTTCATAACACTACATAAATGCAGCTTTCAACTACCAATCTATCTTTATAATCAGTAAATAAAGAGGGAGCTACATGGAAAATGCTAAATTAATAAGGTTGCCAGGTGTGTCTGGAAGATTTAGTGCTAAATGTGCTATGCCATTTCAAGGACTGTCAGTGTCAGGTGGATCTTCATTGCATGCATATCCTGTGAAATCACATTAAAAACCTTTTCACTGACATTATGGCATGAAAGATCTCTCAACTTTCAATTACTGCACTCTGTGCTCTTGTCACCTCAGTTATTTCACAAACCTTTTCTCCCAGAGCCAAGCTGATCTGGATTCAGGTGGGGTTGAGATTGATCTACTGGTGGGAGCCATAATGATTAAGGTGGCAGATGCTGGTGAACAGTTGGGGTAGTAAATTGCCCTGACATATTTGGAAGGCTGTGATAACCCTCCATTTTGGTGTTGTTGTCACCTAGTGGCAAATCACCAACATTTATTGGTCTTCAAGTATTTGTTTCTAAATCCCTGTTAGCCTCCATTAGCATGACATAACTCCAAGAGCACAGTGATTAATCCTTTCAAGCTTCACCTCAAAGTTTAGCCATCTGCATGGTTTTTTATCATTAGTAGATTTTTATTCTTTGAAGCCTCAGTTGGCACATTTGGTTGCAAATCTTTTTCAGCGGGCTGACAAAAGCTATTGTTTCTTGCACTGATGCCTGCATGAGCCAAGATGTTTTTCACACAGCGCTCATGAGCAATTCCGTTCTGGAGAAATCTGTTCAGGAAGAAATGGCAAAGCAATATGTCAGAACACTAAAGAGATTGGTTAAAAAAAGTAAAATATCACTAAACAGCTTATGGTGAGCTCCTCCAAATTCACAGAAGATGATGATTTAAAAGAACGAACACAAGATTTCAACAAGATATAGTTGAAGGAGATCGCAATTCTCGCGCATGCGTCATGGAAATCTCTTGAACTCTCGTCTCAGGCTTACAAGGAAGAAAAGGTATAGTCAAATAAAGTCTGTTATTTTTGTTTGTTTTTATCACACAAAAAGTATTCTATCGTGTTCCAAAGTATTCTATTTATCGCTTGATAAACTTATACTTGAGCCACTGTTGTCACATGGAATATTTGAACATTTTCTTCATTGACTTTCTGGGCCGTCAAGTTTCGATCCCTTAAGCAGCCTATGTAGCAGTGATCCACCTCTCAAATTTAATAAAAAAATATCTTCATTTGTGTTCTGAAGACGGACAAAGGTCTTACTGGGTTGGTACAGCAGGGGAGTGAGTAATTAATGACTTAATTTTCATTTTTGGGTGAACTATCCTTTTAATATGGAAACTGGGTTGTGCCATGTGTAAGCATGAGTTCTACCAGAAAGATGCTGGAGAATAAATACTGTAATAATAAATACATTTATTGATAGCCCAGCAATCAATTAAGTTGAGGGGGTCCGGACTCTGCATTTCCTGCCTGAAGACAAAGGCAGGGGCGCAGCCGACCCCCGTGAGACATAGGAAGGGACCATCCTGGTGGTGGTGGGGAGGATGGAAGGGAAGGAACCATCTTGGAGGTGGTAGGATGGGAGGGAAGGAACCATCTTGGAGGTGGTGGGGAGAATGGAGGTCAATGAAAGTGTCAGCATCTGCGAACTCAAACATGTTTAAGTACCGGTCTTTTATACCACGAGTATTAGACACGATTGGATAGATGAGAAGGTAATTAGTGACGCAACGATTGAGTCTTCCTGGCAGAACTTAACACTAAAGCTTCCATTTATACGTTCCTTGTTAAACATATGTTTTTCTACCTTACAAGGAAGTTGTAAGTCACTCAGTGGAGTATATAAGCTCAATCCTTACTGTACCTCCCCAGATAAACATAAAAGCATAACGGGGTGAGAGGAAGGAGAAACAGAGAAACCATTACAGCTGGCATGTCATGTAACGATACATATGAACCCAAGTGCAAACAGGATGTAACAAATAATTTACAAACAGGGAAAACAAAACTCGGTGGTCTTGGGTTTACGGGATGTAGACCTCCGATGAGGAACCCGGGCGGGTTTGGGTGGGGAACTGGTAGACACAGTTCGGGGTTGAACCTTAACAGGGGAGAACGGGGAAATATACATTGTTTCCAGCAGACAGTGGGGACTGCTGTAGCCGGCAATGGAACGAAGACAAGAGGTGTGACTGGTGGTAAGTAATCGGGAACAAGAGGCGCTGCGGTGGTCGGTGACGCTGGAACAGGACCCAAGGTCTTGTCTACAAATTCAAAATCCTCTGAAACCGATTCGGAACCCACACACTCCATCACTGACTTAGAAACAGAGTCCTCTGTAGCAGCCATGGAAACCGCTCTCTCTGCAACCGACTTGAAACCTGCATTCTCCTCCGCTGTGGACGCAGGATTTGAGGATGAAACGGGTCTGACAGGAATTTCCAGAATCTTTACAAGACTTGACAAGTGATTAGATAAAGTCTTGGCCACAACTGCAAACGGCATGTCCTGAGTTGCTGAAACTTCCCGGAGGAGTGCTCCTGCAGCTGTGTCGGCTTAACCTGACTCCGCCAGATGGATTTGCTCCGCATATCCATCTGGAAGCCTTTCGATTGAAGAAGTTTTGGTAAGGGCGAAAATACTGGTTAGCTGATTGGCCTATGTTGGTGATAGACGGGCCAAATCAACCAATCAGATCAACGAAGCACATGACGTACTAACTTGCTGCTGCAGGTAAAGGCTCGTTAGCTCAGCAAATAAGCAACATGTCGGCAAAGGATATTTGCCGTTTATGTAACTACAATTTGCGAATAAAAGGCACCATTTCAGCTGCCCGGTCCATATTTCACAAGAAGGATGCAAGAAAAAAGCATTAGCGAGCGGCTAGAAGAATTAGGACTACCGCTGTCTGAAAATGTTTCTGAGATCGCGTTACTTCCGCTTGATTGCGTAGCACCTCAACCCGCCTCAAAGTCAACACTGATTGGACGTTCGTTTGGTGAACTGCTCCCAATTTTTCTTTAACGGAAAGTATCCAGACTGATCTGCGAGTGAAACCTTGAAAGCTCGCGAGATCAGGATGGTCTCGCGAGGCTAGTGTCGGCTGCCGCCCTCTCTGAAACTGACTCTGAAATATCATTAGCAGCCACAGACTTGAAAACTGGAGAAAAAGAGTCTCCACTGCTGCAGGATCCGAAACTATTCTCTCTGCAGCAGCCTCAGGAATAACTCACCCTTACTGACTGCATATCTATGTTCTCTGCAGATGGTTCGAGAGTCCTCGTGGACTCTGGCAAATGCAGTGACGGAGAACAGAAAGTTCCTCTCCTTCTCTTTCTCCTCGGCTGCAGAGCAGAAGCCAAAACCGGACTTGAGATCGGTTGGAAAGACTTCTGGAAAGAGAAAGAACTCTAGTCTCTGTGGATGATGACTCTGAAGCTGACTCCCACAACCGCCGTCTCTCATTTAATCCAAAGACTTGTAGCTGTGGAGGATGCTTCCGAAGTCTTGCTGGGACGAGTCTGGTTCACCAACGTGGCCACAGTGAGAACGCCACCCTCCGGGATCATGGGTAGCATACCAGGTGTTGACGGTCTTATGGAAGTCTGTGACTCCTTCTGTGACAAACAGGTAATCATCTCCTGGAACAGATGACGGACCAGTTTCTCCCGTTCAGCCAGAGAAAGGTGGCTCATTTAGGCCCGCGATGAGGTAGCATTTTAGTAGGGCGTCAGGCAAAAAAACCATCCTCTCGTCCACGACCCGGGCATACTCTCTCAGGGACCACTCACCCTGTGGAGGGAACGGAAGTTTGCCTCTCCTACTATCGGCGATTGTCTACTTCCACCATTCTACCATAGTCCGGTTGTTGATCAACACACGGTGGCTTACTGTTTGCTGGGTTCTGAATTTAGCCATGGAGAGATTGTAAAAAATAATATAATCATGACATGAAAGTGCTACATCGTACATCTCAGTACAGTATACAGCACTTTCTTCTCTGAGGTCAATATTACAATACTCTTTTGTGCAATATATTACTTTAGTCTTGGTCAAACTCCTGAGATTGTCCTTGGTTCTTTGTGAGAGTCTTCTCTCACCTGCCTGAGCTCATTTCTGGTAGCATCAAGCCCTGCGGGGCCCTGGGCCCTATTGAGGGGAAGGGGTTCCCCAGTATCACCAAAAACAGTGTTGTGGCTGGATGAGAAAACCTAGAGGAGGAGGGTCACATGTGGACTGTCTCTAATAAAGCCTGAGAAAGATCCAACCCCTAAGGGTTAACTGACCAATGAGAAAGGTGACATGTCTGAGGGTAAAAGTGGCTCTTAGTTGATTTATGGTCTTTTTCCCCAGCGTGCTTAGACTGTTCATACATGTTCAGAAATAACAAATCCACATTCTAAGAGAAGGTGATGTACATCAAAGTGTGAGTAAATAAATGAGGATTAATTAGGTAGGAGTCATGATACAGGTGATGTTACATTGACCATTAGCTCGTTGTATAATAAAATAATTAGTATACATAATTGTACAGACATTGTGAAGACAGTAAATCATCTTCCTGGAAACAAAGCCATTGTGACACTCACACCATGTAAGAAGAAAGCCATTGTGTTTATAATTGAGACAATGCGCGCATTTGATCACTAAACACTGGAAGTATGTGAAATGTGTAAAGTTTACAGCATAGACTCTATATGTCCAAGAGAGATATAGATATTGACTTTTTTATTTCCATGTGCCTAAACATGATGCTGAACAAAACAAACTGGGATTGGTTGCTTTACATGTCACAGTGTTACAGTGAAATGGGTGGTCCTTGGCAAATGAAAGCTGCTATAGATTCCAGACCTTCTGCCATCAGTCTGAAGGTAATCTGAGAGTATCACACACCTTTCTATATCCCCCATTCTTCCTCCTCCTCTGTCTCCCCTCTCCTCAGAGAGATAGATCCAATTCCAGGCTATTTTTCCTCTCAATTACCAGACACAGAGTCATATGAAATAGTGATGGGTGAGGGATGGTCTTTGGTGTAAGTTCCATGAGATTGTGAACTATCCAGATGTTCAACCAACCGTGAAGAGTTGTCTGCTAGTCGACATGGAGGGGATGGAAATTTTTACTCTCTATGTGGCTTCTATATTAAAGTTGCAAATGTTATTTATTTAATCACATTTTGGCATTATTATCTGAACAAGTATTACACAATAGACGTAACTTTGACTGTATATTTTAAAGGGTCACTCTACCTCTGGAAAGATGCATGTGTATTTAAAATTGGTAATTTATGTACTGTCGAAAAAAATGTGAAAATATTTTTTAATTCTGGAGCTTTCTAGACTGAGAAAAGACAGAAAATGTATTTTAGGCTTATGTAGACTGAAAGACAATTCCCAGAATGCACTTGCTTCACTGCTCTAGGAGGCCACGCCTACCGGGTAACCGTGCAGTAGGTAAACAACAGTCTAAGCTACTAGTGATTTTCTGTGAGAACAGTCACCATTCATTATGTTTACTGTGGCGAGCAGGATGAGCTGAGGGCCGTGTGGGAGACGCGGCGAGGCCGGTGGCGTGAGTGCCTGATGAGCGACAGCTGTGAGCACGTAAGTTATCAGTCTCGTATCTCCACGGAGGAGCCGGAATTTTCTTAGAAATGTTAAAACGCACATCAACCGAACAGTTGTTTAGTGTTCATGTAAACACTACATTCAGATTCACCAATCAGAATGAATTCAGTTAGATTGAAACAAAAGCTGTGCATGTAAACAATGAATGGCGACCGCAGAAAGCAAAAGCTGAATAGCCCGGACATTGACGGCCGGACATGTCCGGGAAAAGAGGACGGTAACCCTAAAGTTACTACTCGGCTTTCTCCACAGAACAAGAGCCTGCTAGCTTACCTTCCAAAAAAGATGGCTGACACTATGTGTAATCCCAATCCTCCATAATGCATCCGTCTGCGTATTCAGTACCTTCGTCCATATTTTCAAAACGTTTCTGCCGGTGAAATCAGACGCACTGGCACTGATCTGTGATTGGTCTGTTAGCACATTAGGCCCAACCCCCTATGGGCGGGTTTGAAAGGGTGAGATCTAGTGCTTGTAGTCTTTACAGAAATCCCCCCTCTTACACTTCCTCCTACAATGACGTAAAATGACGATTTTTGCGTCATTGTAGGAGGAAGTGAAAAAGGTAAATAGCAGATTTCTCTCGTCTCAGGGGAAAATGAGAGAGTGTTACATGAGAGAGTGTTACACGACCATTCAATAGTATAACTGGGTTTCTAACAATGGAAAGCTAGAGCAAATGGGTGGAGTGACCCTTTAAGCAACTGGATTCAAAATTTTGCATTACATTTTGATGTTCATCTTCAGTCATTGTCATCTTTTATGACAGGAAGAAGTCTAAAGAAGGTTTAATAATATAGTAATTAATGCACTTGTAATGCATATGAAATACATTTTGCACTTTGTCAAGTTGCAGCAGACTAATAACCTTTTTTTGCATTCACTTATCACACACATCTCCCGGAAATCCTGTAGAATTCAGCTAATCAGATGACGACTTGAAGTTGAAGTCTTGAAGACCTGAAGACTTGAAGACCTGGGGCTCTATCTTGCACCCGGCGCAAATTACTTTATACACTGACGCATTTATCATTCCTATTTTGCACTCAAGCAAAGCAGGCTTTTTTCCTCCACAGACGCACGTCGGTAAACTAGGAAATGAAGTTGCGCCCCCTTTGGCGGATCAGCACAAAAAGGAGGCGTGTGTCGCGCAAACAATCCTGGTGCAATTTTACACTTCCAGAAAACAATGGGCTCTATGCACGCATAAGTTCCGCATTTGACTTAAGGATGCTCTACAGTTTCTGGTTGTGGAGATTAAATCGGAGGAAAACCGAGAAACTGGATTATGGCAGAGTCTTCAAAATATTACTATCCTTCCGTCTTTGAAACGAAACGTTCATACGTTTAGATGTAATTTACACTCACCGGCCACTTTATTAGGTACCCCATGCTAGTAACGGGTTTGACCCCCTTTTGCCTTCAG
Source organism: Hybognathus amarus (assembly GCA_030378365.1). NCBI lineage: Eukaryota > Metazoa > Chordata > Actinopteri > Cypriniformes > Leuciscidae > Hybognathus > Hybognathus amarus. The sequence continues at coordinate 98,810 of JAQIUQ010006921.1, read as the reverse complement.
AACTGCCTCAATTCTTCGTGGCATAGATTCAACAAGGTGCTGGAAGCATTCCTCAGGGAGTTTGGTCCATATTGACATGATGGCATCACACAGTTGCCGCAGATTTGTCGGCTGCACATCCATGATGCAAATCTCCCGTTCCAGCACATCCCAAAGATGCTCTATTGGATTGAGATCTGGTGACTGTGGAGGCCATTTGAGTACAGCGAACTCATTGTCATGTTCAAGAAACCAGTCTGAGATGATTCCAGCTTTATGACATGGCGCATTATCCTGCTGAAAGTAGCCATCAGAAGTTGGGTACATTGTGGTCATAAAGGGATGGACATGGTCAGCAACAATACTCAGGTAGGCTGTGGCGTTCAACGATGCTCAATTGGTACCAAGGGGCCCAAAGAGTGCCAAGAAAATATTCCCCACACCATGACACCACCACCACCAGCCTGAACCGTTGATACAAGGCAGGATGGATCCATGCTTTCATGTTGTAGACGCCAAATTCTGACCCTACCATCCGAATGTCGCAGCAGAAATCTGAGACTCATCAGACCAGGCAACGTTTTTCCAATCTTCTATTGTCCAATTTCGATGAGCTTGTGCAAATTGTAGCCTCAGTTTCCTGTTCTTAGCTGAAAGGAGTGGCACCCGGTGTGGTCTTCTGCTGCTGTAGCCCATCTGCCTCAAAGTTCGACGTACTGTGCGTTCAGAGATGCTCTTCTGCCCACCTTGGTTGTAACGGGTGGTTATTTGAGTCACTGTTGCCCTTCTATCAGCTCGAACCAGTCTGGCCATTCTCCTCTGACCTCTGGCATCAACAAGGCATTTCCGCCCACAGAACTGCTGCTCACTGGATGTTTTTTCTTTTTTGGACCATTCTCTGTAAACCCTAGAGATGGTTGTGTGTGAAAATCCCTGTAGATTAGCAGTTTCTGAAATACTCAGACCAGCCCTTCTGGCACCAACAATCATGCCACGTTCAAAGTCACTCAAATCACCTTTCTTCCCCATACTGATGCTCGGTTTGAACTGCAGGAGATTGTCTTGACCATGTCTACATGCCTAAATGGCTAAATGCCGCCATGTGATTGGCTGCTTAGAAATTAAGTGTTAACGAGCAGTTGGACAGGTGTACCTAATAAAGTGGCCGGTGAGTGTATATATAGTTATGTTTATTTAATATAATTTTAAAAAGAAGCATAATCACAATGAGGGGTGTCTGTTTTATCTGTTTTTGTGACTTACGTTTCTTTAGGATAACCATGGAGTATAAAATTCAATATAAATTCTCAGTATTGTATTGGACTCTGCGATCGGCGGAAGTTATCGACATCCTTAAACCTTCACCGGAAATACCGCCGTGCATAGAGCCCATTGCGCCACTGACCAGAAAAAAAACTGGTCTTAAGTCAGTAGCGCGTTGCGTGTATATTCAGATGCTATTTTAAGCGCGCATGCTTGGCCATAATACAGAGTGTGAACAACGTGCAAACACTGTAGATGATTCTCTCATCAACACAGATGCATTTTACTTTTTGCAAATGATTATTAAGGAAAAATATATAAACATAAGGGAAATCATTGTTGTGTCCATGACGATGGGAAAAATAGGCATAAAGCTTACACATTTACCCAAATTATTATATGCATGTTTAACCGAAGCTAATTTGGGTGGGTTTGTCCCATCCCCAATTTATGTCCCATCCCCTTCTCTTTCTTTCACGGCCCCGACGAGAAAATTCGATCTCCTCGGATGTGAACCGATGCTGAAGCGCGCCTGATAAATGCGCCGTTAAAATAGAATTGCGCCATAGAACAAGCGCACCTCGTTCATCATGCTCTTAAAGGGAATGTGATATGACGCTCTTATTGGTTTATTCTTATTGGTTTACGCCCAAACCACACCTATGAATAATGAAGCTACTCCAGACCAATCCCTTTAAATTTGCGTCAGGCGATTACTGATGAGTCGACACCTGCGTGATGCACCGGTCTCGTATCTCTCATGAAGGAGCAGAAGTATAAAAGGAGGAGCAACGACAGTGGAGATCGAGAGAGGAACAGGAATGATTTTGTCGTTTTGTTTCTGTTTTGTGTTGCCAGCAGTCCTGCACGATGGGCTTCTGGCTTATATTTCAGAGATAGAAATGTCTGATGGACATTCAGAAATGCTCTCTGCCTGTCAATTATTGTGCATGAATGGGTTGGTAAAGGGTTTTGGTAAGAGGATATATAGTTTTAAATATGTGGCACTTTTGTCTATATGGTGCAAGTGATCTTGTGCACTAATGCAGTGAGAATCTGCATTTAGAAACTGGTTCCTTTTTTATCATGTGGTGTAGTAAATACTATTTTATTCATACAGCAGCCTCTTACATGCTGCCTAGGAATCCATAACATGTTAATAGCATTTCAGATTATGCATATTTCATCACCAAAGTATAATCTAGTAAAGGCTGTTAGAATGTGTTTGAAGTCATGAGTAGTATGCTAAAGACTTTTACATAAAGTATGCTTGAAATTAGTCTACAATGTGCATGTGTTTATGCTAATGTCTAAAAGAAAACTTAAACTCATTTCATGGTCCCAGATTTGTGGGAGAAAACACATGCCTCTTAAACCACCTTTTCACAGCTTACAACAAACAAGTGAAATCAGAGCTGAAGACATTAATTTCTAATGGAGAGTCTCATGGAGCTCCAACCCTCTGTGGATCATTCGAGCTTCTGTTATTAATGCTGCAATTGTGATGTTTTTTTAGGGCAAGTCCAATATTTATATATTTATTTATTTTCCTTTAAGTTCCTAAGAAGTAGAGTATAAGTCTTCAGGCAAATGTAAACAGCTCAACAAATTTATGTGACCTATGACCCTATGTGACCATAGCAATGGGCCTCATTTATAAAAGGTGCATACACACAGATTTGGTCATAGTGTACGTACGCTAACATCCATGCCGTTCAGGATTATAAAATGAGTCTTTGACGGCAAAAATTGCTTAGCACCATTTCAGAGGAAACTGCAGGTATACAGTATTTGAAAATTAAGCAATTCTTGCAACTCACAATTCTCAAGTAAAGGAGGTGAACATTGTTAATTACATTAATTAGGCAACGCTTCAATGTCGAATGTTGTACTTTGAATGTTGACAGTGCACAGGCCTTTGCGAAAACAATGTGTAGACATAAACTCCAAAATGCTATATTGTATGATTTGTAATAATGATGATGATTTCTGTATCAAGTCACAGTGAAAAGAGTGTAATGATCCAACGCATTCTTATCCTTAAAACTGCGCTATACTACGCACATGGTACTCTTTATCATTTATATAACACGCGGTTTAGGTGTGGGATAGGGTAGGGTAGTCTCATATTACGCTAAAGGATTTATGACGCCTTGAGTTTGCGTGTTATATAAACGATAAAGGGTACCATGTGCGTAGTATAGCGCCGTTTTGTCGTAAAGCGCTCTACCCCTTTTCCACCAAAAAAGAACTGGTTCAGAACTGGTGCTGGTTCAAAGTTGGTTCGGAGTTGGTTCAACTTGCTGAACCCGTTCAGAACCTGTTTGTTTTTCCACTGACTACAGCGCCAAGGGAACGACGTTGTTACGTCACTATATGTCGCCATACGTCTTAGCTAGAAACGCTTGCAAGTACAATTGAAATATGTAAGTCTTTTAATCTTTTCGTTTGATATGTAATCTTTTCTGTTAAGTTATGTACCCCGGTCTTGTGTCTTTTTTTCTTTCCATTTATTTGTTCTATATTGTGACTGTTTTCTTCTTTGCTTATAATGTTTTCAATAAAAAAAATAATAGAAACGCTTGCGCCAACTTCAAGCATAACAATTACAAAGGCGGACTCCATCTTGTTTCTGCAAATGTTTCTCCTGGCTTTGGGATCCTATATTATGGTCAGAAAAGATCTTTAGAACACATCTAAACCCACCCCAGCCCCCGACGTAAGCATGACGTGGTAAAAGAATGGTTCTAGTCCAGCAAGAGTTGGTGCCGCTTTGGAACCAGTTGTCCCGGCCGAGAACCGGTTCTTTGGCTGTCAAAACACAAAGAACTGGTTCACGCGCAGGCACCGGCTCCGAACCGGTTCTCAAAATGCTTTGGTGGAAAAGGGGCTTATGTGACGCTAAAGGATGAGAACGGGCTGAATGATCACATTATTTACACAAGCTTTATTACAATCTCCCCATCCTGATTACATAGGCAATCAACTCACTTAGACTTTAGCATCTACCAACTTAATTGGTTGTACTCCTGGCATCCAGAAGAATTGATAAAATCCCTGAAATCGATGAAATCCCTTTGCTGCAGAAGTGATGTGGCAATGTACTGTACGTTAAATGCACAGTGAAGCCGCTAGAGCTATTGGGAACAGCAGGGAAAAGCCAGACTGGAGTTCAGAGTGGGAATCTTAGTAGATTTAGTTGTTTTGAATATTTGAAATTTCCTCCGTCACCCAACCATCCATTGTGTTTATTTCGGACATTGCATTTTGACATATTTTCTTATTTACCTAACTAAACCTAACCCTTATAATATAATATCATGCAAATGCAGTAATCAAATCTTTACTACTACACTATAAGCTCAAATAATGTATCATAATTCAGAATTGAATGAATGACCACTTTCTGAAGTGTTTATTGTAGCTATACATTGCCATAAATGTTTATCATTAATATTCTGTTACATGAATGAGACTCGGGTGACAGAGTCACAGAGATGAATGCAAACAGGAAGTTTGACAACAACAGAGCTGGTGAACGGGAAGCAGGTGAATGGGAAGTACAATGCTGGATTGGAGAGTGGTGGGCTGGCAGTAAAAAGAATGTCTTCTTACAGGGATGGCAACGCATTCTCACCCCAAGGCTGGCACCTTTGACCATGCTTCAATATTTAACGCTTTAGGCGCCCTGAGCGTCACTTACATGACACGATCACGGCGAGCTCATCTAACTGACGGTAAAGGAAAGCGTAGTTAGAGGACAGGTTAGGTTTAGGTCTGGGGTGGGGTTAGGGTACACGCGATCCTCAGGGCGTCATCTAACTGACGCTAAAGAGCGCCTAAAGCGTCAGATATTGAAGCATGGTCAAATGCTTCCCAAGGCTTCAGTTGGGTGACGCCTTGGGGGATGGAGGTGGATTGATGGAGGTGTGGAGATATGAGATGCAGGATCACTGGAGATTGCTGGAGAAGTTAGGTTAGCTCCATATGATGTTGACAAGTCCTCTTTCCAACCAACATGACCAGACAGTGAACTGTGGTGAAGTGTGTGCTTTAGTGATGAGGGTGATGATGAGGTGCAGGAGCGTACGGGTGGGAACAGAGGAGAGTGATGGGAAATAGTGTAGGAACCTGGCAAACCTGTAATATACAATTAACTGATTTTGCTTTTACTCTCACATTAGCTTTTCAAAATAACACAGCTAAATAACACAGCTTTCCAAAGTAATACGTTTCTTGTTTCCCAAAGAAGAATAACTAAAAGGCTGAACAAACACGAATAAAGTGGGGCATTCTGACAGTATTTTCATCAAGTATCTTTTTAAGTAGTTTCTTTTTTTCTCCTAAAAATATGGAGGGGCATCTGATCATTTATTCCCCTTTTTGACTCTATAATTTACTCTTTTTGTATCATTGCATTTGGCAAAAATAAATAAATGAAAATAAAACACTTTGAAACTCAATTTCCATCTTGTTTTTGGATGAAATAGCCAGGGGTGATCCATGTTTATTTAATTTCTTCATTATTTTTGACACCTTTCCTAATTCAAATTAATTTGTGCAGTCTTTAAAAGGCAAACATTTGTAAGTTGGGCAGATGTGTACTTTATCATGTTAGACTAAGCCATTTCTTATTTATGGGAGGCGCTTTTGGAACAACATGAATAATGGATACAGAAGCCTTTGATACTGTCACGATCAGCCACACACTACATTTCCCATAATTCACTGTCTGGACTCTTATTCACTGATTGCATTCACATGTGTCTCGTCACCCTGTCAGTCTCCTAGCCTATTTTTACCCTGTTCACTCATTCACTCTCCACATAGTTTTGTTGTTACACTGCACTCCTGAGTGTTTCTTCGCCGTGTCCCATGGTTCCTGAATCCCCTGCCTGTTTCTTGGATTATTACTATATATTAGTACCCCTGCCTGTGTTTCCTTGTTCGTTCATTTGAACTGCGACCTGTTTCGACCATTGCCTGTTTTTCTTGGATTACGTGTCTGGATTAAACCTAATAAAGCTGCATTTGGATCTAAACATCTGGTCTCTGAGCAGTTCCATAACAACTTCTTCAGAGTGCTACCTCACACACTGTTAGAGTTAGACATTGAGAACATTGAGATGTTGTCAATGTGCACTAAATTATTTTCTGATTAGTGGCATCAAAGAGTTTTGGCATTTTGGTGCTGATCTATTGGTGCATTCTATTACAGCCAACGAACCGACTTAGACCTCAGTATTTGACGTCACGTCCACACTTCAAGGCGTTCTATCTGTTTGCGTATATATATATATATATATATATATATATATATATATATATATATATATATATATATTTGTGACTACACCTTATCAAAACGCAGGCATTTGAACTTGAAAATGTTCACTTTATTTAATGTTTTTCATGTAAATCTTTTGTTAGCAACGCTAGCAACGTTAGTAATTGCACTCACAACAACCAATTCCCATACCTACGGGGACGCAGTGATACGAGGGATTATAATCGTCATTTAAAATACCAAAGTGGTTCAAAAACAATGAAAACATTTCATTCTTAGAAGTCACAGGGCGCAGCCATCTTGAATTCCGAAACGGAATTCTTGCTTCGGTGTTCTTACGGTTGTCCGACATTGAGAGGAGAAATCCAAGGAAAGGAGGCGTGTTGCTAGGCAATGTCTGTCGTCCGATTCGGATCTTCGAGACGGATGAATAATACAACGCACCATATGAATGGAATCTTTAACTATAAAATGGTGGAAAGCTGTTAGGCTACTTGTTTTGTGTGAATACTAGCAAGTCTGATATTTTTTTTGCAAGAAAAATTTATGCTGATCTCACAGGAGATTTCTTATGAATTTGAATTACTTCATTTCCAAATAGAATGACTTTATGTGTAAATGGAAGCACGTCAGAAACCACCCATTGTTGACTATTTAGGAAAAGCTGTCAAAAGACTTCCAAATAACTTCTCAAGTTTTCTCAATTTGTCTTGGGGTGGTTTACTGCTTTTTTCTTTGCATGATTGTGTTTATGGGGTGTGATGAAGAGAGTCAAGCAACCTCCCCAAACATGGCTCTAACAAAACGTTTTTGAATGGTATTTTTTATTATTATTATTATTAATATTTTATCTATTCTATTCTACTATTATTATAAGAATTTTGATACAATGTTAACGTTACTTGAAAATGCTACTGTTGTTTGTTAGCTTTTGAGATAGGGTTTTCTCCTGATTAAACATTTAATATAACTGAATAAATGTTTTTTTAAAGTTATTGTTTTATTTGATATAATGAACAACTGTTTATTATCTATTCTCAAAACATAGTTTACTCAGTGTACTGTTTTAGGTGTAGCCTACATGTGGCAACTGTGTTAAACCATACTGTAGGCCAAGTTTGCTGCGATTACATAGCCTATTTTTTTTTTACTTTATTCACATTTGTCTTACACAAAACAGCATCAAACTAACTGGCTACTATACACAAACAGCGTTGGCATTTGTTTACGTTCTTTATCAAATCTCGATATACATGAAAAATACATTTACAAAATTAGTACATATACAAATTCAGGTCCAAAATGTTTGTACACGTTTGTCGTAGACACAAAATAGCATAACTAATTGGCTATAGCCAGCGCTGGCATTTGATAAAACTGAAACATTACATCTGAAATACATTTAAAATTATTAAGTCTTACTTACAGGTTGTGGCCCAACAACTGCTGCCTCTGGTTTTAAAGTTGGATCTGCTTCATGTTTTAGTAACAGTTTCTTGTTGAATCCGACATTGAATTCATGGAGATTCTGGAAGCTGTCTTTCGTAAAATTCACAACACAGAGAGCTAAAGTACGATTGTATTTTCAGGAACATAATCAAACATAAATTGTATCATTGTTGATGAACTTCAACGTCCTGGGAAGCCCGAACAGCTGGGTGAAAATAACACACTTTCGATGAGCCGCAGAAATATGGCCATGCCCTTTTTTGCATATTGTATGTATAGATTAGTTACGTATAAAACCTGTTGTTGTCCCATTCGAGTCTTTTTTGTAGGCATTGCACATCCTGATTTTGAATACACTATCTCTGCTTAAATTGAACCTTCAGCGCTTCAACTTTGCAGATACTATTTGTGCACCAACAGCAATATTACACACTATTTAAAATGAAAAAAAGTGAAATTGCAATCAACCACCCCTTTAACTTCAAGAATTGTGCTGACCATTTCAGATCTTAAATCCTATCATCCTTTTATATATATATATATATATATATATATATATATTTATTTTTATATTTATATATATTTTTTAAATAGACATTGGGTGTGTGAGGATTTTTTTTGCTTTGTGGATTGTCTTTACATGTGATCTGGACATCACATGTGTGCAGCAGTGCATGCCAGTTTGCATGAGAATAGCCTACATGAGCAAAGGCTGTATCCTTTTGAATTAAAAAAAAAAAAAAAAAAATCAGATCTATATCCTATGTGAACCTGGACCACAAAACCAGTCACAAGGGTTATTTAAAACATCAATTGAAAGCTGATTAAATAGGCTTTCCATTGATGTATGGATGTTATGTTAAGTTGACCATATTTGGCCAAGATACAACAATTTTAAAATCTAGAATCTGAGGGTGCAAACAAATCAAAACATTGAGAAAATCGCCTTTAAAGTCATTCATTTATGTTCGTGATTTTGCTGCATTCACTCACAAAAATAAATGTTTTATATACTTACCATAGGACATTTACAAAATATCTTATGGAACATGATCTGTACTTAATGTCCTAATGATTTTTGGCATAAAAGAAAAATGTATAATTTTGACCCATACAATGTATTGTTGGCTATTTCCACAAATATACCCATGCTACTTATGACTGGTTTTGTGATCCAGGGTCACATATCATATTAGCCATAGTAGGGAGGTGCTGCTGGACAAATGCATGATTAAATTATTAGCCACTCACCGAATGAAGAATTGCCTCTATTCTAATATATTTTCCATATCCCAGTGTTGAACTGCACGAGTGCGTGACAGAAGGTTGGCCTTTAAATATTGTTCTTACTCAAAGCTTTGATATTGATACGTGGATACACTTTGACAATTATGGGATGCTCTCGGTTTGACAGGTAGCACTTTAATGCTTCTATATATTCATCGGGGATCTTCATTTGTGTGAATTATGAATGTGGTTAACTGATATCAGGCCATAAAATGCATGAGGTGCTGGTAATGAATGAATTTATCTCTACAGCATGATGGGGTGTAAGGAAAGAACAATTATATTTGTGTTTCTGACTGCTCTAGGGCATTATGGCTATTCCTTTTTTTAAAAAAAAAACATTACATAACAACACTCAGTCTACACAGTCCCAGTGCCGTATTTAACTATACCAACATGCACACATCACCGAATTAAACAGATACAGAAATAATCTCTGTGACATCATAATGTGTGTAATCAAGTGTTTTGCTAACTCTGCACTCCAAGGAATCCAACTCTATTCTAACTGAAAACAAACAGCAGGGATTTAAAACAGTATACTGTTTTTTCTTCTTATCATAGAATAAGATGCAGTCCTTAGTGCCTTAAAAAAAAACCAGGCATTTGGTAAGTGTGATTTTGTACATACTGTGTAAATCCCACCTAACATATGGTTTGTTAGACTTTGCACCATTTTATTCCTCCCCTATTGAGAAACAGATGTTGCTTGACATTTCTCTTATTCCTTGTTGTTTGTGCATGATTAGAAATGCTTGCATGTTTCACATAAATTATGCATTCTGGCGATCATGCAAAATACAACTCTTATCTATAACTCATTAAAACTGTGACCATGTCAGGGTGTTAGAATAGCCATGGCATCCAGGGAAATATTTACATGAATAGAGAATAAAAGGATTAGCATCCAGTGGGAGACAGCTGAATCAAACATATCATTTAATGCTGCTCTCTAGGTTTTGCCATCATTTTGTTGCAACATCTCCACTACTAAAACTATATAGCTTTAGTGAGTCAGTGCCTTCCCTGGACATATGTTATTCAAGAATTCTGTGACCATGGTAAACCTCAATGGAGCTCGGGCAGCTGAGTGAAGCGTAAAGATTTTCTCAACTGGAAGGAAATGTTCTATGTGCTGTTAGGCCCCATAATCCAAACAGGAAAGCACAGATAACAAAAAGGTTAATAGTACTCAAAAAAGAGAAACAATATTGGTAGTGAAAGCACACGTTTCCGAATTCCTCCAAGTTTTATCATCAGTTTATGGTATTTAATAAGGTCACATTTCAGTAAGCAAAGCTTTAAAAGCTTGTAGTGTGTAGTTCAGTGTGCTTCTTACCAATAGTCCTCTTGACCAAACAAATGTAAGATTAACAGCTTTCGTCATGAACTTGTCACCATTTAACAGCAAAATAAGACAGTAATGCTTTGAGATTGAGTCAGAACGCAGCTCTCTTCAATCCTGATTACTGAGGCTTTGATAACGTCTATACGTGTCATAGCAGAGTGCATTTCTAATTATCTGAACTATTACTGCTGTCATGGCTGAAGTCCCTTTTGATGGATCCGCCAGACAGATTGGAACATTTCATTCATGGTGTGACCCGGAAAGTGACCCATTCAGCCCATTGGCAGAAAATAACTAAACCTCTAGCTCTGAGAAGATGCAAAATTTAGCATTCATTCAAAGGGTTTTTATATGGCACCAACTAAGTGTTCCATGGTCTGCTGCATGCATGCTATATGGATATAGAAGGAGGAGGTGAGTAATATAAGTGGACAGAGATGGTGTCCCACAATCATTTTAAATTTAATTTGATTTAAATATTCTGGTTCGAATGATGGAGATTAACATTTTTTTTTATGAAATAGGTTGACTAGCAAGGAATCATTTAGCGTAAGGCATTTAACTAAAGTAACTTATAGTACACTTATTAAAGGGGGAAAGTCTCCTTAAGCAACATATTTACATCTTCTTAAACAAGGACACAAGAGTGATAGTGTCACGGTTCACTAATTCATTGTTTCTCATGTCGTTGTTATGTGTGTTTTTGTGTGGGCAATGGGCATGACCGATCCTCCCTGACACTTGCTGGATGCTCTTCTCAATTGTCAGATCGTTGTTTGATGTCTCCTATGTGGTGTTTTCTCCGTCTTTTTCCTGTCTTGTGTTCCTGTTTGGTGTTTCCTCGTGGAGTTTGTCTGTGTTTTGGATCATCTGCACTTCTCTCCAGCACACCGGGTTTTATCCTCATCAGTTCTGTGTTGACCATCGAAGTCCCTGTGCCAACCATTTTTATTCTTCATCCGGACTTCCTTGTTTACCACAATAAAGAGATAACATGCTATTACTTCCAACTGTGATTCATGACAGATAGCTCATGAACTGCTCCTTGCAGAATTGAGCTTCCATTCATATGATAATAAAAGTAAGCACTAGATCCCCCACTAAAATATTTTTAAAGTATTTCACAACTAAGTTCAATCCTAATATGTTTTGATCTTTAATATACCTTTTTGGTAACACTTTATTTGAAGGGGTGTGCATAAGACTGACATGACACTGTCATAAACATGACATAAAACATGAAGGAGTCTTTATGAGTGTTTATGACTGTTGTCATTAAGCATTATTCTGTAAATTATGACAATTTTAATGCAAAGTTGACATTGTTTAAAATGTCTTTGTTATGACAACTTAACATTAACCAAGAAATCAAAACCTGTGAACCTGTCACAAACATGTCATAACAGGTCTAATTATCAAACTTATTTTCAAAGTTATTTAGCTTTGTTTTAACATTACATAACCCTGTCATATGTTATGGTTGGTTTTAACTTTGGTTGTCATGACACCATTATAACTGTGACATGAATATTTTACTTGTCCTCAAGTAAAGTGGAACACATTGTACTAGTTATAAAGATGTCATTAAGGGTTATTACACTGTCAAATGTAATTTGACAATAACCTTTAATAACCAGTAATCTTTAACAACAGTGTTATTAATATTTCCCCTTACCTCAAGTAAAGTGGAACACGTTTGGACAAGTTATGAGTTCTTGTCAAGTTGTCATAGCAAAGACATTTCTGGGTCCCACTTTATATTAAGTGGCTTTAAGTACTATGTACTTACATTGAAACACATAATTTGATATAATGGACTTATTTTGTACATACATGTTTTTACATTATACTTATATTTTAGAAATACCAGCATGTAATTACATCTGTAACTAATTTATGTAATTACATCTGTAATTACACAGCTGACCAATCCCTTACACTTTAACCTACTCTTAACCTACCCATACCACCACACCTGTCCCTAACCCTACTCTCAATAGCAGCAAAAGTGTTTAACAATACAACATGAGCACAATAAGTACAATAAGTACATTATACTTATTTTTCAATGTAAGAACATAGTACTTAAAGCCACTTAATATAAAGTGGGACCCATTTCTGTCTTTGTTAATGTCAAGTTGTCATAATCAAGACATTTTTGACTTGGTTAATGTCAAGTTGTCATAACAAAGACATTTTAAACAATGTCAACTTTGCATTAAAAGTGTCATAATTTACTGAATGACACTCAATGACAACAGTCATAAACATTCATAAAGACTCCTTCATGTTCATGACAGGTGTTATGTCATGATTATGACAGTGTCATGCCAGTCTTATGCACACCCCTTCAAATAAAGTGTTACCATATTTTTTACTCAAAGATACTCTTATGAGAAGTTATTTGAGCTTTTCTATGGCAATGGCCTTCCTTTGAGACTAAACTGTCCACCCAAGTCTCTGTCTTCCAAATAAGGCCCTTTAATATGCAGCAAGCCGGACTGAAATTTATAACGATTTGCCACACACCAGTAATTGGGCAATTCATCTTTTTCCCAGCCAATAGAGTGCAATAATCTCTCCATATAGAACTGATTCAGTAAATGCCATGTGTGTCATTGGCTGCCGAGTAAAGGCATTTGCATTATAATGTGATGAGCACCTACAGAGTGGCTGTTGAAATATGCCACACTGCTCATTGCTGCTCAGTGAGTTTGTTTACTGTAAATATATTTTTATCTATGCATTTGCCATCATAATTAAATCATAGTTGTTACTTTCTGATATAAAATAAGTACAGCTTTGGCGCTGCTTGCCTATGCATTATTTAAAGGCATTGCAGCAGTCACAGGTTTAGATTATTGCCTTCTTTGTTTTAAAATCTGACCTAAATCCACTCAACATGAAGTTGTCAAGATGAGATTAGTTAAAGTTGTCATGCTTGTCTAAGAAAATGTTCTTCTTTGAAATACAACCAGGGTAGCGCATCCTGACAGACAGAAAATACTACTATGTAATAAGATAAACAAGTGTGAAATTTCCTTTAGTAGGGCACAGAATACCTAACCTTAACGTAAACTCTAACTGCAGCAGAGCATACCTTTGTACAAAGAAGTCATTGCAATATGCTTACAAACCATGCATAAAAGCTCGTTTATTTAACTTCCAGATGATGTAAAAATCTCAATTTCAAAAATATTGACCCATGTGACTGGTTTAGTGGTCCAGGGTCACATTTCATGAACCAAATTTGCAAATAACTTTTTTTAGTGTCTTGGGTGCGTGCTAAATACGACAGGCCACTTTCAGGCTGACAGTGATTAGTCTACAAAAGAGCTCTACCTAAAACAGCTATTTTGCATGACAGAAGTGTTCATTTAACAAAGGAAGGGGAAATTATCTGAGGCCACACAGTGACCTTTGTAATTGACACTGTACGCAATAGGCCATCATCCACCCACACACAGCGCCTGTCTGCTCACACTTCAGCTGCAAATAAGCAATGGACTCATCTGTCAGTAAATGTGTTCAAAACCTATAGCTAAAAAATGCTCTTGTATGTACTTTGAATAACCATTTTGTATGAAATGTTCTATATAAATAAACTTGCCTTGCAGTTAAAATAAACAAACTATGCAGTTGTAAATGAAGGGGAAAGCTATAATAATCTACTGTGGCAAAAAAAAAAAAAAAAAAAAAAGTTTAAAGAAATGGTTCTAAACTGGGGCCCACTAGGAGGTTAAAGTTTTATTGGGACATTTCCTTTGAAAAATATATGTACTATGATGTCCACAGTGACTCAGATGGCAGAAGTCTGGAGACTTTTATGTTGGTACATCCCAAAACACAACTCTTGTAATGCCTCTTTGAAAATAAATAAATAAATAAATAAATAAAAGCTAAATAAGCTAGTTTGATGAGACCGCTTTTGGTTAATGGGAATTACAAAAGAAATAAGTGAGTGAGGGATTTTTTTTTTACCAAAACAGGATGCTTGTTTTCACACACTGCATATACACATCAGTGTTTAAACACCTTATGCAAGTGAATTTTGCCTAACAAGTCCCATTTAAGAATGAAAACCACTGAAATTGTGGTTTAGACATAAATAATAAGGGTTGGCCTGACACTTTTTATTATAAGTCTTTTCCAGTGAGCTATCGAATAACATTAGGGGACACTTAAATATACTGTAAGAATGGACATGCACACAAAAGTAACTTTTAAAGAAGAGAGTGAATGAAAAGTGAAAAAGCAGACGAAAGCTCCCTGATGCCAAACTTTGGCAGCAGAGAGCTTTTGAGCTTATCGCCCAATTCCAGAGCAATAGCATAAAGCTGGGAACAGGGTCAACGTGGCACAATAAACAGGAGTGGGCGCACACATGCACACACATGCTGCGCAGATGTACCCAGTCTCAGCTGTGCCATACACGCTGCCTACGGCAGCCCATGCCAGACACTGTCACTCACTGTAACACAACGATGATTTCATGCGTAAATCAAAAAAAGGCCGTATAAGCTCAGTGTGTTAGGCCTATATACCTAAATACGACTTAGACAGATTGGACCGGGTGCTTCCCAGCACTGAGGGAATCAGCATGCGTTCTAGCATGTGCCATAATGTATGACTCACGAGTTGCATTGCACTTAGTTTTGACATTGCTTACTGATGCAGACAGCTTGCAATGAGTGTATTATTACCCACACATATTAATATTATTAAATATAAATATTAACACCATATCATTACAATATCATTATATTACTCTTTTTTATGTTATTTGGAAGACAGCAATCAAGCATTCAAAAAAAGATCCCTTTTCCTTTGAAAAGTTGTTTTATAAAGTTTTTCTTTTTAAATCAGTAAATGTTGCAACAGCCTTAACACCAAATGGTCATTTTGACCGTTTTGAATTATATAACTTAGTTGAATTATATATATTACTGTATATCTGCAATAACTTAGTTGAAAAAAATAAATAAAATCCTGCTGGTACTTGACTTTTTCTAAAAGTGACTGTATTTTTATTTAAAATGTTTATATATATATATATATATATATATATATATATATATATATATATATATAAATTACACATTTACCTATTGCCTATTTCAGCCATAGACGGTCTGAATTTAACTGTATTTTTTTTTTACATTTCCCTATGACCTTTGTGTCTCTCACTGTCAACACTGTCTCACTGTGTCACTGTTGTTATGTAATTCTGCCACTTATTGTGTTAAACAAAAAACAGGGCCGGTGGTACTGTATATACTTATTTTAGTCATTGCCATGTGCTTAAAGGATTAATTCACTTCAAAATGAAAATGCTGGCATCATTTACTCACCCTCAAGTTGTTTCAAACCTGTATGAATTTCTCCATTCTGCTGAACTCAAAAGAAGATATTTTGAAGAATGTCAGTAACCAAACAGTTGATGGACCCCAATGATTTTAGTATGTTATTTCCTGACCCTATCTCACGACCAATTCGTACAGAATTCGACTGAGTGATTAAAAAGTGGCTAATTCGTACTAATTCGTACGACCTCACTCGTACAGAATTCGTACGATTTGTTTAAACCCACGTGACGGTTAAGTTTAGGGGCGGGGTTAGGGGTAGGTCATTCGTACGAATTCATACGAATTGGCCAATTCGGAAAATATGTACGATTTTAGCAAAATCGATACTAATTTGTACGAGTGAGGTCGTATGAATTGTTACGAATTAGCCACCTCGTAAAATTCGTACGAATTCCCGTGAGATTGGTTGGTTATTTCATACTATGGAAGTTAATGGGTACATCAACTGTCTGCTTACTGACATTCTTCAAAATATCTTCTTTTGTGGAAAGAAATCAGTGATGTTTGAAACACCATGGGCTGTTGATGGTGCAGTGCATAAGACACATGCCTTTGGTTTGAGAGACCCGGGTTCGAATCCACTGACACCAATGTGTCCCTGAGCAAGATCCTTAACCCCTAGTTGCTCCAGAGGTGCAACAAATAAATGTAAATGTAAATGAAGGTGTGGAAAATGATGACAGGATTTTCATTTTGAAGTTAACTAATCCTTTAAGGTCATGACACTGTAGGTGTTTATTAGAAAAATAATTAATACTGATATTTTTTAAAAAAAATCTATTTTTCTGTAATCATCTGCTCAGTGTTACAGGGTTGTATAGTCAGTCGTCCCCAACTGACATATCTCCTGACCTGGACACATAACTAAACACAATGTCCATAAAACGTGCAGAATTAATTCATTTGTTGAGTATATAGCTACATATACAATTATTAAATCAAACATATTTTACAATTGAATTAATATGAAAATATATCACTGTAATACAAATATAAATATCAATAATGCTATAATCTGGTATCCTGTTATACTCGATGCTGGGATATTAATCACGTGAGCAATTCTCATAGTCAAATGGCTTGCACGAGTGTATTCAAATTCAGCTCTCTCTAATTGTAAGTAAGCGTTGCGCGTGCATGCGCGCGGTGAGAAGTGGAGAAGCGCACTGTCAGTCAAGCGCGCTCTATGGGGCGGTCTCTGCTCAGAGATGTCTGAATATGTCAAGAATCACTTAAGCTGCCGCACGCGTTTAAACAGCACTCCATCACTTCCAGTGCCGATACGAGGGAAGTGTTTCATATATGCCGTTTAGCTTTATAAGATTATGAGGGATTCATTTGCGATTGCCGTGCGCAACGAGCCGACAGTGCATAGGAGTGAAGGAAGAACCGCTGGAGCGCTGTCCAGCGTCCTGAAGTCAAGAAGCCAGAAGTGCTGAAGAGAGCACAGGCATTCACAGAGGACTGTATGTCTATGCCGATCAAGTCTTGAGATGACTCGGAAAAGGCTGCGTTCTGTGGCTGTCTGGGGATTCATTGCGTGGGAAATAGGAATTCTGTTGAGGTAAGAGCAAATATTTTTCCTAGTGGAGGAGATTGGAGATGGTATTTTATTTTTATTTTATTTTTTACAGTTTTGTCTTGGTATTCAGCATCACTCACACTGTTTGGCGGATCGTCACGTTTTGTGGAGGGTAAAAGTATCAAAACTGATAAAATGTGCCCTTTCACTCTTACAGAGCAACAATCCAGAGGCATCCTCACAGTCTAAATATGTTTTTGGAGACAGTGCCAGACAGAGCCACATGAACACTATTCTTACGCTGTGTGTGAATATTTTACTTCAAGTTAATTTATCAGGACAATAAGCTATTCTGTTTTGAATATATCTCGTCACCACATGATGGCTATTGTAGGCACATTTTTTTTTAAGCAGCTTGTTCTCAGTGTAACAGGTGATATCTTGACATTTTCACAGACAGAGTAACTTAGACTCAGTGATCCTAATGAAAATTATTGTTCTTCTGAAGTAAAATACTTTTAATTATTTCTATAATTCTAAATGTTGCCATTATGGTAATTACAGTTTTGTGCAATCATTTTAGAAACTTGAAAATACTAAAGGAAACATAAAACAAAATATAAAATGATGCAAATAAAAGGAAATAAGTATTTTCTTCATAATAGTCTCTTCCTTTATATGGAAATAATTAATTGATTTGAATTAGAAAGGAGTAAATTGATTTTTCAAAACTGTTTAATGATATGCTAATTTATTTTGTACTCCTGATACTACACCCCAGTGGAACTTCTGTATGAGTCTCAAATTATATTAATTTAAGCCCATCATATATCTCTTAGGTTATTATGTGATTATTTTTACTCTGCTGTACATTTAATTTTTTTTTTCCATAACCCATTCTGTCTAGTCTTGCAAGTAGCTTCAAAATATGAAATTGGCTTTCTGGGTCCCTTTGAACTGTACTGAATCCTCACAAATCTTTTGGCTGATGATGCTATGAATTTTTAATATTTCATTTGTCTACGATCCTTGGCTCACACAAGCGTAAAGTCTTGCATTATTGATACGTTGGCACTTGCAGTGCCTTTGCACGCCTTTATATTGGCTGCCATTCGTGCACCCTAAGGGAGTTTTTGACTTATAGCCATCTCAGAGGAAGGTATTTTCAGAGAAAAGCTGGATTCCACCACTCAGAATTAATTACAGTGTACAGGAAATATTCATTTAAGTCTTACTTTAGAATGCATTATGCTAAACATTGAGAAGATTGTTTTTGCAAGAGCTATACTCACCAATAAGATTGATCTTCAGAGAGGGCTATGGATAGTGAATAGCTTGAAATGATGTGGGAAATTATAAGTTCTTTTTGATTTCAGTCAACAATGGCTCATAATCACTTCAGAACATGTGCATTGACAGCAAGGTGCTCAGAAGTCGTGGTCTCAGTGTGCTTATATCTTAAGATCTTTGTGGAAGACTGACTTTGCTGGCTCTGTGGACTTCTCTTCAACTTTTTTTTTTTGATTTTCACGGTTGATGAAATCTTGTTCAGTCTTATTAATGTGTTAATATTGATGTGTATCCTAGCATAGCAGCACATTTGTAATTTGCTTTGATGGTTATTTTCTTTATTTTCTTTAATATATTTTTGTGAGTGGATGCAGCACAATACGCGAACATAAATGGGCAACTTTAAAGGTGATTTTCTCAATGTTTTAGATTGTTTTGCACCATCAGATTCCAGATTTTCAAATAGTTGTTTCTCGGCCAAACATTGTAATATCCTAATAAACCATACATCAACGGAAAGCTTATTTTTTTTCAGTATATATCTCAATATAAATTTCAATTAAAAAAAATACTCTTGTGACTGGTTTTGTGGTCCAGATCACATATAAGAAAGTTATATATTAAACAACCTAATAGTTTGATAACCAAATGGCTTCTATGAGTTTGAAAACATGTATGAATATAATACTGTTAAATAGAAGAAAAAATTATATATGTATAATATATATATATATATATATATATATATATATATATATATGTATATATGTATATATATATATATATATATATATATATATATATATATATATATATATATTAAAGAATGGACCGTTTTAAAGAATGAACTGTTTTAAAGAACAGATGTACAAGTGTATATATAGGTGCAAACCAGAGATGATATTTACAAAACAACTAAAATTAGCTACACGTTTGGATGTGGACTACATATTTTGAGTGTGTTATCATTAAAAATAACACAACTTTCTAAAAGAAAAAGGAAAATAATTTACATGCAAACTCCCAAAGTCACGTAGCATGTACTCAAACACATCAAAACATAAAGTCCTCACTACATTGCCATTTGCCACAGATGACAACAGAAATACATCAACAACTACAATCAAAAAACAGCCCCGAGCACGCATACGCTCAGGCATTCACACACTGTGAATGAGTACGGACAGATATTACAGCTGTCAGTCTATCCTCAGAGAGGATGATGGAATATTGCAGAGTACAGTGTTGTGTTCATACCCTACACCACTCTGCACAGGTTTACATGCCTCTGCTTCATACAGTAGCTAGTTGTTATCTGGGTTTACGGATTTGAATGTGTTGTTTTCTTCAAGAACATAAAGACATCAAAATTGCCTGTTTAGTACCCCAGAGTCCTTCTGTCATACCTTGTTTTGTTGGATGTTGAAAATTGTCACAGTTTCTAACTTGTTGGTGCTTCACTGATGACTAATCTGATTTCTCAATAGCTTTAGGAACCCAAATAAGGGTCAAGGAGGTTAGCTGTCACACAGAGAAGTTGTCACGAGAGCTATTTCAGTATAAGGTTTTGAGTAAAAGTTCAGTTATTCAAATGCTTTTTATGCATGTTGGATTCAACTGAATAATAAGCTAAAATCCCAGTTTTGGCTAAAAACACATCAGCATACATTTAGGCAACATTCAACTGTATAATAAAGGTACATTACAAGAGTTAATTTGTATATGTCAGATTGTATTAATTTTTACTGAAACATTTCTGAAAAGCATATGTGAGGAAATACAGTGTGGCAACTGCCATTGGGTTATGTTGTCAGAAAAGGTGTATGTGCATTTCCCCCCTGAGCAAACACCATGAAAATGTTTAGTAGTTTTTTTTTGTTTTGTTTTCAGTAGCCCAGACTTTTAATGGTACTGTTTTAAGGTAACTTTTGACCTTTTCGACCACACTATTTTGATAGGTCACTTTAGACTACTAACTACAAATAACTTTTGCTACTACATGTTAAATATAGAAGTCATAGAGTATTAGACTCTCTCCTTAAAGCTACACTGTATAACTCTTTTAGTTTATTCTTAGCTAAAAACACTTGTATGTGCTCATAATATGTGCTCATTAATCTATATTTACTTCGTTCAAGTAATAAAGTATTCTCGTGAGTGTATAATTTGCCATTGAAAATGCATACGGGTAAGGGGTTCTAATGTCGGTCGCCATGTTGCCCCTCCATTTTGAAAGTACATTAGCCAAAGAGGGACATACCCGTTAATTCAAGCTTCACCTTTCACGTTTACGTTTGATTTAACACTCATGGACGAGGTCGAACTGGAAGCCATGTTAATCTTGGACTACATTGGCCATCGTAGAAGTTCGAACGAAAATCGGAATTGAGAGGAACAGAAACTAATATTCACTTGATGGTCATATACTTTTTCACCGCTAGATGGGGGTAAAAATCACACAGTGTAGCTTTTATAACTGCTAAAGCCCCGTTCACACTACACGCGAACCAAGCGACGTGATACCATTCATTATCAATGGTCAGCAGGCGACTTCTGGCAACACGCGGACAATGACCGTTGGCAACTCGGTGGGGCGTGTCCAGCGACACGACAAAGTTGAGAAATGTTTAACTTTATGCAAATGAAGGGCGATTTTCACGAGCGACAACCAATAGGAGTGAAGTTAGTGGAGCGCGATCACTCTTCAGTGCCGAGTCTGAACGAGAAGCTCATTTTAGCAGTCAGAAACTGTCCTATAATGGATGATATATCTCCGTGTACATACAGTGGTGTTCACCATACTGACTCCATGACTGAATGGTTTCGAGAACCCAGATAGACCGGTATTTGCCCGTTTGCTGCAGTTAAATGGCAAAGAGCACTCACTGTTTCTCGTTCATCTTTAATATTACGCATTTTATGTACTGATTCCATTTATATTTAGACTTTTCCTTCCAAAATATTTGTTTGTAGCAGCAATAAAACATATTTTTTGTCTAACATAGAGTAACTTCCGTGAATGTCACTCATAAACATTACTAGGCAACCAGTAGTGGGGAACGCCCTAGACAAAGTCGCGTGTAGTGTGAACGGTAGTGATGCGGGTGTCGACTTGTAACCCGTGGGCACCGCGGGTAACCCGCGGGTCGGGTTGGGGCGGTATTTGCGGGCGGGTCGGGTCATGAATTATTATTATTATTATTTTTTATCCATTTATGTTGCTTGTAATTCCCAGCCTATATCAAATATTTGGGAATATCTATTTTCATATTTTATAAGGTTATTTGATAAGGTTACAATACGATTGCCGTAGCAGACGTAAGTTGCGTGAGGTTCCCAAACCGTTGGTGTCACGTGACACGTCACGGAAGCGGCGCGCAAGCAGCCGTTTATTAATATGACCTGATTTATGGTTCATATTCATAATCGTCTGTTGTTGCCAGTTTACAAGGCAATGTTTCCAAGCACTTTCAGGCTGAAATAAAGGCTATTTTCATTTACATTACAATGCCTAGTAGCTACTATGTCTATTTAACGGTTCGGGTGCGGGGCGGGTTGTAAAAATAGCTTGTTTTCACGTGACGTCACGACACTGCGTTGCCATGGCGCGAAGATCAGATGGAGGGCAGGAAGTGAATTTCTATAGGAAGCACTATAACACACTCAAATGCCTATGTTTTGCGTCGTTTATGGTTGCTCAAATCGATCAAACCACAAAGATTTTTTTATTGTGTGCCAAAAGTTGTTGTTCATAAGGGGGGAAAATACAAGAAATTGACAGAAAAACACTGGTAAAAAATGCCTTGTAAACCTAATTTGCGTCTGCGGAGGAGCCGAATGGGAAAATGCCCATGTGTTTGTACAGTGTGCAGTGATCACTTCGTCAAATGTGAGTTAATACATTATTTATGTGGCTTATAATTACATTATTCAGGTGTTTAAATACACTTATGTGGCTGTTTGTGTAACGTGCCAGTTTCTGAACTTTGTAAAGTCAAAGCATGTCTGTAAAGCCCTATTCGCACGGGATTAGTATTATCTGGTGACCTGTAGTAATTTGTAATAATTGCGGAGTTTGTCTGTTATCTTAATCCTGTGCGAATCGGCCATGTCTGTAATTTGTAAAGTAATAATTCCCCCGCAAATTACCTACTATATTTCGTCGAACACCGAGGTCCTGTGATAATATTAGTCCCGTGCGAATCGACATCTCTGTGATTTGGCCGGATCATATATCATTTTTTCAAGGTTTTTGTTTCATCTGCGCCTTTTTATCCATCTTTCGCGGATAATAGAGGCTGAGTTGGAGTGTTTTAATAGTATTTTGGGTGCGGGGTCATATCGCTAGTACAACTAACTCATACAATTTGCAGAAAGAGAAAGCTGAAAACCATAAGAGCAAAAACAAAAAGAACGATTAGATCACAGGCTTCGCTTATCCCGTGCGAATGCGCCACACGAAACTCAGATGTGGGTGGGTAATTTCAAATTCACATGTGGTCCCCAGGTAATACTAATCCCGTGCGAATAGGGCTTTAGTTGCTGATATCTACAGCCTCAATGGCAGGCAAATCTCTCAATTCAGTTGAAAATCGGTCCTCTTCATAACGTAAGGATCACGTCCAACATATGTTTCGATTTTCTGTTTATATATTTCTCTTGTAATAGCGTCTAAAGTAGTACAGTACGGATTTTCCTCCATCTCGTCCATTGCGCTCTTCACTCCTTGCACTCCACCTGCAGTCCGCGCGTAAATACAATCACGTGACTGCAAACCACCTATAGAGACAGTGGTGCGGTGCGCGCTGGGGCGGGCCAAATAATTTCATAAAAGCGGGACCCGCGGGTTGGAAAGAAAGCTGACCCCGCGCATCACTAGTGAATGGGGCTTAACACTTATTTTGATCCTCTGTTCACAGACATTCTACTAACTAAAAGTAACTTTTCAAGTACATGTCAACTTTGTTTCTACTAACCCTAACCATAACCTAACAGTCTAACCCCTAATATATTAGAGTTAGTTGACATGTAGTTGCAAATTAATAGTTAGTTAGTTGTAATGAGTTAGTTGTAACGGTATAGTAGCAAAGTTTCTTAGTAGAATGTCTAAAATAGATATCAGAAAAAAAGGCAACTTTATCTGTGAAATATTCTCTGGTGTGTAAAGTGTGACCACCAAAATCTTCCCTACTTTATTGAAAATATTAACTTTGATGTGGATTGGTAAAGAGAGAACACTTCATCAATCAGAACATGATATAGAGAGACTGGACAGAAGCAATTAGACGATATGAATTAATCTGCACTGAAAATTCACAAAGTCTGACTGTTGGAAGGATTGAAAAGTGTGTTATTATTAAAACTGACATTTCCATTACAGTTTCATGGTTTGAAGACTTGGATTTAATTACATACAGCTATGTAATAGAAAATAAAAAGATGTTTCCTGTGGTATGTCTTTGTGTCGATGATGTTGATTCATATACTATTCAGAGTGGGGAATTACTGCATAAGTAATGAATTAGAGAGAGACAGACAGTGTCGCTTTGTCAGACCTGTCTGTTTATTTAGGGACTTTGTGGCAGCAGTTCTGCCAGTGCCAACTCAGATAACTTGAGTAGACAAAGACAGGCTAATGTCAGCACTGGACCAAAGACAGTGTAGGACACAGTGCATCATTGTGTCATCTGCTCCAAGAAAGTCTCACACTTCAAAAATATGATGTCATTATCTTTAAGTGTTATATGCCTAAAAATAAAGCTTTCAAGTAATATTATGTCACTAACAATGGGACAACTGACAATCAGACAACTAATTCATTAAAAAAAATACCTATATAATCTTTTATTGTGTCTGATTTTCTCTCAAAGTTATGATGTACTGTGCATCATCTGTAGGGTGTGGTTTTATATGTTTTTTTTTTTTAAACTACTAAACCTACATAAATGGTAACATTTTACAATAAAGTCCCATCAGTTAACATTAGTTAGTGCATTCATAAAATGCATTAATCAACATACCTGATAGCGAGCAATACATTTATTTCCTTAATAAAGAATAGAGATGTCCATTTGTAGTTCATATTAGGTAAATTAAATAAAATGAACAGATGCTTTTAATTTGAATAATACATAAAATCACTTTCTGTGACATGTCACATTATCTCTATTATCTCTCTCACACACACACATACCACAAAGCCATATGCTTGTTCATATTTGCACTGCTCTTGGTTTCATTGTCCTCTGCTGAAACGCTCATTGGAGCAGAATGTTCCAAAAGATGAGAGCGACCCCCCAGCGGGAAGAGAACCTCATCTATTCTGTTTTCTTCCCGTGTACCTTTCACCATGTGCATTAGTACGAACCGACTCTCGTTCTTTAACAAACCACTTGGCTTCCAAATGCACTAATGCTCTCTTTTGCTCTGCCTTCAAGGGGTATTTTAGTCTTTTTCTTTGAGCCCGTTTCACTCCATGCCTCTTGTGCCAGTTTGCTTATTGTAAAAGGCAGATTAGGTAGCTCCTGTTGCATTATTGATAAGATTTTGTCACAAAGAATTGATTGCACTTTGAGTTATTCTGCCAGCCCTGTTTCTCTTGAATACTTTCGTTGTGAGTTTTTTGAAAGCTTAAGAAAGACATGGGAACAGTGAAACAGAGAAACAGAGAAACAGAGGGAGGCTTCTGTAAGCAGCTTAAATCTTTAAGTTTTCATAAAGCTTTTATGTCTGAGGAAAATGTCAAGGAATAAGGTCTTATCAAATGCCAAAAATGTTGACATCATAAATGATTAAAACATCTGACACTTCATTATCTGAAAGGCAACAGGGAACACTAAGATAAACACAAGAGTACTTAACAAACAGAAATGTAAGCATTAAAAAAAAGAAGTTAGTTGTTTTAACGTTTTGAAAGAAGTCTCAGATGCTCACCATGTCTGTTCTGTATTTGTTCAAAAATACACTAAAAACAGTGATATTGAGAAATTTTATTGCAATTTAAAATAACTGTTTTCCATTTGAATATATTTTAAAATATAATTGAATCATGTGATAGCAACAATTTTCACTGAAGAGTCACATGATCCTTCAGAAATCCTTTGAATAGGCTGATTTTGTGCTCTTGAAACATTTATTATTATCACAGTAGCCTCTATGCACGATCGCTCCGAGTTTGTCTCAGCACGCCCAGTTACATCCGGTGCTGTGTCAGTCTATGGTCAGAAGCCGGTTTTGCGTTAGGTGGAGATAGTGTCAAATTAAACTTGCTGTTTTTAAAAACGTCCTGCGGTTAACGTGAATGATGTTAACAACACTGTGAGGCATTTAGCTGTCACACAAGAGTGAAAAAGAGAAGTTATTTAAATTATATATTTCGAGCTTTATCAACAACTTTGAGGGTTAGTATTCTCTCATATCGTACAAAATTCGACTAGCGAATCAGCGTTTCTATAACCGTTGTCCCATTTCTGAGAAAACAGATTTCATTAAAGTTTTGCCTCTATACAATTGTGTAAATAAAGATTTGGTCATTCGAATTAATGATCGGAAGAACGCGTATCGACCACCGTTACTATACAATATACACGTATGTCCATTTAAACTTGATTTTGGGTCAAATATGGATTATATCATGACACTGGCAAGAATATGGTTACATTTAAAGATGTTGTGCCAAGCATGACAACACTACGTTCAGCTGCTTTTGAAATTAAGTGGTTTTTTGTTGTTGTTGTTTTTTTTTACTTCCTGAAAAGTAACTGTTTTGGACATACGTGAGTTTCATCGGGCAGCGACGATATCCAATTTCATGCATCCTTGCGTAGTAAACTAATTCAAATCATACTTACCTCAAAGTTTTGAACAGTTCAAAAAAAGCTATGCTAACTCTTAAAATCCCTTTATGATCCATCATAAAGTCACAACAAACACCATTAATATGATCTCTCAGCAGTTATGCCTCTTACTAAGTGATGAAGCAGTGTTGTGGTGGTGACGTACAGCAAAAAGAGCTTCCAGAATGGTAGATGTTACCTGAGTTGTGCATGCTGGTCACAGTTTGCATATAGTGGCGAAAATAAGCTAACTGTGACATTTAAGTCCAACACACCACCGTGGCAGCTGATGCGCGAAATGCAAATCTCTGTCACACATCAGTGTCACTGCTGTCACATACTGTGGAGTTTAAGTTCCTGTTTTTTCAGCTCACGCTTAGTAAAGATGCATCTACTCCCATCAATAAAAATACCTCTCGGCTGGGCTTGCAGGAGAGCTCCTCCCTGTCCACTTAACGTGTTTCCTGTTTCCACTTGGCTTAACAACAGATACTAACTGACTAAACTGGGTGAAGTGTACATCTTGTAAGTCGGTACACAAACTGGAAGTATGGAACTGTGTTAATTTGATAAGAGCTATTCTACGCTTGGGAACATGCTGAAGGTTTTAAGACCACTGGGAAATTTCTGGGAAATTTTTTATATAAATATTGTGCTGCAGTGATGCAACACTATGAGCAGCTAAACCCAAATCCACAAACATTGAATGGAGAATTGTGCATGTATCTACACCAGCCTGAGCAGATTAGAGCTTGAGCCACTGTGGCTGTCCTGATATACTGTCAATTCAACACATTTAGTGCTGCTAGTAATATTTACAGTATATATATATATATATATATATATATATATATATATATATATATATATATATATATATATATATATATACTGTATATATATATATATCAGGTCTATGAGTTCTGTGTGACCGTACTTAATGCTTAGCCTACTCTTTTTTTCTGAAAAATTACACATTTTCATATGATTCACATTGTATTAATTCATACAAACTGAGGATAGGCTTTGTTGATGGTGACGGTGAGGAGTTGATTGACTGATTCAGGTTGATTGACTAGTTCTTCCATTGTTTTATCATCTGACTCGTGCTCGGATTGATATGGTGAAATCGACTTCATTGTTTGTTACTGCATTAGTTTACGGTGTACAATCACTGAGCTATAGGAAGCCTTAGGACAAAACTGACGTTCAGTTATGGCAATGGTTGTTTCTGTTTTTGACATGCTCACTGTACGTGGTAGACTAATCACAGATTGGGCTATCTGCCAATCAGAACAGAGTAGCTTGCAGAAAGGAGGTATTTAGTGAGATTGATTCATCTGACGAGACGTTTGAGAATTATTGAAAAATGTGGTGATGTGCAAATGTATATTATGAGAAAATGAAACAAGTTTTTGACCTTTAATGCATGTAAACCTGTTGTAGGAGACTCCAAAACAGCATTAGGAAACTTTCAACAAGAATAATAGGGGCACTTTAAATAATAATGTTTAAAATAAAGATTATTTTGGTAGCTTACCTACAGTATAATGGTTACAGAGGCACCTGTCAAAGTTTTGATAACAGAGCTAAGCCATTTATTCAACAGAACACCTCTTTCTTTTTGTTTCTTTTAAATCTCATCATCTTTTCAGATCTCCAGTTCGTGGCCAACTTTCCACAATACTAGAGGAACACTGTTGGGAGTGCAGCTAATGGCAAAGATCTAGAGGTTGGGTCACAGCGAAACACATAAATCACAGATTTGGTCAATATAGAGACAACGTTTATCAGCCGCATTTCAAACATATAGAAAAGGACAGTTCAGTGTTCTGCAGAATGAGATATTTATGCAGTTGGCGTAATAGCAATGTGAGTGAAAAGGAAATGAGGGCCTTACATAAAAGATGGAGAATGGGATCCCAGGGTACTCTGGTCATTTCAATTAGTGGTGTAAAACTAAAGAACATCGAGGAGTGGTGAGCATATGCAATTACTTAGAAACAGAGGTTAAAATTGAATAACAGCTGTGTTTGGACTTATCTTTACTAAATGACAAAGTCTCCTGTCACCATAAAAAAAATACAAAGATTGGGAGCATGAGAGCAATCACTATGTGAAACACAAATACTGTTAGTAATGTTAGCACTACAAGATTTGGACAAAGACAGTAATCTGAAAAAAAGCAGGTTTACAAGCACAGAATACTTTCACTGTCAACATAAGTGAAGCATCTTACAATTGGCATGTGTGTGTTAGGTTAAGAAGAGAAAGAGTGTTTCTGTCACCCAATCAGACATGTAACATTTTTGGGTTCTGGCTGATGGTGTACTCTAGTTCTGTAGATCTCTCCTGCTGAGAAGCTCCCAGAGGACAAACATGGAAGGGAGCTTTCACACCTGTTTAGCACTAAAACCAGGATTTTTCAGATTTCAATAAACCCAGACTCCACAGTGTGACTCTAGGAAAAAAAATAGGACAGTCTTCTAAATTTGGCAGCTGCTTTGAAACTGTAGCATGCCAAGTTACAAGCTACTCATCATACTGTAATTTAAACGAGCTAACAACATTGAAGCTATTTAAGGAGAACATTTCTTTTAAGTATAACTATATGAAATTTTAAAATTTAATTACAGCAATTTTTTATGATGCAAAACAATTAGGGTTTTTGAAGGAGCAAACAATAGGAATTAGATTGACATCATACAAATTTAACAAATAATACATATCATGCTTTTAAATGATTAATTTTGTACATGTAAATCATATATTTGTGGTCTATGTAATGCATAACTGCAATCCTTGGGTGTGAATTCCTCATTTTTATAGCTCCACAGGCCCCTTTTCTGTTGTGCGTCTCTGAGCAACCCATTTTAAAGTGGCCCCTTTAAGTAAAAATAAGATGTGTCACACCCCGCCCGCTCTCCAGGTCGCTGAGTTCATGGTCGGTTCAACTCCACTCCGTTCAGCCATTTTTGTAGTTTGATTAGATATATACAATTATATACTATTGCTTCAAAGAACATTGGTATTCACACGTTAACAAAATGTCAACAACGGAAGACTTGTCCACCATGATTCGAGCCAGAGCGAGCGATTTGAAAAAGACGACGACGAACCTTCATATGGTTGTAGTGTAAATGTAAATGTATTGTGTTATAAGTGAAAGTCGATTATTTCTCTTGTTAAAACAAGCACACTGACAAGATAAATGACTATGGTTTAATATTACCACTAAAAATCTGCATTGATAATATGATACGTTTAGAAAAGCATCAGAAAACAAAGCAGCTAAATGACCATTGATGAAACTCAAGAACAATAATACTGCAGACGTGTGACGTTACTTCAAAACAAAAACAAAGAAAGACAAAGGTACTGCTAAACCATGACCACCATGTGTTTTAAGAAAGTAAACTACTTTATTTTTATTAACGATATTTACAGCTTATCGAAATGCTCTGTTCGTCGTCTCCAAAGATAGAAGGAATTTACCTCTCATTCAGACGAAGTTGATCGGCAAACCCTTCTTTATACTGGCGGAGGTTGTTAAAGTTGGAATCCTTGAAGTGCTTCGGGTCACTACATCCAACAACTGAACATTTTGACATGGCCTCTTGTAACTTCTGCATCATTGAGCTTGGACTACAAAATCGGAGCGAGAAATAGTAATGGTGGATTGCTCGAAGTGTTGGGCTGGTAGTCAATGTCCTTATTTGTCAGTTCCGCTGCAAATACTGTGACGTAATTGTTAAAAAAAACGTCACAGACAACAGAAAAATCAGAACAGCTTGAAATATTGATTTATATAATTGAGCTGAAGACAGTGATTTAAAACATGCATAATTTAACTAACTTTTTAGTTATAAAATAGTTATGTTTTTGCTTTTTCAGATATTATTTATCTTGTGTAATGGTGAACTTGATTTCACCAAGTACCACTTGTTCCTGGATCAACATATTTGTTCATCCTGGATCAACTTTCCAATCAACCAATCAGATTTGAGGAACATGTTTACAGTTTATGTCAAGTTTAGGCTTAGAACCAGGGTAAAGTACTTAAACATCAGTGTTATTCACCTACACTCTAAAAAATGCTGGGTTGTTTCAACCCAAATTTGGGTCAAATATGGACAAACCCAAATGTTGGTTTAAAAATGCAATTAAAAAAACAATACAGTTGAAAGTGAAAGTTGAAGTTGGGTTAAAATTTTAAATGAAATTTTTAACCCAACATTTGGGTTGGTCCATATATGACCCAAATTTGGGTTAAAACAACCCAGCATTGATTAGAGTGTATCATAACCCTCTGATTTTAGGGAAAGGTTATGGGTAGGGTTAGGTTTAGGGGTAGGGATTGGTAATGACTACATTTTGGGACAGGAATGTTGATCCAGGACCATGTCTTACTTGGCAAAATCACGGTGACCTAGTGCGTAGTACAGCTATTTGTGAATGATCAAAGTACATAATAAATTGATTTTTGTTTTGCGCCAAATGAAATAACTGATTCTGAACTGCCTAAAATGAGTCATTCATCAGTAAATCATCAGTAATTACAATCTTACTTCCTGCACAAACCTACGTAGATCTGTACCAAACAACATCTGCTTTTACCCGACCTAAAACACTACAATAGCTGAGGCCTGTATGGTCTGTGTTGAAAACATGTTGAAAAGGTTTTTTTTTGTTATTCCTTGGATGCATGTAAACATATTTTAGGAAGCCAGCAAAACAAAATTGGGAGCCTTTAAAATACCGTAATACTGTAAATAAAATGGTGATTTTTTTCTTTTTCTGTTAATGTCTGGACTTTTATAATTCTACACTTATAAGAGAGAAGGCAGTTGATGTTTAGCTTTACTACTTAGTTAGATTCTCCCCAACACTGACAGCAAACTGACTATCTTCCCTACTTAGTCTGGAGAGCATGTTCTGCCTGACTGGAATTACATTTAGTGTTTGTGAAGGACACCATCCAGAGAATCATATAGTGTCTACCTGATCCCCATTAAATTGATAATCTCTGCCCTCACATCTCTCTGCACTTACTCCAGGGGAGTGTTTTGGAAGCACCTTCATGTTACATTCATTTCAGTTGGAATGTCAAAGTGGGGGAGGGTGAAATAATCACTGGAAGAAAGGCTCAGAGACATTTTTTTCTTTTCAGATTCTATCAAAGCGACCCTGAATAAAAGGAACTCGGAATCAGAATCATTATGAGCTGTGTCGTCCATGTGTGCACAAAAACACAAGAAAAAGTTTCCAAGAGCTTTGATATATGCTTTTCATAAGTTTAGGGTCAGTAATATCAAACATACATTCGACTTTGTTCTTGATTAAACATCTATTTAGATTGTCTTAATTTAAGCCAACAACGTTTTGTCTTCTCATATAGTGATTATGCAGTCCATCCAAGCTGGTTAGCACTATCTCTACATTTACTAATGACCATGCCATAACAACAAATAAATAATGCTTTTCAAATGCAGTTAGTGATACCATTTAAAGCGAGTGAAAATGTGCGCCACAAATGACCGAGTGTGTGTGGTAAAAGACGCGGCAGTGAAATCTGCTGTCTTCACCTGCACAAAACGCACCCAAGGCCAAAAAGCCTTGTTTTTTCTTGAAGGAAAATGATGGATATGATGTCCTGACAGGCTGGAATTAGTGCAACAAACACAATAATTTACCATTATGGCTTCTCTAAAACTCGATCTAAAACGCTCTGTCTCTCACTACTGCTCGAACTACATCAACACCCAACAATGAGAAAGCGGCCGCGAGTTCGTGCAGTTTGGCCGCGAGTTTGGAGTTCGTGCGGATTATACGCCAAAAAGTGCGCATCATATGCACGCAAAAAAACGCGTACCATATACACTTCAAAAACTTTTTGCCGTATGAATGGCACGAGAAATGACATTCGTGCTATAAATACGAACTTTCATGAGATCAGGCTCACGCCCCGTTTACACGATGGGAAAACACAGATATTTCTCTGCGTTTTGCCCTCTCATTTACACGAAAACGCAGTTTTTATCACTGAAAACGATTATTTCTAAAAACTTCGGGCAAAGTGGAGATTTTTGAAAACGCCGGATATTTGTTGTCGTGTGAACTGGGAGAAACGGCGTTTTAGGTTCTCTCTTGTCGATTCTGAGGATTCTGATTGGCTTACATGGCTTTATCCTTAACCCCTACACTGCCTCCGATAGGTTTGGCATAGTTATGATGGCGCTCGACAGCGTATTTATGCGATGTATGAACAATGTTATTTTTGAAAACGGAGAGGGGGAATATTTGTTTTTCTAAATACCCGGCTTTGTTTAAACGTGGCCTCAGATTCCCGCCAGTCGTCTCTGTGGTCACTGTCATTATGAGCTAATTTGCATCAGCTGTGTGTCAATAATCATCTTGTTTGAGTCACTATTTAAGTTCTCCCTTCACAGTATGTCATTGTTTGCTTTACCGTTCAAGTTAAATGTGTGTCTCTGCCCTGTATTGGTTATTGCCCGTTTGGATTTAACTAAGTAAAATTATTATTATTATTATAAAATTATTTTCTTCTGAATCTTCGTCTGTCTGTTTGCTGGCTACAAAAATACCTTTGTGTTGTGACAAGGAGAGCTAAACAAACTAGGAGTATTCTTAATTTTAGAAATAAATGGATTTGGTTATTCATTTGTACATCCATCTGTCCCAGTTACTGCGGGAAACCCTCAGGCAATCATGTCTTCTGATCATTGTTTGAATCCATGTGCTCTGGATTTCTGCTTCATTTTTATTTATTCAGTTTATTTGTTTGTTTATTTGGATCTATTGAACTGATGGGATTTCTTTTTCAAGTTCTTATTTGGTGTATAGTTAATTAAATCTATAGGGAAGTCAACAAATTACGTTCTGCACATGTAGAACCAGACACTAAAATATTATAGTTTCTTATGAATATAAGAACAAAGATCACTGTGATTGTGTATGAACAGGATTGTTACTATTGGCATTTACGTTGAATTCAAGCAGGGTGGTTTCTTGTCTGTGTTTGTTAAAATTTTTATGTTTTGTTTGACTATAATGACAGATTATTGAGATGTGCCACTGCCTTCAAGCAATGGAAGCTATTTCACTCAAATTACAGGTATCTTTACTAGGAATTTTGTGCTTGACCACACACTGAGCACACTCTTTTGATTATTTTGGCAAGGGTGTGCATGCTTAATTTCAGAGAGCAATGGGGGAGGAGAAGGTTTCTGACCATTTCCAGTCTTGATCCAATTTAGCAGAAAAGTCAACCAATCAGTTGAAAAATCACAAGGGGCTTGTATATCTAAGGAAATCAATCACCAGTGACATACTAGCAGTTTATAGTTTTCCAAAAAAATGGATAATGCTTTATGATTCACTAATTTTGCACCATTACTCACTTGTATAATATTCTTTGGATGTAGAGTCACCTAAATGAATAAATCTAAATGAAACTGTTAGTGTGACTTAAATGTAAAAGAGCTCATTTAATACAGAATGGGCAAAGGCTTTTCAGTCAATCACAATGACAGTATTCCTTAAAGGACCCACCAGAAAATCAATACAAATCCACACCAACACAATTCATTTATCAATGGTGATGCATGACACAAAAGCTAGTGAGTACTTTGGGATTAATCCACCATCATCAATACCATCCACACATCCAGTGTCGACAGTGAGTTATCTAAACATACTTAAAGAATGTGCTTCCTTTTTCTTTCCTCACGACCACAAAATTGAATGTATTTAAAACATTGGCGTGGACTGCAGACAGACCTGAAAAACCTTTTGTTTTGGTTTCTGTAGAGAATAAAATAAATCTTACAAATCATTTGTGTGTGCATACTGTAAGCCACTTACTCTCTTGCTCTTAGCTCCAAAAATAAAATAAATGTGAGCTACTTGTTTTATTAAATCATTCATGTATATGGTGGTAGTGTGGTGATGGCAGGGTAAGACACATGATTTTGTGTGTGTGACCCGGGTTCGAATACAGTGCGAGACACCAATGTGTCCCTGAGCAAGACACTAAACCCCTAGTTGCTCCAGAGGCGTGCGACCTCTGACATATATAGCAATTGTAAGTCGCTTTGGATAAAAGCGTCAGCCAAATGAATAAATGTAAATGTATAGAAACTTGTTTCTGCCACGTAATAAAAAACAAAAAACAAAAAAAAAACAAATGAAAGGATAGTTGCAACTTTATCTTAAGAGTTAATATCTCACAATGTTGAGTTATTTTCTCATAATTGCAATATAAACACATAATTTCAAGTTATACATTCCAATTCTAAGGGGTAAAAACCAGCACAGTCTCATCCCAATTCGTCATATAACTGACGTTTTGGGACGTCTTTTGACCATTCGTCAATATACGACTATTTAGGGCCCCCTTAAACGTCGGTAGATGACGTTATGGGATCCTAACTCTACCCCATACCTAAACCTAACCCTAAACCCAACTCGTCACCTAACTGACGTTAAAGGTAAAGCGTCAGTTGTATGACGACCCGGGTGATCATCTACCAACGTTTAAGGGGGCCCTAAATAGTCGTATATTGACGAATGGTCAAAAGACGTCCCAAAACGTCAGTTATATGACGAATTGGGATGAGACTGTGTTGTAAAAACACCTTTTTTTTCTCAAAATTTAAGAGTTTATATGACGCAATTCTGAGAAAACAAGTCATAATTGTGCGATCTACACTCACAATTGAGAGAAAAAGTCAGAATTGTGAGATAAAAAGTCACAATTACATTTTTTTATTCAGTGGCAGAAACCATCACGATCAGGTGATGATGATGTGGATTATGAAAAAGGTATAACAAATATTGCATAAATATTAATTAATTCAATCAAATTGTCTCAAAATACTAAATTACAAAGAATAAATATTATAGAACAAAAAAAATTGCATTAGTTTTACTGGGATGGAGGAAATTACATTTTTAGGTGTCTGGACACCTTTGACTCGAGAAGATAACAAGTGTGACTCCGAAACGAAGAGCACTTGCGGGTTAATTGAGTTGTGCATGCGTTTTAGGTCTTGTCCACATGGACACAGGGCATTTTATATAACCAGAGTTTTTCCTCCTGCGTTTTGAAAAAATACTGTCCACATGAAAACGCAAAACACGCTATCAAGCAATGTCAGGAGCATGCCACACCAAGCCCTAACCGATATAACCCTAACCGTAAAGCCACGTTGGCCAGTCAGAAGCCTAACAAAAGTTTGGTTCCGGTAGGCGGATAATGGCACAGCGCGGCACACATTCTGACGTCGCAAAGCCAAAACCCACGGTTTTACTGTCTACACAACATCACTGCTGGCATTTCCTACCCTATCTCATGACCAATTCTTACGAATTTAACAAATGATTAAAAAGTGTCTAATTCATACTAATTCGATACGACCTCACTCCTACGAATTCGTACGATTTGCCTAAACCCACGTGATGGGTAGGTTTAAGCACGGGGTAAGGGGTAGGTCATTCGTATCGAATTCATACGAATTGGCCAATTCGTAAAATATGTACGATTTAGCAAAATCGTACTAATTCGTATGAGTGAGGGTGTATGAATTGTTACGAATTAGCCACCCTGTAAAATTCCAGCTGAGATCAGGCTGGCATTTATGAAAATCCTCACCATGGCAGGGGTTTTCAAAAATCACATCCCTGTTAATTAATATATGTATGTATGTATTTAGATTTATGTATTTATTTATGTTGTTGTTATTATTATTTTCTTTATTTTTTATACATTTTTAATTTTTTGAGTCCATGGTTTGGAACCATGTTGTATCACTCTCTGAGTAAGGTATTATTTTGGCTGGCTGATTTAGTTTTAGATTTAGATATTTAGATATTTAGATAAATAGCAGCTGTCATGGTAATACTCTGTGACAGGGTGGCAACACATTCCCATACACATTAATTCATTACTCACTTACTATAAAAAACTAACTAGCACCTTAATAAGGAAAGACATATTAGCCAATCCAGCACAGTTCAGGCTGATGGCCAGTCTATGCCCGTCAGCTAAACACAAGTTCAATCAGCATCTCACACAGTATGCAACACAATGACAGTAGGCAACATTCAGAGAAGATGTACCACTAGAAAACAAAGAAGCCAAATTGTGTCCAGCCTCCTTCTATTACCAAAGCATGACAACACAGCGAGGGAGCGAGCACCATGCTGACAGGACAGGTCACACCGATCCAGCAGTTTATCTGTGGTTTCAGCGTTAAGGGAAGCAGACGAGGGGTGGGGAAGCGGGTTGTTTGTCCCACAGCAATGACAACCCAATGAGACTGAAGCCTACAGGGGGTGACAACAAAACTGCAGCCATGCTCTCCTCATACTAACTCGATGCATTTCACAGACTCATTAGACGTAATAAGATGGAAGATATGATGTATATGGTTGTATAGTTATTGTGATGCAAGTTACTCTATGATAAAACAAGCTGATAGTTTAAAATTAAAATGACCAGATGCATAAAACAACCCTATACAAAATATTATTTATTCATTCCCTATTTAAAAACTCATCAATGCTTAACAAAAAAGTCGTTTTTTTCAAAATACAGTATATAAAGTTTGTAAATTCACATATTATGACAGAGAACATATTATGCATGACTGTTCAAAAGTTTTTTTTTTAAAGAACAATGACTAATTTAATTTGTCAAAGGTGACAGTACTGGTACAAAAGATTTACATTTCAAATAAATGCTGTGCTTTTTAACTTTCTATTCATCAAATAATTCAGAAAAAAACGTATTTCACAGTTTCGACAAAACGATCAAGGAGCACAACTGTTCAAACACAGGCTCAGTGGAAAAACTAACCTTTGGCAACATTTTTGTAAAACACCAAATACGTACCAATAAATACTGTATATATCATTGCAGTTTCCAACAAAAATGAACACTAGAGGCAGTAAAACAGCAATCACTTTTAATTGTTTTTACTTTTAAAGGTGCCGTACTCTCTTGCATTGGCAAATCATAACATTTGAAATTTTTACAGGAAAAAAATTGCTCTTACAACAACAATTTATTGCTATTTATTAACAACATAAATGCATTTAAACAAGTCGTGTGTCCGCGCGCATTTCTTTAAAAAGAAACATTCTCTTTTTAGAAGTTGGTCATTAATAAACTTGATTCTTGAAGTTTGTTAAGATGGTGAGTATACAACAATTGCTTGTAAATGGTAAACAACCGAAACAACCAAGAAAACAGCTCCCGATATTGTCTTTTCAGTCATACTTCGATTTGTTTACAAGACAGCAAACATAAAAAAGTAGGCCTAGGTTTGATTTTGGCATGTAGGCTATTACATAAACTAAAAGAAAAGCTTATATTCTGACTAGCTTGCTCATTTTATACAGTATATATACAGTATATATATATACACTCACCGGCCACTTCATTAGGTACCCCATGCTAGTAACGGGTTGGACCCCTTTTGCCTTCAGAACTGCCTGAATTCTTCGTGGCATAGATTCAACAAGGTGCTGGAAGCATTCCTCAGGGAGTTTGGTCCATATTGACATGATGGCATCACACAGTTGCCGCAGATTTGTCGGCTGCACATCCATGATGCGAATCTCCCATTCCACCACATCCCAAAGATGCTCATCTAGATTGAGATCTGGTGACTGTGGAGGCCATTTGAGTACAGCGAACTCATTGTCATGTTCAAGAAACCAGTCTGAGATGATTCCAGCTTTATGACATGGCGCATTATCCTGCTGAAAGTAGCCATCAGAAGTTGGGTACATTGTGGTCATAAAGGGATGGACATGGTCAGCAACAATACTCAGGTAGGCTGTGGCGTTGCAACGATGCTCAATTGGTACCAAGGGGCCCAAAGAGTGCCAAGAAATATTCCCCACACCATGACACCACCACCACCAGCCTGAACCGTTGATACAAGGCAGGATGGATCCATGCTTTCATGTTGTAGACGCCAAATTCTGACCCTACCATCCGAATGTCGCAGCAGAAATCGAGACTCATCAGACCAGGCAACGTTTTTCCAATCTTCTATTGTCCAATTTCGATGAGCTTGTGCAAATTGTAGCCTCAGTTTCCTGTTCTTAGCTGAAAGGAGTGGCACCCGGTGTGGTCTTCTGCTGCTGTAGCCCATCTGCCTCAAAGTTCAACGTACTGTGCGTTCAGAGATGCTCTTCTGCCCACCTTGGTTGTAACGGGTGGTTATTTGAGTCACTGTTGCCCTTCTATCAGCTTGAACCAGTCTGGCCATTCTCCTCTGACCTCTGGCATCAACAAGGCATTTCCGCCCACAGAACTGCCGCTCACTGGATGTTTTTCTTTTCGGACCATTCTCTGTAAACCCTAGAGATGGTTGTGCGTGAAAATCCCAGTAGATTAGCAGTTTCTGAAATACTCAGACCAGCCCTTCTGGCACCAACAATCAGTGCCACGTTCAAAGTCACTCAAATCACCTTTATTCCCCATACTGATGCTCGGTTTGAACTGCAGGAGATTGTCTTGACCATGTCTACATGCCTAAATGCACTGAGTTGCCGCAATGTGATTGAATGCTTAGAAATTAAGTGTTAACGAGCAGTTGGACAGGTGTACCTAATAAAGTGGCCGGTGAGTGTATATATATATATATATATATATATATATATATATATATACATAGTTTATAAACTATATACATAGTTTTACCCAAACTGAAGTTTAAATGGCTAAATCTTGTATAAATATGTTTGAGTCTTTTTTTAGGGATGCACCGAAATAAAAATTCTTGGCCGAAACCGAAAACCGAAAAAGAGGAAACCAAGGCCGAAAACCGAAACACCAAAGAAATTATGCCAATTATTAGTATCATTGCATTTGTGGCTATGACTGTGTACAAACTTTACTAAAATCAAGGTATTGCAATTGCATAAATTAATATACAATTATACAAACTTCTCATCACAACAGCACCCAGTTTGCACGTCTAAATTAATTACATTTTAAAAATTAAAAAAGCCTTTTTAAATGGACTGCTGCTTACGTGATGCCCTTCCTCGCGGTGTAAATGAATGCACTCATTGATTAACATGCAAGCCGAAACAGATACGCGCTACTCACGCTTGCGGCGCCGCGAATCCCACGATCAGCTCCGGTTGCCGTTTCGTGTGTAGTAGCCTAAATAAGGGGTTAAAGGACCATCACACTTTTTCTGTCAGTGGTATAGAGTACCGGCTACATGCGAGAAGTAGCGGTACGCAACTAATGTGCAGGTACGCTTAAGAGTAAAATGTAGAAGTGCCGGTACTGCGTACCGGTTAGTACCGCCCACTTCGAGCACTAGTCACGATAAAAGAACTCAAAAACAAGCTAAAATGCAAACACAATAAAAACAACGCGATACGATTCGTCAATTTTATGTCACATTAAGTCGTGATGGAGAATTAAGATTTTAGCTCCTCTCACAAACACACAACGTAATAAAACATTGCATATTCACATTGAAAAAAATAAAATAAAAAAATAAATGTGCTTTTAGCTTCGACTCACTAGACATTTCACTTTGAAACTGTCACTAAATGTGCACAACGCAGTGTATTTCGCATCTTGTGAAAATGTTGCCACATGTACTTTTTTTTTTTCTAATGAGCCTGGCCTGGGTTTTTAACATTACATTGATAATAGTAAGAAATGTTTCTTAAGCACAAAATTAAAATATTGAGTGATGTCTGAAGGATCATGTGACACTGAAGACTGGAGTGATGGCTGCTGAAAAAAATCAGTTTTGTCATCACTGTAATGAATTACATTTCTGTAATGACAGCTTTGTGAGTGATTGACTTGGTAATAGACATGATAATTTCGAAATGTTTGGTCTTAGCGGATTGAATGTGAGCAAGCAAGCTGCTGCTGTACATTATAGCATACACGCATTACCCGTAGCAGATCAATACAGGTGGAACTGGGGAAGGTGGAGGGTTTCTGAAAGTGCTCTGCACTGCTACAACTAATGCTGACAAAGTATTGAAGGCTGAGCAGTGAGCTCATTGGCTACTGATAGAACAGGAACCAATCAGCTGTGCTCTATAGAGGATTATGTGATTGCAAGCAGACTGAGTTAAGGACCAATCAGCTTTTGCCATCTAGAAATTCATGACAGAACGTAGAATTTCACAATAAGCCTATATTAAAATAGAAAACAGCTATTTTAAGTCGAAATTATATGTTTACAATATGTCTGTTTTTAACAAAAAATGCTGCCTTTCTAAACATAAGAGATTTAAAAAAACAAACATAATTACATAATTATACACATACTGTATGGACATGTCTATTATTAGTAATATATACCTATATAATATTAATCAGTGTATTTTGGTTATTCACATTAATTACATTAAGAGTACACATAGTACATACAGTAGATGCTGATGCCTGTGTGTGGTGCCAGTGAATAAGCAGACCACAAATGAAAATAATAAATGTGAGCAGCACATAAAAACAATTTTATAATGCTGCTGCAATCTGTGTAACTGAACAATGCAAATTATTAAATGACATATGTCAGATACAATCTATGTGGATGAATGCTGCGTGTGAATTTTTGAGCATAGTGTCTGCTGGCATTTATTCTCGCCTGAGACTGAATGTGAAGTGAACTGTGTGTGAATTGTAAGTGCTTTTAATTAAGTCAGAGCTGTCACAGTGTAAAGGTGAAGCTATAACTCTTCTTTTATAATGACTGAACTGTGAGCTGGTGTTTTCAGTTAATTGTCTGAGTTATCTTGTTTCTTTTTATCATTGATATGCTCCGTCAATCTGTCTCTTTCATTCTTTCCCTGTCTTCAAATCTCCTGTCTTCCCCTTCATCTCCCAATCTTTCATGTGGCCATGTGAAGACTTTGAAGTACCCTGTCCTTCTCTCAACTTATCTGTCATTCTGGCCCTGTATTTTACCATTTCTGTTTTTAAATCTTTTTTTCAAAAATCTTATTCTGATGATAGTCATTGGGATCATCTTTAATGAGAGTTTTAACCAAAGCAATTTTTCAGCAATGAATACAACATCATCACACATAGTCAAATCTATTCAGTAAATGTTCTATGCATGTATGTGTGGGAGCAGAGTAGGCCCTAACTTTCACCATATGTTATTTCTGTCACTGATTTGTAGAATGCAATCTTTGGATGTCAGTATTCTCCTTTCTGGCTCCACACATGCACATTCACACCATCTCCTCAATCCCTTCGATCGGCTCCAACATGAGCATCCTCTGTGACTGCCTCGCTCTGTTGACCACCATTGACGCTTCATTGGCCTGTGGTTTCCATGGTAACTGTCTCTAGGCCTCCTTTGGTATTGGTGGGAGGGAATGGGAGAGTGTCAGGGGCAATATATCTGGGAGTGCAAGAAACCAGTTAGACATTTGGACCCAGAGGTGACTCTTTCTAGGAGTTGCAAGAGCAAATCCATGGCTGATGGCTTTCTTTGGTAGGGATGTTTCTGCCTTGACTATGGTTTCAGGGAAGAAATAGAGAGAGAGAGAGAGAGAGAGAGAGAGAGAGAGAGAGAGAGAGAGAGAGAGAGAGAGAGAGAGAGAGAGAGAGAGAGAGAGAGAGAGAGAGAGAGAGGGAGTGTGAGGGAGATATTTGACATTGAAAAATTCCTTTATTAATTCAATAATAATATTTGGGGTCGATGTTGTTGTTTTAAACATCGTAAGAAACACACATATATTTTCCCATCATTAACACAAACTTCCAACTCCAAACCTTCACTAACTGCATCAAGTTTTTCAGCTCGATATCATTCCATAAATGTATGAATCTCAGTTTCTGATGCATTACAAATAGGACAACCCTCCCCAACTAAAGGTTTCAGTAGTGATATGTGTCTGTTTGTGGCTAAAACTCCATGTACAGTTCTCCACTGCATATCTCCCACTCTATTTTCAATGGGTTTTTTGTACAGGGTCCACCAGCTACCTTTCGGGGAAGAGCCTGACCCCAACACTAAAGTCCATTTGCTTTCTCTTTGATCTATAAGGTTTTGATAGTTCATAGTTTCAACACATGCTGTATATAAAGTTATTTTTGATAAATCATTGAGCAACCCCATTTCTGGAATATCCAATGATAGCAGTTTTGCAGGATCTTCCTCTTGATAATGCTTTTTCATCAAAATGTCAAATTCCAGAAAAGAATATGGCTCTGTATCATCTCCTATACAAGACTCTTTGAGAAATGATTTAGCTGAAGAAGGAAGTGCAGCTTCTAAGTCTTCTAGCAATCGTTTGGCAAGACACACAGACCTGAAACCTTTTTGAGCAAGTTCTTCAGCTTCAGTCAACCCATCTCCTTTTCTTACATCCCAAAACATGGATATTCCAGCAAAAAAACTAATTTGACCTTAAGAGTTTTGAATCTCAACAGGAAAAAGAAGATTGAAAGAAAAGAGATGTGTTATACACACACAGACCTGGTTTTGACACTCTCTTGAAACAGAAAACAGCAAATTAAAAATATTGAAGTGAAAAGGTATGGGTCATGGTGAATAGCTGTTTATCTAGGCCCATTTGTCCAGCCTTGCATACAAGAGTACATGTTAGTTCCATCCATCCATGATGCTGGTGATATAGTACTGTAGATGCTGAATAGCCTGCAGTCGGAAAGCTGTCCCCCTGAACTTGAATATCTACCAGTCCCGGTCCCCTTCTTGAACAGGAAGATAGACAGCAGCTCTCAGCCAATGCTGACCAGACCATAAAAAAAATCAACAAGTCTCTTTTGAATTTCTTGGATTAACATCACTGGTGGATCCATTAATTTATGCCAAAGCATTGAGGCAATGATATTGTTCAGAGAGTGATTATGATAGGGCCTGATAGCACCTAATGGAGCCATTATGGGAGGGTCTTTGTCTTTCTCAGGTGTGAAAAGTAGTAATATTAATGAGATCATGCCCCTTCGCATAAAGCTTTCTTACACAAAACACGTCATACAAATTTTAAAAGACTTTATTGTCTTATCTGAATGAGTAGTGGATGATTTTAACATAGTTTTGGAGCAAATACTCTATGCTATGAGAT
The DNA here is from genome assembly GCA_030378365.1 of Hybognathus amarus. Taxonomy (NCBI): domain Eukaryota; kingdom Metazoa; phylum Chordata; class Actinopteri; order Cypriniformes; family Leuciscidae; genus Hybognathus; species Hybognathus amarus. The sequence continues at coordinate 55,069 of JAQIUQ010006921.1, read as the reverse complement.
ACAATTTTCAAAAATCGTGTGAAGAAATAATTAGTATGGGTTTCATGACCTTATTTCAGAGACAAAATTGTTGTTTTTTCACAAACCATGCATAAATGTATCTCAAAACTACAAACTTTTACATACATGCTGCTGACATATTATTGTAGCAGAGTTTGTGCTGAATACAGTGTAATAAGATGTCACATGAAAATGTCATGAAAAGTAACAGAAATAAACAAATGTCAGAGCATGTCAGAATACCTCCAGGACTAAGAAAACACATCAGTCCCCAGAGGTTTAAAGAAAACTACTTCTAATTTAGTAGGAAAAGCATAAATGGCAGTAAGTCAAGCCGGAGCCTTCTTGCACACAATGGCAGTGCTACATGTACAAGCATATCAGGCTGACCTACTGGGGGATTTGTACAGAAGTAAGGGAGTTAAGCCCGATGGAGTTTGAGAACTTCACTGGGCCACAGATTGATATCTCATTGATCTCTATGCTATGAAGGAGACCGCCAGAGCAATTGGGTGGTCTATGGCAGCTGTGGTGGCCACTGAGAGACACATCTGGCTCAATTTGATGGAGATCGAGGAGATAGATACAGTTTTTTTCTTGATCTTATCAATCCTTCTGGTTTCTTAAATGACAATGTTATTTCGGTTTTCGAGAGTCTCCAGGAGGCCGAATTACAGTAAAAGGCGGTTAAAAAATCTCTCCCTTGTTATATCAACCCCACTGTGGCTTCTGGGTGTGAGCAGCCCAGTCGTCTAGTTTCTCATAAGCACCAAAGCAGCCAAAGCTTTCGAAGCAGAAGCCGGTTCCGAGGGTCATTTTTCACGCTGAGATGGCTTTGGTCCAAAAGAAATAGCGATCCTTAGGGGATTGTTCTGTTCAGCGATCTCCTCAGGGAGCATCTGGTGCAGCATCAACTCGACATTGTGTCAGACTTGCGCCCTCTGAGAGGGGTTCGAAAACAGTCAGTTCAGGTAGTTCCTACCAGTATGCTTCAGGTCTCCGAAGGGAACCAGGAACTGGTTCCCTTGGTAGATTTTCTGGCAGTGCGGAAGCTACTGCCAAACATATCTCTACGGGTCCTGCAGTTAGTAGCAAGAGGCAGATTCCAGTTTGGTTCTTGTCCTCCAGGCTACTACGGGGTGTTGCTCACGTGAGTGCATCCTGAGCAGGCTCTGGTAATGGAGCAAGAGGTAAAGGCTCGGTTAACAAAGAAAGCTATAGAGCAGATGTACGCACCCGAAGCGTCGGATCTTTACAGCTGTTATCTTAGTGTGCGGTGCTGGAAAACAAGATGCTGACACTCAAACAGTCCGTGACTCAAACCAGATCCAATGATTGGGTTGTCACACTATCTCCATCCTCCCTCGGCACAGGAGGGTCCTGAAGGTTTCTTTCAGGGGCAAAGAACACCAGTTTCAGGCACTTCCTTTTGGTCTAGTTGTGGCTTCACGAATGCTTTGCTGCATACCTCGGTTGTAACGAGTGGCTATTTCAGTCAAAGCCAACATAAAAAAATATAAAAAAAATAAAAGCCAAACAAGCAAAATCGGCCAACTAGCACATACATTCTGCAGTTGAGGAAATACCTTTCCATACCTGCAGGAGGCAGTATTCAGTAGCTGTGTCTCAATGTGAAGGGTGCATCCTTCGAAGGCCACAGAAGTTCCAGCGTGCAAAGTTCCAAACTGAATGTCAGAATGGGAAAGAATGGTGATTTAAGCAATTGAGTGTGGCATGGTTGTTGGTGCCAGACATGCCGGTCTGAGTTTTTCGCAATCTGCTCAGTTACTGGGATTTTCACGCACAACCATTTCAAGGGTTTACAAAGAATGGTGTGAAAAGGGAAAAAAAATCTTCAGTATGCGGCAGTCCTGTGGGCGAAAATGCCTTGTTGATGCTTGAAGTCAGAGGAGAATGGGCAGACTGGTTCAAGCTGATTGAAGAGCAACTTTGACTGAAATAGCCACTCGTTACAACCGAGGTATGCAGCAAAGCATTTGTGAAGCCACAACATGCACAACCTTGAGGCAGATAAGAACAGCAGCAGAAGGGGTGGTGATGGTGCACTGGATAGACACATGCCTTTAGTGTGTTAGAGACCCGGAATAGAAGTAATTAATGTAAGACCCCACTGGGTACCATTCATCTCCACTACAAATAGGACAAATAGGCTACAATTTGCAGAGCTCACCAAAATTGGACAGTTGAAGACTGAAAAAATGTTGTCTGGTCTGATCAGTCTTCGATTTCTGTTGAGACATTCAGATGGTAGAGACAGAATTTGGCGTAAACAAAATGAGAACGTGGATCCATCATGCCTTGTTACCTCTGTGCAGGCTGGTGGTGGTGGTCTAATGGTGTGGGGGATGTTTCTTGGCACACTTTAGGCCCCTTAGTGCCAACAGTATATACAGTATATATGTATATATATATATATATATAGCTAGCATAGTCATATATATATATATATATATATATATATATATATATATATATAAATTATTTCAAGAAGAGAAAACAGCCTGTTCATCCTGTTCCTACTCTCCTGGCCTCTGCTCTCCTGTCTTCCCAAATCAAGTCCAAAAACTAATCCTCTCGATCTCTCCTTCTTTGTGGTGCTGCTGCTGGTAATGGTGCTGATGCTGGTGCTCCTGCTGCTGGCTCATCCTCTTCTTGGTCACACACTGCTGAACTCGGCTCTGGTCTGTCAGAAATGGAGGTGGTGTGCCTCTGTCCCAACATCTTATCCATGAGGAAAAACCAGGGCCAAGTTTCAGCAGTGGGTTTCCAACTCACCCTCAGCTGTCCCAGGACATCTTGAAATCCTAAGGCAGAGCAAATAAAGCATGCCTGTTAACAACAACAGCACAATACATTTAAACAAAGACCTGTCAAACTTTCTTACTTATATAGTCCTGCATGGCAGTCACCTGAATCTGAATCCTTTCATTGTCACATCACTAACAACAAATGTGTCGTAATGAGTGAAATTATTAAGAGCATGCTCCAGACAGTAAAGATCCGAACACAATGCGAGCCAGACTACCTCCAGATGGTCAGGCAGATCCGATCACAACGTATTTATACCTTGCATTAACATGCCTTTTTTATTATCCGGATAACTTATCTGGATACAGATCGCATTATAATACCAGGTGTAGGGTCTCAGAGACGAGACCGGCGAGAAACTTCACGAGACCGGCGAAGATGCCTCCACAGGGCAGAGAGATACCATACCGTCTATGGGAGATACGCTGCATGATTGACAGCTTTGACAGCAAATGGAAATACGTGGAAAACAGATGACATGATTTCACAACTTTTCATTGGTCATTTAGATAATGTGAAGCATGCTGTATATGGAAATGAACCTGGACATTCTATACGTGAAAAAATCTCAAAATCTCCAAAATGGACATACACGGTTTTCATTCGGACAGCGACAATATACTCATTCTGAAATACTGGCATGCCAAACAAGTACCACAAGATTTCAAAGATGTGACGATCACCACTCATTATAAGAACAAAGGCGATCATGGTGACTGTAACAATTATCAAGGTAATTCATTGCTGTCTGTCAGTGGCAAAGTACTTGTTCGTATCCTACTGAAACATTTGCTGGAAATCACTGAAGATCCAGAATCGCAGTGTGGGTTCCAACCACTGATATGATCGTTGCTGTCTGACAACTACAAGAGAAGTCACGAAAGCAGCGGCAATGGCTTTACATAGCTTTTGTAGACCTAACAAAAGCTTTTGACTACTATATGTGGAGTACAGTAGTCAAAAGTAGTTCTCTTTTCCCTTGTCCTTGGGAAAGCTTTCTGTCCACCTACTCTATTCTTACTGATTCAGTCATTTCATGATGTTATGCTGGGTTGGGTGAAGTTTGACGGTGAGCTGTCTGGTACATTTCCCATCAAACAAGGTCTAAAACAAGGCTTTATGTGCGTCATCTCTGCATCAGCTTAAAATACTGATATGTCGATTTGCCAAATCATGTGACAAATTTGAACTCACCATTAGCCTGAAAAAGACTGTTAAAATGTCACTGGCCCATGATACTCACCTTCCCCTATTTGGGTTCTACAATGACCCCAAAAAATGCAACACTTGATCTCGATTTGGTCCCAGACTTGATAAAACAGCTTCTAACTTCAGAAGACTCACTGAAAAGTTTGGCGGAATGGACTCCTGCCTGTCTGAACTAAAGTCAGAATCTATGAAGCCTGTGTCCTGAGTATTCTCCTCTATGGAGCAGAAATCTGGCCAACCCATCGCCAACAAGAAAAGTAGACTAGAAACCTACGGCTCATCATAGGAAAAACCTGGGAAGACAAGATGAGAAACAAGGAAGTCTTTAAAATAACTATGTAATTCAGAACCTCTATCATCAAGGCTCAAATTAATTTGCTCAAATGGACAGGACATGCAAACAGAATGACACCATCTCATATCCCACACTCTATCCTCCATGGCATTCTGGAAGAGGGAACTCGTCATACTGTTTGACCAAAGCTTCGCTTTAAAGATGTAGACAAACAAGATCTTGTAGACTTTGGCATTCAACCCAAATTCTTGACCGTAGCATCAATGAATCGGGATCAGTTTAGGGGCTCAACTTCACAAAGAAAGACAACTAGACCACGCCAACAACCTTCTAATGTTGAGGGAAAGACAATTGAAGTTAACCAGCATGGACTAATTTGAACGACTCAAGCATTGTCATTCTTAATAGACTGCATGTCCAATCCAGTCTCTCAAAAGAAACTGGAACTGGACTGGGGATACAACCACAAGTAAGCAGGTGACTCCTTTTGATATCTCAATTTTCACTTCTACATTTCAGATGGCATGTCATACATAGCAACATGCATGTTTACTGCTTAAGCATTTAGGGTATTGACAGCATGCTTGTTGCTATGGCTGATGTGGGTTTTGGCAACATAGCACGCTTAGGCCTTCCAGGAAAGGGCAGCATACTTGTTGCTTAAGGCTTCCGGTATTGTTGGTAACTTGCTTTTGCTCAAGCTTTTTTAGGTTTTGGCAACATGTTGTTGACATGATCTCCAGGCTCTCCTTATGTACTTCCATATCACACTAGTGATGATGTCATAGGCTGTTGCTGGCCAATAGGATTGTCATGATTAGATAAGCATTTCAGACACCGGTTCACATGAATGCTTTCCCCAAGTGTCACTGACACAGTGCAGTTCCCTTTCGAAAGGATAATGTTGATTTTGTGTGAATGAATTGTCAAAACGCATACAACGTTTTCAGTTTTTAAAAGGTGTATTGTAAACTGCCCCTAAAATTGAAGCATGTGGGACGATTTTCACCATATCTAATTATTAGGTGGATTGTCGCCCTCAATGTTTCTCAATATACTCATGGTTATCATGGTTACGCCTTAAACGAGGGTAAACAGACAACTATGTGACAAAAACCATTGTTCCCAGATGTGGAAAGATATCAAAGTTGATTATTCTCTGCAGTTGGCTCTGGAGTAAAGGTTGAGAGTAAAATCATTATCCTCTATGCTGTTCCAGCCAAATCTGGAGAAACACTAAAGCCCTCTCAAGTCACTTTTGCTTTCATCTAAACTGATCTAGTTTTGCTTAGTCTCAGAGCTTTCAAAACTAAAGCAACAGTTCTCAAAGCCTTAGAAAAATGAGAAAGAGGAAACTGGTGAAGAATAAATGGCAACAGAACGCTTAGAGGAATGTCAGTGTCAACAGTGGTGAGCAAAGCTGATCTGTGCTGAGCAAAGCAGCCTCAGAGTTGTGTTTGCCTCACATAATGATTTTGCGGGACGGAGCAGCGTGTGTCAGTAATGCTGTAATTTTGAATGAGAAAAGCTTTTAATCCTAAAACTTACTATCTGGGCTTTGACCTATGTTCATCAGAAACTTAATGAGTTGCTTCAGTAGCCAGAAATAAGCATTTCTGATACAGTCTTGTCACATTGCTTAATTCATTGAATCATGTCACAGATTACACATGAAACCAGATCATGGTCCATATTCAGTTCTGCACACACTGAATGTTACTTATGATTTATTTATTTTAAATGTATTAGTTCATAATTATATTTGACATTTTTGTTTATAAATGTTATTCATATTTTTCATCATATTTCTTTTATTTGTTTTCACTCAAAATTGTAACATTTATTTTAACACACATTTTTTTGCCAGCCTGTGATTAATATTCCCTTCAGATATTTCTTTATTTCATACTGCTGTATTCTACATTAAAACTAATACAATACTACAGCAACAGATTAGTGTTGAATTTACTAATTTAATTCCATATTTCCTCATATTTTGTAAAAAGTGGTGTTTCAGATCACCAGTGTTCTCATTTCCATATGATAATAATGATTATGTCAAAGGGGTTTGCATGACTAATACATTATCCTGGATTATTATACCAGCAAAACTGACTGGATATGCTTAAGCTTGTCAGGAAAGAGTTCAGGGAGTGAGTGGAACATACATGAAGAAATAAATATGTTACATTCAACATTTAGAGAATTTTGGACTAGAGGGGCATTGTGCTTCTTTCACCACCTTATATATATAATGTCCACTGCAGTGGACAGATGTGTAACTTTCACAAAATATATATTTTGTAAAAAGTATAAAAAGATGTCTTTCTTACTAAGTTCTACTTAGAGCAAGTAGTCAAAATCTGATTAGTGACTCCAGATATGAGCTTGAGACACTGACAACTTTACGTGTGATATGAACAAGACTTTATTAACTAAACTAAACTTTTAAACTACTCTAACATACACGTACATACAGTACATACAGTTTACCAAAGTAAAGAGAGCTGAATCAGAATACAGGAAAGCAAGAAGTTATAGCCTCTTTGATGTTCAGAAGATCAACAGCCTGAGCAAATCATCAGTTTAGTTCTTTCAAATAAGAAGACTGAGTTTGATAATTACATGTTTCACCCATTTGAATTAAACTGTCCTGATGCAATTTGTTGAGGCTCCAGTTGATCTTTGCTAATGTGGTCTTGATGAGAGAGAAAACTGGGAGTCAGAGGATCTTTGGTGAATGGAAAGACATGGAAAGAGATGCTTTCAGCATCATCTTCATATTAGGACTTCTCAGAAAGGACCAAGAGAGTAAGAGAGCAAAATACTAAGAGAGCAAGAGATGGCTAAGAGACCTAATCTTGTGATGAGTGATTTTTAAAGTGTGAAAATGTCACACCCTCTGGAGTTGCATGGGCCAACAAAGTGTCCAAGCAGGGCATTTGAATGTGTAATTTCATTGGGATGTCTATGAAAATAATCTACAATATTCGTATATAATCCTAATGCGTCCTAAAGTTGGCAAAATGTAATGTAAATTAACTAATGGGGAACGAAGATTGAAGTTTATAGAGACTAAACATGCTACACGTAGGATTTCTGTTAAGCATAGTATGCAAGTCATGTTTCAGACCAAAAAGGTTTAGAAGAGAGAATGAAGCATAGGCCAAACCACATAAAAGGAAAATCATGAGGAAAATTAGATACATGTTAATTATCATATGGTTATACATGTAATATACATTACATGTATAACCATATATACATTCTTACATACAATATACATTTTCCCAGTTCTGCCAGTGGGTAGGCTTCATTTGTGATGTTATTGTGGGGGAAGTTTCACAGAACTGTGTTGGGAGAAGTGAGTTTGCTGGAGTATTCATTAAATATAATGGATAATTTGTGTGTCTGATTGGTCCAGATGCTACACGATGTCCACAAATTCTTGAAAATACCTTGTGTTTTGGTTTAAGCCAAATTGATCAATAACATGTGCTTCCCACTCTTCAAAATGCCATTTACTAGCAAGCATTAAGGTTCCTTACTTCTAACCATGGCGTATTACTGCTTGCTGTATGTGAACTTTGCTTTGAGGAACAGAATGGTGCAACAAAAATCCAGCATACACATATAAAAGGCCATTCACTAAGAATAGCAACTTTCAACACAGGGGTAATTATCCCTTATCTGCAGCTGCCAAAATAACTTCCTTTTACCCCTGATCAGTATCAAGAGCAGTAATACGTGACAAAATTATTCTCTTTCAGTCATTACCAAAAGGAAATATGGCAGCACAATTTTCCATTGTGCATCACAATGCAGAGTTCTGTCTAGGGAGTTTGGCAGCATTACTTGTACACCAGCTGTTTATGTTGCATATTAGCCATGTATGATTATATGCAATAAGAGAAGCATATGCCATGTATTTCAAAATGAAATGAAGCCGAATGCTATTATTATTGTTATGCAACCTATTACTCTTATAATATCTCTTTTTTTCAGCTGGGTAGTGGTGGCATTAATGCAGTGCAATAACAAATTGTATCCATGGGTATTTGCAAACATTGCTAAATCCATTGTTTAAGATGGTAAATTTGTTATATACCAATTTGAATGGAAAGATATTTATCTGTGTTTTTAGCCTTCATATCTTGAAGTGAATGAAATCTGCTTATTATACAGCCTTGTTTAATCCCCAAATGCAAAACCTGAGTATTTGATGTCAGATGACATTAGTATAGTGTAATATTAAATGTGTAGCCTTGTTGACTGTCGTGGCTGATCTGCTAAAATATATACCCCCCCCTCTCTCTCTCTCTCTCTCTCTTTCTCTCTTTAAGTTTGGTAACATCAAAAGAACAAGAAAACCCTCGAAGAAAGCGGAATCCATGTCACCTTCTGTCTTCCTTGACAAGCTCATGGGAAGAATCTCAGGTTATGATGCCAGAATAAGGCCCAACTTTAAAGGTAGTTGCTCTTGTTCTCCTTCAAAGGAATACATTTTCTGCCACCATTTCATGTTTTTGATTTTATATCTTTAAAACCATTAGTTATAATAATCATTGGTGCCTATATGAGATTTATCTTTCATGTGGTACAAAGCTGAAGCAGATGTGACTATATTCCGTTTCATGCCATGACATGATTATGTAATAATACTGCCCAGCTCCTGGTTCCTATTGCTTCTAGATGTTTCTGTTGTGACCCTGAATACATTCCTCCATGCTGTTACAGAATGGCCCTGAACCCAAACCATCTCAAACCATAAATCAGCCTGAACTGTCTTAAATTATTAAACTGGCAAAAGACTTCCCTCAGAAGCTCATATACAGAAGCCTCTAATTCATAAAAGTCAAGAAAGGGAGTTTGAAAAGTTCTAAAAAAAGAGGCAACACTCAATGATAGGAACCTGACTTCACCATGACTTTGCTGTGTTTTAAACAGATACTAAATAAATCCATCCTCTGAGTTCATTGTATACATCAAGATATCAACTGTGTAATTATAGATGTAATTACAGAAATAAATTGCATCTGTATTTACATGCAGGTATTTAAATATAAGCACAATGTAAAAACATGATTCATTTAATTGTCAGTACATAAAGTGGAACCAAAAGTTTTCAATTAACAATTATTCTCTGGAGCAAAAAATATGCAAATTAGATAAAACTGCATAATACCATTTAATGAGAAATTGAAAAAAAGTATAATCAGTTATAGTTGAAGTATTAAATGTATTTGAATGTGTTCTAGACTTCAAGTTTACACTTCCGTCTGTGCGAGCAGTTGTTGGGAGCGGCCAATGAGCTAATGTTTTGTATCTACGTCACTACAAAACAGCTGTTGACTCGTTTCAAAAACAATTCATTTCATAGACTGAAGGGATTGCACACCGGACGCTGCAGCTGCCGTGCGCGTCGCGCAGCGCCACGTCTTTAAAATTCGAACACATTATTCTCTATGAGTGTACACACACCGGCAGCGCCATTCGGCGTCTGTCCGCGGCGCCCAGCGACGGCTCAGGACCGTGTTCAAAACCCTGCAGCGCCACAGAGCGCCATTTACATAGTTTTATATCAAATTTAAATTATTTTTGTCTCAAATCGTTGCTGATGGGTCCTGACTTCGCCCTATCCTGCAATATACATTTCGTTTTGCATTCATTTACAGAAATCAGCTGCTTGAATGACAATTGCTGATGTTATTGGATTTTTCAGGTGAGATTCTCAATTCATTCAGTTAACGGATGCTCTGAGGTAAAGTTTTCAGACTGCAGACTCAGCAACGATTGTATTTAATTGTGCAGTACAATAATTACATAGAACAGACATTATCTTCATCTCCTGTCATTAAACATTACAATATTGCTGGCCATACACTGATGAGAAAGTGCGCGTCCGGTGTGTGATACCTTGAGTTGTCCTAGACGCGGCGCGGCGCTGCGCGTCCGGTGTGCGACCCCCTAAGAGTCGACTCTCACTTTTAAAAGACAATAACTTTATATACGGTGCACATTCAGATATAAATCTTTGCAGGATGTTTTCATTCCCTTAGAGCTATAGTCCACACTACATGAACAGTCATTGTCAAAAATCCATGATAGGTGCTCTTTAAAAGTCTTTGTAGAGGTTGTGGTGTATCATGACTGATTTCACTTTACTTTTTTACAGGTCCGCCTGTGAATGTATCATGCAACATATTCATTAACAGTTTCGGCTCCATTGCAGAGACAACTATGGTATGTATTCACAATCCGGCGATCATGTATGAGTTTTCATGCACAAATGCCCCATGGTGGTGTTTGCACATTATACATCATAGCAATTATGTTAGCTCTGTGATTACTGTTTCTACAGGGTGTAATTAATGCACTAATAGTCTGTCATTAAAATATGCAGTTCAGAAACTTTGTATGGGGGAAACGTTCCATTTTTTGCATGCATGTCATATTGCATCTAAATCCAAATTGTGAGAAACACTGTAGGACACTGTTAGGAAGTGTCTAGTGGCTGAATATCAGAGGGCACACAATTTTGATCACACAACTTCCATCACCAGGCTCCTAAGAAATAATTTAGGAGGGCTTTAGACCCTTTTGTCTCAGCCCTTGAAATCCTCCTCTTAAAGTGGCTATATGTAGAATTCAGAAACCCTTGTTATTACACCAGTAATAACACCAGTGGCTGTTACATGTGGAACTCTCTTGAAAACCTTTAACAGATCTTTAATATTACAGTTGTCAAGGTTTACTAATCGTGAAAATTGTTGATTATAGCATTATATTTAGATCTGTAGCATCATATTTAGATCATGGTATGAAAGGTTGCAGCGGATGTGCATTGTAATCGATCACAGACATGTTGAGCGCATGACTGCAGTGATCTCGTCATTGTAACTCGATCTCTGCACACTAATGAATGCTTTCATCATAACTAACAGTGCAAACGTGATTTAAATAAGAGATTTTATGATTATAATGGCAGTTTTGGCAAGAGTCCATCACGCTGTTTGATTGACAGCTCCAGCAATTGTAAAAGGAAGTGCTCTTTGATCACTTTATATATAATTTAATCACAGATTAAATATGTTATTTTCATCCTACTAAGAGAAAGTTTGATTTACTGACAAACTATTTTGAAAGAAAAAAAAACATCTGAACTGCATGCCAACTTGAATAATTCAGCCGGGTCTCATTGTCAATACATAGGTATTTTACGTTTTTTTTTTTTTTTGCAAAGATAGAAAACGTACTTTTAAGTACGTTTGGATAAATGCTGAAACGTGTAATATGGACGTATCTGGAACATTTAAACGTAACATTATTAAGTTTTTACGGCTACAAAACGTTAACTATTTACGTATATTCCATATCATAAAGATATCTCTATTATTTCCCTTTTTACCATTTTATAGATAAATGTAAGATCCCAAACCTAAACATACCCATTTTTACAGAATATAAAAAGGATAAAACGTAATGGACAGATGTCCAGGTGAAAAAGACGTACAATAAGGTGTATTAAAAATGCATTATATTATATTTGTATTGTACTAAATACATAAGTACATTTTTAATACACTTAATTGTACGTCTTTTTCACAGTTTTATTAACAATATAGCATTAAAATATATTTTGAACCACCAATCCTACTCCTACCCCTAAACCTACCCATAACAATTCCTTAAAACCACAGACTACAATTATGAAGAAAAACATAACCAACAGACAAGTATAATCACAATAATGTATTGCGAAAATGTCAAAACCGATACCAAAAGCCGTTCATGTCTTTTGTGAATTTATGTTGTGTTTTAGGAGAAAACAACCCGATCTCACGAGAATTCGTACAATTTTTATGAGGTGGCTAATTCGTAACAATTTATACGACCTAACTCGTACAGAATTAGTATGGTTTTGCTAAATCGTACATATTTTACGAATTGGTCAATTCGTATGAATTTGTTTGAATGACCTACCCCTGACCTAGCCCCTAAACCTACCCATCACGTGGGGTTTGGACAAATTGTACGAATTCTGTACGAGTGAGGTTGTATGAATTAGTATGAATTAGCCACTTTTTAATCACTCGTACGAATTCGTATCAAATTGGTCGATGAGATAGCGTAGGAGAAAACGCTTTCTGTGTCTCACGGTAAATAAACTATGTTACAAAATGGTTAAACGAGTAAATAATGTATTTTTAAGGTTTTATAGTCTTTAGTTTAACACATAAATGCAGGCGAAACGAGCAAAATATTAATATGAGTATTATATTAATAAATGAGACTGAAAACTTAATAAGACAGTTGAATGCAATAGAGTCAAAACACAATGCTACGATTTTAATATGCATAAATAGTGATACGTACACATCAGTAGATTTGTTCATGCGTAAATAAATTACGTTTTTGTGCTGTCAATACGTAAATATTTTAAGTTTTAGTACTGTAAATAAGTCAGTATTTTATGTTTCTACATGTATAAAACGTAATTAAATGTACGCATGATAGAACTTCACTTTACGTTCAAATACATACGTATTCTCATACGTATTCTCACGTTGAATAATTACATATCAGAAATCACTGGTGATTTTGGTCAATAGGTGACAGGAGTGTATTGCGCTGTTCCTGTCGGATGCAATATAGAAGCCACAGCATGTTTTTTTTTTTTTTTTTTTTTTTTCAGTCTGTCTGCATATGCAATGCAGTGACTTCCCAAAACCGGACACTGCACAACAGTTTGCACTCTTCAAAGGCATGTTTATCGCTTAGTTGCACGATCCATTGTTAGCCTCATGTCTGTGACTTACCTACTACTTGTCATGCTCAAATCAGTGGGCAGGGCTAGAGAACTTTAGGGTTTGTGATGTCAACAACCAGAGAAGAAGCTTGTTGTAGTCCCCACCAGCCGTTTGTTGTAAAATAAAATATCTCCCTTTGCATTGAACTTTGAGCGTGGCAACTTTGCAGATGTTGTTTATAATCTAACGGCAACAATACACTAACTAAAGTTAAAAAAGTGATAACATAATCAAGGACCCTTATAATTCCTTAAATCGTTTTTTGAGCACCATGAAATTTCACAAACTGAATTAACCTTTTGCAGACAAAAGATTTTCGGTTACACTTTACAATAAGGTTTATTTAATCTTTGTCAATGTTAATTTGAACATTTACTAATTACTTTATTAAAATCTTGTTTGCATTAGTTTAATGCACTGTGAACTAACATGAAGAAACAATGAGCAGCTGTTCATGCAGAAGAAAGCATCCAACCCTTTAGATGCACTGGGGTCTGGTATGCTTGTATACAGGTAGCCATATCTTTAACCCTCCAGTGGATCAGTAAATGATGATGAGTAGCAGAAAGAAGTTATTGCACTTACTTGAGCAGTTCATCCCTGCAGGGATCTTGTTTGTACATTATGCCACCACAGTTGAATAGAAACAGGCTCCAGGTGTGCTCAGCAATGAACATGTGTATTTTGCGCCTAATGTATTTATTTATTTATTTATTTGTTGTCTTTTTTTAATATTTGGTCATGCCATACTCTGCAGACAGACACATTTGGGATTTCACCCCATTACAAGACGGATCTACACACAGGAACAAGGAGATGTGCTTTTATCTTATCTACTCAAGTGACCCAACATTCGCATGCTCATCACACACACATATACTGGGAGTGCCTTGTCACTTTCATCCCTCTGGCTTGCTCTGAATAAGTTATGCGCTGTAAGATGGCACACTCACTCTGAAATAATTATGTCTGAAGTGAATCTGCTTTTTTTTCCAAAGCTTTTTCCTCACTCAGAGTGGACTTCTCTTCATAAATATTCCTTCCTTCTAGCCGGATACAAGTCTCTTGCCATTTACTCAAATCAACAAACTGTTCTAGGTGATCTAGGGTACAACTGTGTGTGTGTGTGTGTGTGTTTGTGTGTTAGGGGGTGTAAGAGATAAAACTGAAGAATTTCAGTTTAAAATTGTCCCTTTGTCTTTGGTCTGTTAAGTTGGAATGCTTTCTCACCACAAGCGAACAACTCCAGAGTTCATTTTCAAGCAGGCTGAGACCACCTTATTCCGGTGATTTCAGATCGTTTTTTGGTGCTAATCCGAACATGATATTCATGTTAATGTCTGCCTAAATTAACCGAACTAAAGGTGTAAACATGCAGGGTTCTGAAACAAATCCTCCAAACGATCCAGGTGTGAAAACGCCCTTAAACTAGTTTTTTTTTTTAATTTTTTTCTTTTTTTCATCTTTTTAAAATAAATTAGTTCACAAATTTTTCAAGTTAGTGGTCAGATCAGTTAACTACCCTCATGTTAACATAACCTTATCTTAAAGGGCACCTATTATGCCACTTTTTACAAGATGTAATATTGGTCTCGGGTGTTCCCAGAATGTATTTGTGAAGTTTCAGCTCAAAATACCCCACAGCTAATTTATTATAACCATTTGAAAATGTCTTTTTGGGGACCTGTTTAAAAATGACCTGCTTTGGGGTATACGACCTTAAATGCAAATGAGCTGCATATCCCCGCCCTGCATTTGGATGAGGAACTTACAGCGTCACTTGCATACCTATGACAGTCGGTCTAAGCAGAAGGGCTGAGAGAGTGAGAGTTTGAATGGAATATATAAATATATTACATGTTTGAATCGGAATATATAAATAGTCTCTGATCAGACCCAGATGACGAAGAGACTTCGGAAGAATAAACACAAATGAGAATGGACCAAGACGTCTTGGAATGGTTATTTGATATATGTACTTATAGAGCTGTAATCGTGTCCCCTTTAAAATTATGGATGTGCAAAACACACACAGACACACACAAACACTAACGTTGGCACAATTTTTTTAAACTACAAACACATACTGTGATAAAGTTTGCTACGTACAAGCAAAATTAGATTTATGCGAGGGACCTGTTGCGTCATGTTTACATTACTTGTCATACAGATGCTTCTGTGGCAAATGTGAGAAGATGGCTAACTTACAGAACATGAACATAATGTGCAGTTTTAATACAATATCTATATATATATATATATATATATATATATATATATATATATATATATATATATATATATATATATAAACATGTGGTTACACACTATACAAATAAGGTTTAAAATTATATACACAGACATCCTACGACAACAACAACTTTAGACACATATGTTGTTGAATTGGCTGACATCGACTGAAATTACTATTTCTCGAAAATCATAAAATACACTTACTGTTAATAAAGGTGCCGTTGGATCGCAAACAGTAGACGACGATCCACACTTGAGGATTAACTTTGAAGCAAGATTTACAATTTTCAATTTATTTATTGAGATTGTAAAAAAAAAAAAAAAAAAAAACACTGGGTGGATTTTTTATCATTTTAGGGTGGTTTTGCTCAGACACTGCCAACACACATTTATGTTCAAACTCCATGTAAAAGTGAATTTTCCATAATAGGTGCCCTTTATAATTGGTTTCAAAACTTTCTGGTATATTACACATCTTTAGGAGAGTTTCAATGTGGAGTACTAAACGACATCCTTCCTATTGGTTTTCCTTGTTTATAAGCTTTACTAGAAAAGGGTGAAGAAGAGGGTGAAATGTCATGAAAAGGAATTATCTCTAGATATGCTTCCCCATTTGTTACATATGGATTAACCCTTCTTAGATTCCATCTGACCCTTGGAGATCGCCTTCCTTCAGTATTAGGGCCATGGGATAATCCTAACATCCAGGAACAAAAACAATGCAACAGAACATTATTTTGGACAATCCTCATTCAGAGACAGCTGATATTCATAATGACAAGTGACATCATTTACATTTCTTCACTAAAATGATAGAAAATTAAAGGATAGGAGCATCTAAACATCTAAGGGATTATATGATGATCCACTGCTTTAATCTGTTCGTTCTTTGTCTGATTATGAGGTTATGAAGGTTATAACCTCAAGTAGTTACTGTTTCAAAACAACATATTAAGGGGTTGTTGTTGAACATGTTTCCATAGATGAGCCTTTAGCTTTTGTTTTGCTGGACTGTTTTTCTGGACTAATGTGAAACTAGATTTTTGCTTGTAAGTGCCACATTTTTATTTTTTGCCATTGCTACTTTTGGCATAGTCTTACAACATGCTGGCTTAGAGTTGCCAACAGTTATGCTGGTTGAGTTTTCCAGTGAATGTATTGACAGGACTATCTGACTGTTACAGAAGCCACAGACATGGAGAAATGTGATTAATCGCTGGCTGTTGGCACAGGCGCAGATTCCCCCTCAATGCCATTGAGTTCCGCTTGAGTAGGCAATCATAGAGCAGATGTGTGGAGATTGCCATGGAGCCACTGAAGGCCTGCAGCGGGCTGAGTAATTGCAGATGCACTGCACGGGTTCAATCAAGCTCCTCCACACAAACCGTTAAGAAATGTGCAGAGGACATAATTAGCTGCTAAGTTGATGACAAAGCGGGCAATAGATTGACAAAGAAGTGGTGTGACTTCTGTAGTGAAAGTAAGGCATGCTTCATCAGTTGATGTTGGCCAATTCGGTGATCTGTTATCTGTGAGCATCAGCTATGTTTCTGTTGACAAACCACTGCAATTAGACGTTTTGGGAAGTGGAGCAGAATGCTGATGCTTTCCTGTTTGTGCGCTCCATCCTCAGCTTGAGACGTTTTCATGACTGCTGACAAGGTGCCGATCTGAAACAGTTGAGATTTGCCTAGTCAATAATTGTGTTGCACCTATTTCCCATGTGGAACCAAATGACCAAATGATATTCCTTTCAATATCCCACCACTCATGCACTCAGATGGACGGACCTTCTAATGAAGTTCTTCGAGTTATTTAGAAAGACAGAGATACGATATGAAAACGCCTTGCTGCCTAACAAATTATTTCACCCACATAATTTCACCGTCACCTTCCATTCATTATCACTGACTGCTAGTCTTATCGCTTTCATTCAAATTCAGTCTGACTATAGTATTCTCTTAAAATTTTGAACAAAATAACTATTGTTGTCAAAAAGCAGAAGTTTTACTCTCTAGTCGGATGCATTTTTAACATTTTCTTTCAGCTTTGATTAGTTTCAAATTATTGTAACTCTGTCTGCAAGCTTATTGTTGAGGTTCATTAAGGTTCTTTTCTTCATTACTCATGCAGTTCTGCCAGGCCTCTAGGCAAATATCATGAAAATAATGGCATATATAAAACTGTACAACATTTTCCCTCAGAACTTTAATTTAATATGGGCTATGTCTCAAGACAAATGTAATGGCATGTCTGTGATATGTCTCTATGTCAAATTGACAGAGAGAAAAAAATATGTCTCTCAGACATGCACAAATATATTTTTAATATATTTCAACATATTTTACATATTAAACAAAGCATGACTGCATCTTTAATATATATATATATATATATATATATATATATATATATATATATATATATATATATATATATATATATATATATATATATATATATATATATATATATATATATATATATATATATATATATATATATATATATGCATATATTGCTTCTTTGTCTGTCACTTTTCAGAACAGAACAGATCTGATTGATGTTTGAGTTTATTGCCCAATGATTGGATTGGAGAAGTAACCTCTTGGGGGCATAACCTTTGCTAAACTGCTAAGATATTTATAAAACTGTTGACAATGTAACAAGTTGGCTAAACTCCATGACCTGACACAACATCAGACTGATTACAGAATCGATTAATTATTTATCTAACATGGTGGTTTTCAAACTTTTAGCTCGTATTTAATATAGTCTGGGTGGTACTTGTTTTTACTCTTGAATGATTTTGCTCATGATTTTCAGAAGAGTGATGTCACACATATAATTGTGAAAATGTAAATAGCAGTGCATTAAATGTGCAAATCTCACACAGTATTTTACTGTACCGTAATTGTTAAGTAATGATGCTCATTTCCATTTCGAACTTCCAGCAGCTGTGCATGCTTGTACATGAAAGTACCCATTATGTCTGATTTAAAACCAGCAGAAAGGCCTGTTCAACTCTTCTGTGCTATTTTCCTTGACTGATGTTAAGCACTTATTCGTCTCTTAGGATTACAGAGTGAACATATTCCTCCGACAGCAGTGGAACGACCCTCGGTTAGCTTACAGCGAGTACCCAGATGACTCCCTGGACCTGGATCCCTCTATGTTAGACTCCATTTGGAAACCTGATCTGTTCTTCGCCAATGAGAAGGGAGCGCACTTCCACGAGGTCACCACTGACAACAAGCTCTTGAGAATATTCAAAAATGGAAATGTCCTCTATTCAATCAGGTGAGACTCTTCAGCACCTGCCAGATCCCCCCAAGCCCCCCCTCCAAAAAAAAAAAAAAAAAACCAGACGCAATTTATTCGGCAAAGCCTACGATTAGAATAAATTATTGTTGATCTTTTTTAACAATGGCTGACAATTCACAAACACATCCCGGTAGGGCCATGGCCTTTGAAATAACTGCTCCAATAGCTTCTGAAAATGTCAGTCTACAATCCATAGTAATGAAAAATCTCAGCTGTCACAGACTTAAGTCATTTACCATAATTTCCCTTTGAACCCTAAAATGTAACTAACCCCTGAACAAATGGCAGGATAAACAATGTCATTCAACATCAATCACTGCAGTGAAGCTATAAGAAGACAACATTATTGTGCCAGCATGAGGGTTGATGGGTAGTGCTGGAGTTAATAGTGAGTGGTAAATTATGTCAGGCTTTTGAGAAGATATGAGGGAAAGCTGAGCAGATGTGAGTCGACAGAGGATTCACAGAAATTCACGTGGTGCCCTGAGGGAGAAAGAGTGTAATTAAAACATGACCAATCTGCGGCTGTCAGACTCGTCTCTCCTCTGCTTTAGTGGCCCCGTTCAGAAATTCCACCACTCAAGCAGCTTCGGATCCTCACATTCCTCCTCTTTGATTCCCTTCTTTGTCTGAGCTGTGGAACATTCAGAAAATGTTCATTGAATTGCATTTGCATTTTCTTACCATGTGTTCTACTGTTTATTAAAACATGGGGTGTGTGTATAATTTATCATTTTTTTTTTTTGCATTCAATTTTTAGATTGACACTGACACTCTCTTGTCCAATGGATCTGAAGAATTTCCCCATGGATGTGCAGACGTGCATAATGCAGCTGGAGAGTTGTGAGTAATCTCGTATGACCTCCTCTCATCAAGAGCTTGTTATGTAACTTCCCCCACCCCTCGTTCAGATTTGTATGGTAAGCAAACAGTGTTTTTCATTTGATAATGTAACTTCAGCCAGTAGCCAGGATTGACCTCTCAATTGTGGATTTGATGTGAAGCATATCTGGTTTTAGCATTTACCTGGCATGGTCATTCTAAATGACGTCATTACATGTGTGAAGGACCCTGAAGACATCTGGCCATCCATCCACCCACCCATCCATCCATCCATCCATCCATCTATTTAATGTCAGATGACATTAGTATAGCCCCTTAAATGTGTAGCCCTCTTGACTGTCATGGCTGATCTGCTAAAATCTCTCTCTCTCTCTCTCTCTCTCTCTCTCTCTCTCTCTCTCTCTCTCTCTCTCTCTCTCTCTCTCTCTCTGTGCCTGGTTAAAGATTAGTGCAGTGGTCGAAGTGTTTGGTCATTCCAAAAGCTTTTTGTCGACTTGAAAACATGCCACATGTCCCTCGATCTCTCCCATGATGAGTGCTCTGAGCTGGGGTTGAGGCTTTTAGAGAAAGGACATGGGGACATGGGGAATCTGTCTTCACAACTGCATATTTTAGAGTGGCCATGTTCATGTTGCTATGAGAGTTGCTTATTGAAAGGCTCTTGATGCAACAATGTTAAATGAGGAGACAGTTTCTGACAAAGATTGTCTCTGTTAGAAATAGCTTGCTCGTTCAATAGAATAGAATAGAATAGAATAGAATAGAATAGAATAGAATAGAATAGAGAATAGAATAGAATAGAATAATGAGCAGAGTCACCTTCCCTCCAGTAAAGTGGTACCACCAAGCAAAAGTGACACTAGAGCTATATCAAGAAACATCACACCATAAATTTTCCGGTGCAGTTGCAGCCCTGAGGATATTGTGCTGGTAAACAGCTTAATGCTTTGTGATATGATTTGTCTTCTTAAAGGGGTCATATTAAGGTACATGCACTTTTCACTTTTTCAAATTGATTGTACTGAAATGTGTGTCGGCAGTTCCTGTACACAACCATCATATAATGATAATAATCGTATGGTTTGCACGGGTGCAAAATACGAATGATGTCGATGTACAAAAAACATTTTTTCTGTACCTATTGGCTGTCCTGTGCCATTTTTTATTGAATTTTTAATTTAGACCCTAAATAATCAAATTAACTTGAAAAATTGCTAAAATGGCATTATATGACCCTTTTGATAAGGCCTTGCACCTTTTCAGTATGTACTGTATTTAGAATCTTTTATTCCTGTTCAGATAAATATTTCTAGGTCAGCAAATTTGCACAAAAAATCACACCAGTCCCACAGTGGTTTCTGTGCCTTCTGATTATTTGATTTTCAATGTAAAAATAAATAAATAAAAACATTTTGTTTTAGTAATGGAATAACAAGAATTGAGCCAGAGCTTAGGGTTTGTTTTCTTGTTTGCTTTTATTGATAAAAAATAGTTTAACAGGTTTAATATTTGATTTGCCTGCATGGGTGGCTCTGAAATGGCCCTTTAGTGTGATTCATCTTCCCTGTTTTCTGTACTGCAACCAAAGCCACTTTAAAGGGATGATTCGCATAAAAATTAAAGTTCTGTCATTAATTACTCACCTGCATTTCATTCCAAACCTCTCAGATTTCATTAAAAATATCTTAATTTGTGGTCCAAAGATGACTAATGTTCTTACGGGTTTGGAACGACATGAGGGTAAGTAATTAATGACAGAAATTCCATTGCGTGAACCTTTTGCAAAAAAAAAAAAAAGAAAAAAAACAGGAAAGAAGATGAGAGAATGTATTTGAATGGATGTGTCAGTAGATAAGAGGATTCACTAAACTAATGTAGTTAGTAGTTTAGCACTAAACTCAATACACTACTGAATCAACAGCCTATCGGCTAATCTTCATGTTTTGCATTTGTTTTGGATATATATATATATATATATATATATATATATATATATATATATATATATATATATATATATATATATATATATATATATATATATATATATATTACATTTAAAAGTAGCTATTCATTAAGAGAAGTCGCAGACCATTTTGAGACAGGTTGGACTCAGTTTACTCCACTTCTCATTGATTTCTAGGTAGCCTATATGCAAACAGTTGGTGCAACAGAGGACACCATCTTTACGGCACTCCACTCTACCCTAACCCACCTTGGACAGTCAAAACTCACAGACAGCCAGAATGCTGTTCTTTGATTGCAGTTCAGCATTTCACACTGTGATACCTTCCAAGCTGATTTACAAGCTCAGACAGATTGGAATAAGCACTTCCCTCTGTAATTAGATTCTGGATTTTCTGACTAACAGACCCCAATATGTTAACACTAGAAGTGCCTATACTCTGTAGTCCTTTAATGATAAATACCCAATTGAGAGATTAATGCATTTATTGTATTAGGATATCTTGTAAAAACAACACCAAACTATACATTTAAACAAGTTTAATTATACATTTTTAAATCATCAAGCAATATCATTAGAAGGCTAGCCTGTAATTATTGCATATTCACAGCAGATAAGGCTATACAGTATATTCTATATCCATTCTACATAACTCAGAACAAGATAATAACATTACGTTATCTAAAACATATAATAATGTTTTAGAAGTTGCATTCAAGGTCCACGTGGCTCAAAATGTGCTAAAAGTTATCTCTTGGTATTTCTCCTAGTTGGATACACAATGAATGACCTGATCTTTGAGTGGCAAGAGAAGGGACCTGTGCAGGTGGCCGACGGACTGACCCTCCCACAGTTCATCCTCAAGGATGAGTCTGATTTAAGATACTGCACCAAGCACTACAACACAGGTAATTTTCAAAACATGTAATCCAACACAATTTAAACTGATCAACTGCATGTGCTCAGCAACATACAGTATATTATTAAAATGACACAGGCTGAACAGGGAAATGTATAGCTTTTAACTGTATAGTCTAAACGTAAATACAATTTTGATGGTTTCAAGCTTTCAGAAGCCATTCATTCACAGCAAATTGTCTTGGTCATGGGTTTCATGTTCAAGGATGAGAGGATGTCATGTAACCTGTCCATGTTAGCATCTGGCTAGCTTCAACCACATGCCAGAATAACAGTAGCTTCTAAAGCTATCACGTAACATGTGAAGTATTCACTGCCTGAGACTTGCTAATTGTACGTATCAGTTAACAAAGTTATACAATGCCCAGTATTCTTTGTTACACATTTGGCTTGGTGTCCTTGAAACCCAAATCTGCAATTTAGAGAAAGTTATAGTTTTTTTTTCGCCTCTAGGGGTTGCTTACTTCTTACAACAAGAAAGGCGTAGGTTGATGACACAAAATTCCAGCGGAATTATGGAACTCGTCAAGCTGATGGATCTAATAATGTTTATGGATGAGTGAATACATAAATGTTTTTAACGTGACTGTGGGATAAAGTAGGGTGTGATTGCTAATGAGAGAGAGATAGCATCACAGATAGCATCACTCTGACATCTTGAAAACACCACTTCCAAACAGGAAGTTTGGGATCATGGCCCATTATTTAAAATTGGAATTTCTCTGAAATTAAAAATATTTGGGAACTTTTGGGATATGGGATACTGTAAGTACACAACTGCAGGAAATATATCACATTTACATTTAAATGTATTCATTTAGCTGACACTTTTATCCAAAGCCACTTACAATTGCTATATATGTCAGAGGTTGCACGCCTCTGGAGCAACTAGGGGTTAAGTGTCTTGCTCAGGGATACATTGGTGTCTCACAGTGGAGAGAACCCGGGTCTCTCACACCAAAGGCATGTGTCTCATCCACTGCGCCATCACCACCCCACACTCTGCAAGTGAGTTTTGAATAATATATTACATATTTCTTACATGTTGTACCTTTAAAACACTGTTATATCATTAGTGCATTGCAGAATTGTACGTGTCTCTTTTATAGCCATCAACATGTCAAATAGGTCCTTAAAGATCAAGTTCTCATTAGCCTTGTCAGATGTAATTGAATTACTTATTCAGTACTTTGTTTGAAACATATTACAGTTGGATCAGTAGTGCATACTGTATAACGGAAGACCACACAATCCCGAGGGAAGAGGTGTGTGCTGGCCTTTTGTCTCCCTGTGTGTTTTATCTCAGAGGGACTTTCTGACAGGCTGAATGACAGATGCTGGTGGGTCAAGGTCAGGTTGCCTCAAACTATTTTGTGTGAGGACAAAATGAGAGAGATCTTCCCTTAAAAGACTTGAGAGGCAAAATAAATGGAAAATCATATGGAAAAAAGAAAAAAAAGATAGAATCAGAGGGTACTGTACTGAACACCCAGATTCAAAGGTCTCTTTTCTTTTGACAGGAAATCTCTTGGCAGTTGTGTT
Organism: Hybognathus amarus; assembly: GCA_030378365.1. Taxonomy (NCBI): domain Eukaryota; kingdom Metazoa; phylum Chordata; class Actinopteri; order Cypriniformes; family Leuciscidae; genus Hybognathus; species Hybognathus amarus. Next base: position 31,080 of record JAQIUQ010006921.1, on the reverse strand, counting down.
TGGGCACTGTATGCCTCATAGACATTATGTAACAGAGAAATAAGCATGCAGCCATCTTGATAATTTTGTGTAATTTTGAAGATTAATTCACTGGTCAAGTGGATTTACTTATTGTAGAGGGGTTAAACGAGGGGTTCATTCATAAATCCACAAGATCTTACATTTCTGCTGTGGAAATACAAAGTGGAAGACAGAACCACTAACACAGCACTGAAAAGGGGTGGAGCTAAATAAGGTCTATAGGGAGCTACATGTCAGTCCTATTCGCTGGACTTCGTTCAAATTTCGAACTCAGTAATTAAATCAATATTTGCTCACAAAAGGAAATTGATATTGATTGAGTTGACTGTTGAGTATCCAAATAAAAGGTAAAAGACAGCTGCAAAACCCTTAGGGAATTATAATTTTGTAATAAACAACATACTTCTTCTATGCATACTCCACACTGCAAAAGTATGTTTAGAAAAAGTATAAAAGAAAAATGCAGAAACCACAGTTTTTTTTGTTTTTTTTTTCACAGCTTTTTATAATTTTTTTGCACACATATACACACACATACTAGAGTAATTTAGCCTCTGGCTTTAACAGTGCCCTACAATATTTTACATCAGGGGTCTTACAACTTTTTCAGGACCCCTTTTCCAGCACTAATTGGTTGGTAGAGCATCAGAACAAGGATCCCCTGAGACATATATGTCTATAAAAATATACAATTAATAACCCTCTACCAGCTTTAGGAAAGAGTGGAACTCTCTTATCACACTTTTCAAATGTTTAAATTTGTAAAAAGCTTTGCAGTAATACTACAATTTATGCATTTTGGGGTATTACAAGTAGAATTTAGGATGTTGGCTTAGTTTGTCTGTAGATCAAATTGAATAGACACATTTTTAAAGTGAGTCATTCAAACCGACCTGTATACAATATATAGATCTCTTAGCATATCCACTCTGCAGGCACCTCTGATTGGTTGAACACCACTTAGTGTCCAATTGCCTGTGTTGCATTTTTTATAGTAAGGAATCAATAATTCAATACTTGAATTATTCTATGGCAGATCTATGGCATCTTTTAAGACAGTGACAATTCACAGATTTGTCAGACTGTCACATAATGAAAATGTACTACATATTCTGTATATGTTGGTGTTATACATAGCAAAATAAAACTGGTACCTGTGAGATAAGCATAATGAATAATAATCAATGTCCCTTTAATGCAAGTAGACATTTCTTTGCAAGTATGCTTTCCCAATGGAGTTATTGCATAAATGTAATGTAGACTTACAACCAGCCCCGGTTGACCTATACCAACAGGTACAGGGGCACATTAGATGCTAAAAATCACATTAGCCTTTAAACACCACAATGACGTTTTACTTCCACCATCGGTTCATTAACACTTATTTAAATGTGATCTCCCCTCTCCAGTGTGACAGGATGGACACAGGGCCTTCTGCATGATTGCTCACACATTTCCTTGTATGTCACACAAGACTTTCTGCTTTCTCATGTGGTTCAGCCCACTCATACATTTGCTCAGAGCTGCATGTTCCATCAGTTGAGTCATGAGGGATGTGAAAAAAACACATGGCACAGCTTTAGTGATGTCACAGCGCGTTTTCATCCCTGAGCTCATGCAGAACAAGCCAACCAGTGAAAGGATCGAGGATCCTTTGGGTTTCCTAAGTATTTAAATTAAGCAGTGTACTAAAAAAATTATCTCTACCTGAGTTCCAAAAATAAGGATTTTTTTCTGCAGGTACTATAGTCCTGAACTGGTCGGGCATACCAGTACGTGATCCTCCCATTCTGGGCTAGCCCTGTCTCCTCGCGTCATCACGAAGGTCGTCGAGGCAGCCCTTGTTCCGCTACGGCAACGTGTGGTTCGTATCCTGAACTACCTCGATGACTGGCTGACCCTAGCTTACTCTCGAGACCAGGTTTGCGAACACAGGGACCTTGTGCTACGGCACATAGCCCGTCTGGGTCTTCGGGTCAACTGGGAGAAGAACAAACTTTGCCCTGTGCAGAGGATGTCTTTTTTCAGTATGGAAATCGACTCGGTTGCCATGTGCGCGCAGCTTACGAGCGAGTGTGCACAGTCACTACTGACTTGCCTAAAACAATTTGACGAACAAGACTGTGGTTCCACTGAAGTTATTTCAGAGGCTCCTGGGGCATAGAACTGCAGCCACAGCAATGGTGCTCAAACTGCTTCTTATGAGACCGCTTCAGCACTGGCTTCGCAATCTATTCCAAGTTGGGCATGGCATCAAAGCACATTTCGAGTACCAGTTACTCTGTTCTGCCAACCTGTGGTCGAACAGCACATTTCTACGGGTCGGAGTGCTCTTACATCGAGTTTCCAGGCATGTTGTTGTCTCAACAGATGTCTCTGCTACGGGCTGGGGCGCCATGTGCAATGGACATGCTGACGTGGGATCATGGACAGGACCCCAGTGCCTTTGGCATGTCAATTGAGTTGCTGGCAGTACGTCTTGCTCTGCACCACTCTCTGGCGCTGCTCAAGAACCAACACGTACTAGTCCACTCAAACAATACTGCAACTCTAGCGTACATCGAACCGTCAAGGTGGTCTACACTCCTGCCGTATGTCGCAACTCGCCTGCCACCACTTCCTATGGAGTACCTTACCACCAGCGGTGGAGGCTACCACGACTTCGCTACAGCCTCGTCCATGAGACATGCCTATGCATTAAAGTGGAACCTCTTCATCAACTGGTGCTCTCCTCACTGAGATGACCCCAGAAAATGCTTGATCATTGTATTGCTTTTCTTCCTGCAAGATGGGTTGGAGCGAAGGCTGTCTCCCTCCACCCTGAAAGTGTATGTTGCCACTTATAACACTGTTCAGATATTATGGGAAGAATGAGGCGGGAACCGCCGAACATTCAACAAATGTTCTTGTCCTTTTAAAGGGATACTTCATCATTTTTTTTTTCATATTAACTATGTTATTCCCTTAACTAGAGACGAGTTGATACATACCTCTGTCGTCTCAGTACACGCACTCAATCGCTCTAGCGGTGGCACAAAAAACAACAACTTTGCGCTTCTCTAAACGTGTAAAATGGATAACTGTATGGTGGAATACCACAGCAAGTGCTTGGGAGCACTTCGACTCGGCGCAGTAATATCATCATTCGTGAAAAGTCCTCTCCCCCTCTCCTTCTCCATAGTGATGATCAAACTGCGCCGAGTCCATAGATTTATATGCGCCGAGTCGAAGTGCTCCCAAGAACTTGCTATGGTGTTCCACCATACAATATAGTTAATCCACTCTTCACGCAATGTTTTATTTTGTCCCCATCCTAGGTCGAGTTACTTGTGTAACTGTATTTAAATAGGGAACACGTGGAGGTGTTTGGTCGCTTCTCTGCTTGGCCAATATTGAATCAACTGGGCTAGTTAAGTGCTATCAAAGTGTCTCACGCACCAGAGCGATTGAGTGCACGCACAAGAGATGAGACGAGAGAGGTATATGTATCAACTCAACTTAGTTAAGGGAATAACATAGTTTAATATGACAAAAGGGTGCAGTTTCCCTTGAATAATAAATAAACAAATACAAAAACGAAAGTAAAGCAACACATCATAAAACAACACAACATAAAATATGTTCCTCTCTCGATCTTCACCGTCGTCAATCCTCCTTTTATGCCTCTGCTCCTCCGTAACAGATACGAGACTGGTGTATCGCGCTAACACAGTCTCATCCCAATTCGTCATATAACTGACGTCTTGGGACGTCTTTTGACCATACGTCAATATATACCTTTTTAGGGCCCCCTAAACGTTAGATGACGTTATCAGATCCTAACTCTACCCCAGACCTAAACCTAACCCTAAACCCAACCCGTCACCTAACTGACGTTAAAGGTAAAGCGTCAGTTGTATGACGGCCCGGGATCGTCATCTACCGACGTTTAAGGGGGCCCTAAAAAGGCATATATTGACTTATGGTCAAAAGACGTCCCAAGACGTCAGTTATATGAAGTGTATATATATATATATATATATATATATATATATATTAGAGCTGTCAGTTAAACGCGTTATTAACGGCGTTAACGCAAACCCATTTTAACGGCGTTAATTTTTTTATCGCGCGATTAACGGTCTTTTTGTCCTAGCAAACTTTGTAGTTTTTTCACATACTTTTGCAACAGAACGCGGCATGCGTCCTGATCCATTTCAGCGTCTCGCGCTCGCCATCCACTCAAAGCTGGCTCGCAAGCCCAAACGAGTGTGTGCGGCGTGCCTGATGTTTTGTTTCCGGTCTAGCTAGATCCGCTTGCGCTTTGGTCGAAGAAGCAACAAAACGTCCTCGCGCAGCACAAGCCATTGACATGAATGTGTTTCAGAGCGCAGCGCGAGGATGTTTTGTGCCGCACACACTCGTTTCAGCTTGCCACCCGGCCATATAGTAACGTTATGTTTTGAGTGGATGACGAGCGCGAGACGCCGAAATGGATGCCAATGAGATTCTGAATGTAAAGTTTACTTTTAAAAAGTTGCCAAATTGTCCCATTGACAAGACCAAAGCGATCTGTATGTTTTGTCATTATGAACTGAGCTATCATCATCGCAGCACGTCCAGCCTGAAACACCACTTGATGATGGCCAAGCAAACACACACACAAACACAGATGATGCAAATTCTCCACCCCCTCGTCAATATCAGGACCTCGTCAGTATTTCTTTCACCCTTTTATGGATGGACAGTGTTACATTGTGTGAGAGATTATTTAGGCTAAATATGTTAGAGTGAAATTGAACACTATTCCAATGTTATTTTCAATAATAATAATAAAAAAAAACATTTGCACTAAACAAGCCAATCCACTTTTCCATGTTGATAAGAGCATTAAAATGAGAAAAAAATGTAACAAAAAGAAATCAAAAGACATTAAGAATAGATAAAAATGTGCGATTAATCACGAGTTAACTATGACATTAATGCGATTAATCGCGATTAAATATTTTAATCGTTTGACAGCACTAATATATATATATATAAATATACGATCAATGACCATAATCTCTCTCACACTAGGGGAAAACAAAACAGAGCTTGTTACTATGACTTACCGCTTACGACCCTTGGAATTGATTAACATTAACTGTCAAACGCTCATGATGTGACACCAATATTATTATCCTTCTTCTTTGCTCTAGCTTTTTTTTCTTTGTATTGGTTGACATTATGGCTGAGAAACCGGGGAGGTAAATGGATTATAGATCCCATTGACGCTCATATTATTCGTAACCCCTAATAGCATATTTGTTCCACTAATTATTTTTTGAAATATTACTTATCCTGATCCCTGACATAAGATAAATTGTGAAAAATATGTGAGAAATTACACTTCTGTGGTTGTCCAATCTGTTTACCCCAATCCATGGCAATCTCTCTGGATGGTTTATTCTGTTGAGTTGTTTCCTGAGCCTGCAGCACATCCCACCGTCATGGGAACGTTAAGGGCTGTCAGGCTCCATAACACAGACTGTATCCTGGTTTTTGTTCCTTTCCCTTCCCTCTTCCTCCTGTTGTTGTTTCTCTCACCTCTCTCCCTTAGTCTCTCAGGGGCTTTATTCTCAGTTCACCTCAACTACATTGTTGACAGCTCCAACCACCCAAACTGCAGAGGAGACTCGAAGTGTGTGTTTGTGTGAGAGTGAGCAGGTTACATTCCAGAGAGAGCATTTCTGTGTCAAATAAACTCTTTAGAAGCAATTACTTGTTTAGGCACATTTTAAATGAATATACTACATGTATAGGCCAATGTATAGTATTAAGCAAACATTCATTATGTGATTATTTACAATTGCATTTAGGTTTACATATTTTTCATTCATGTATTGACTTTTTAAAGTGTATGTTTACCTATTGAATAGGACAGTCTGGGATACTACCAGGCAAAAATCTCTGCGGGAGTTTGGAACAAAAGAGACAGAAAAAGTGAAAGCCATATCCCTGCTTTTCAGGAAAGACAACCCTTGCAGATTTTTTTTTCTTTTCTTTTTCTTTTTTCTTGTTCTTTTTTTTGAGAGAGGAAAAAGCTCAGTTGCAGAGAACAAAAAAAAAAAATAGACTGCAGCTGAAAGCTCTCAGGCGTTTTAAGTAGGGGCTCTCTACCTTTCATGCGGATTATGTGCATAAATATAACTGTTTGTGTAATGGCTGTCTACAAATGTTCACATATGAAACAAATATCTGCTTTTAAATGTAAATGTCTATTTTGTCCTCTTATATCTTCTGACACAAACTTCCGTAAATACTATAGGTGAAGTACTGAAAGGGAGACGGCATCATTAGTGATATCCTGACCTGAAAAAAAAATCAATGTTGTAACTTTTGACTGATAAAATCCTTTTTCAGCCAGCGATACCTGTCACAGGGCATGGTCTGTGTTCTTGAATGACTTGATTTTGTTGGCTTAATCATCAGATGGGTGGTCATTGGGTTGTTTATTTTCCTTTTCCAGTTGTCAGGAATCTCCACATTCCTCCTCATCATTTGTATCAGAATCCATTTAAAGTCGGCGTGAAACGGAAGTTGAGATTGTAATTTTTTCCTTGTTGTGATGTATATCCAGGGGTTAAAGTGGGCACCTCAGATAAATTAATAAATAAATAGACAAATCTCAACGTATCTCACTGGTCTGGATTAGGGCCGACCGACTGAACCGACCAACCTCCCCACTAAACGTGAGCGATTACAAATGCGTGAAATGCACTCACGGTGGTTGAGCGCGTAAAGTTAGGTTTAGGTTTGATATTTAACCCTGACATTTGTTTTCCCTAGCAACTGTTCTATAGGTTCTTACAAAGATATCAATAGCAGGATTAGTTTTAACATTATGTAACCACTGTATATCGACATTAAATATTCGTTCAAAATCACCTACCTGCATTACGGCTACATATTTATACCTGAGAATGCTTTGACGAGTTTCCACAGTGCAATTTTTTACATAGTAGGCCTATCGTCATCATATCAGGGTAGCTGGGCCAAAAATAAAACCATTCAAATATTGTGTTTACCTACACAAAATTTGAGGGTTCCTCCACCTGCCAAATCCCACTTTAACCACTGTGTATATTTGCCTGGCTAACGCCAGACCCAATTCTTGTTGAGACTTGGGTCTGGGAACCACATGTACATTTTCTCGTATTTGAGGCGTGGTTTACGAATGCCGGGCGCCGTTTATTGGGTGCTAAGAATGTCTATCAAATGCGCCTGTACGTAGCTCATAGCCAATCGTTTCAATTAGAAAAACACAAGTATTAAGTACAGTTTAACATAGATGTTGATGGTGTTATTTGCATTGGAAATTGTTTGCACTTGTACTTCACAAGTTTAAAAAAATAAATTTAATTTAATGACTAAAGTCAACAACTTTAATCGGGCTAACATGTCTTGCCACTTTGCGCTCATCCAGGCCTCGGGACTGCCGAACAGAAGTTGGTATCGACAATTCTTTATCGCATTTTCTTTCTTGGGACACGGCTGAGCGGCAGATATTCCAAGGTTGACCGCCTCCTGTACCTGGTCCTCCATTAGGGCAATTAATGGCGAGACAACAATAATGACTGGGGTCTTGCGAAGTTTAACGCCAAAAACGGCTCTTTTTTCAAAATAAACTTGCATTCTAAACTACTTAAAACAATATCTAATGCTGCATCAAACGGTAGCTTTGCGTCTGCTTCCATGTTGAATCCATAGATATAAACAAACTGCGTTGGTGTGAGGGATAGATGTCATCATCGTCTTGCTGCTCCCTCCCCATTCTGTGATTGGTTCCCTAAATGAGGGGAAAAATCGGGCCATGGTATCCAGACTGCCTTTCAGCGTGAATTAAATCGCGCTGCGGTAAGGCAGTATGGGGAAACCCAGACTATGTGTATATCCAAGTGAAACGGCTTCTGAAATTAGACAAAAATGTCAGGGCAGGGCTTGATTATATATATATATATTTATATATAAAAGTTTGAATGATCAAACACATTATGTATCTATTACGATTTATTTCACATGGAGAGTAAAGAGAAGTAAAATCCATGTAATATGAAAAGTGCACAGGTAAATTGTGTTACCCCTTTCACCGAGTGTTACAACACTGACATTACAAGCTCAAAATCTAATATGATTAAAGCATTCAAGAGTACCTAAATATATGCATGATTAATACATGTTACAAAACACATACAAAATATATATTTTAGGCATTTTACTGATTTGACTGTTGATTTATTCAGTCCAGTAAAACAAGACACTGCTTCAAGGCAAAGTTTGCAGGTTATGTGAGTTCATTGCCAGGTGAATAGGCCTATTCACAAAATATTCCATCCAATAGCATTCCAAGGCAACTAGTTGTGTAAATGTGGTCTTAGAGAGACAGTAGCTTAGTAGCAAAGACCCTTATTATTATTTTTTAATATGACCTCTGTCAACTTTTTTTTTACTTCTAGGCAAGTTCACATGCATCGAGGTACGTTTTTCACCTGGAAAGACAGATGGGCTACTACCTGATCCAGATGTATATTCCCAGCCTGCTCATCGTCATCCTCTCTTGGGTCTCCTTCTGGATCAACATGGATGCCGCTCCTGCACGTGTCGCCCTGGGAATCACTACAGTGCTCACAATGACAACTCAGAGCTCTGGATCCAGGACGTCTTTACCTAAGGTCAGAGTGCATAATGTATCAAAGTAAGAGCCTTGCAGCATCTTTGTTACAAATAGGAACATCACTGAAGTATTAGGGTTTACATTTTTTCAGCACTTCAAAGCATCTCTTTTCCTGCCATTCATTCTCAGTTATCATTTATTAATGCAGTCCACAGTGGAATGTGTAAATGCATCCATGTGTGAAAGCAGACGTGCAGTGTGTATTGCATATTAAAAATTCATAAATGCTACATTAAGTTATGTAATACAATTAAACATTCCAGAAAATAGGCTTTTTCACCCAGCAGACAGAAAATTATCTCTGATTCATAACGGTGATGAGGACAAGAGTCAAATGGGTCCCTGTTTTGTTCAATAATAAAATGACTTGGCTGTAATGCAGGCTGTAATCTAAAAGCCAAAGACTAATTAAGGTCTCTGAGAACAACTGTTTTTGTGTGTTTCTGCTATGCAGGTGTCCTATGTGAAAGCTATTGACATCTGGATGGCTGTGTGCTTGCTATTTGTCTTTTCTGCCCTGCTGGAGTATGCTGCAGTCAACTTTGTTTCACGGCAACACAAGGAACTCTTACGATTCTGACGGAGAAGGAAGAAGTCTGGAAAGGTATGGACTGAGCTGAACTGTAACAGACTATCTGTCCGCAAAATTATGCAAAACACATCTGATTAATGTGAACCCACATTTATGACAAGATGTAAATTGCTTTTGTGTGTTTTGAAGGTATGTGACAATACAGAGTTCTCAACTTTCATGTTAATGTGGACACATACAAGTCAAAACTCAAATGTAAAATATTTGTATTTATTATCCATAAAAAATCATGATAAATTAGGAAGCAAGTATTTATGAGTGCTGATGATGGCACACTGAGTCAACTACAAATAGTTCCAATTGGAATCCACAGTATAAATCGTTGCAACACTGTTGCTGTCGTTGACGTTTGTTCTTAAATGATTTTGTGTTTTAGAACAAATCGATTGGATGAATGATTCAATGACTCACTTATATTGACAGTCACTTTTAAGTGGTTTTGAATGAGTCGGTTGAATGTATGATTAAATAGCTCAATCATTGAATGAAATTTTATGGAATAATTTATTAAGACAGACAATTGTCACCACCTACTTTTACAACAATTTGACCTATACAAAGAGTCACTGACAAATTCTCATCAATACACATACTGTCTGAAATACACCAACAAATATACAATTATACAAACAGTAAAGAGTTCCCATTATGTTGATTAGTTATTCTGGAATGCTAGTCTCAACTCAGCCAATCAGATTTACAAACCAAACCGAATTGCTTTAGAAATAAATCAATTAAAATATAAGTGATATTACAGAAACAGCTTTTATATTTATTTTTGTGCTTCCAAAGAAAATATTTCTACAAGAATCAGCACTCTTGGACTGCTAGTTCAATACAGTGGCTCAACCTTAAGTTTATCAAGCGACGATAATACTTTTTGTGCTCAAAGAACAATTGAACTATTAATTTTATTCTGGGTGGGCCTCTAAATGAGTTCCCAAGAGCCACGACGCATGAGTGAGGACTAAGAAGATGACGCAGATGGGTCTCGATATAGTGTTTAAAATGGTGAACTCACATCAGAGGAGTTCACCCTACCCATAACTTAGTCACCTTCATGTCTTTCCTTACCAGGGGTGCATTTCCAATCACACAACTTTGCAATACTGTTTCCAAATGTTCGTTGGAATGATGGTTCCTGCCTGGAGGTGGTGGAGGAAGTACTGAATCTCAGTACTTAAGTAAAAGTACAAATAACCAGATAAATATTTACTTTAGTAAAAGTAGAAGTAACACAATGACAACCATACTTAAGTAAAAAGTAAAAAGTACCTGATTTTAAATGTACTTTAAGTATTAAAAGTAGAAGTACTTGCATAATTGCTGTGTGCGTTGGACGTCTACGCATTGGCAAAAGCTTCAGGATATGACGCCTTTGAATGAGAATGCGTTGGATATTTCCCACAATGCAACTTGAAAATATAGTAACATGCTGTATTACTGTAATTTATAGAGAATTCTAACAGTGAAGAATATCTGTAGCATATTATACGTCTAAAAACAGAATCCAGTAGAGTACCATTCAAAGCACTGAAGTGAATTTGAAAATCCGATTTTGCACTGTATGAGGAGAAACTGTCACTGCACTTGAATCTGACTAAAGCAGATGATTGGGAGACAGACAGAATGTCTGTGCCTTTTAGACATGCTCAGATAAATACTAAATACACAGCCAAACACAGTTTAACTAATGTGTATGTTCTGGAAGGCATGTTGAGTTGATCTGATGCTACAATGGGACCTGATGTTAATGTTTGAACAACATGTAGGCCTAATGTCAAATTAGCAACTTACAGTCTATCATTGTTAATGTTTTTTACTGTATAGCATATAGTAAAAAAAGTAGTTATTTGCATATCTTCGTTGTAATAAGCATCTGGAATCACATTTGTTTACACTGGTCTCACAGAAACACCCACATTGTTAATCCTACACATATACAACACTGCCCCCTATAGGACAGAAGTATTCAGTGAAATAATATAAGTAAATAAGTATAGGCCTATATAGAAGTATACAACTTTATAACACAAACATATTTCAAACATAGGCTAAATCCTGCTGAACACTACAAAGGTCAAATTGCAATTTTGTGTCTGTTTATCTGCTGTCTTATTGGAGTGTATTCAAATAGCATGTGGGCATGGGGTGTTATTTCCCCTGGCACTATGGGGCTGGAAGATTATTGACTCATGATATGAAACTTAGCCAGTGGAATATTCTGGCAATTTTCATAAAGAGAAAAAAAGAGGTACAAACCAGTACAGTTTAAATGACATTATAAAATGCATGTGCAAGCAGTCCAGGCACAGTATCAATATTCGATGCTGCAGATGCTTTACAGATGCAACCACTTAATTTTTCAAACAAGAATACCCATATTTCATGGAATTTCATTATTTTACAGTACATGCCTGAAATAGTTATTTTTGAATGCCACTGATTAATATTTTGATTTATTTTTCAATTATGGACCTCACATAATATCCTGCATGTGGTGAGCCATTATATTTTATTAGTTTGCATGCTTTGTGTTTCTTTCTCTCTTTCAATACCCCTGCTGTGCTGAAAGACTTTCGATCAAACATTTGATGAGGAGCTTACCGAGTCATTGCGTCATATCAATGGCCTTCACAGTGCCGAGCCTGTTTACCGGATCAATGAACCAACTCGACGAATCCAATGACTGGGTAAAGAGAGAGCGAACAGCACTTCATCTCTGTCCCTTCGGTTGACTGATGAGATCATGATACAGTCACTCCTCTTCATCCCCTCTTCCTCATGTTCATTCAGTGTCAACCCCTCATGAAACAGCATGTCACATCATTTTATCATATAGTACTAATGATCATAATGTTACCTAAATATCCACTTGAGTCTTTTATAATGACAATGGGTTCATTTATTTTACAGCTTTTTTCCATTTTTTGAACCTTACTTTAAAGGTTAAATTAAAGAGGTTAAATTTGTTAAATTGGATAATAGCCTTCATTTGGTCTCATGAACTAACTTTGGATATGTTTTTTAGAGCATTTATGTAAGTTTATGTTAATTTCTACACACATATATAAATATATATATATATATATATATATATATATAGAATTTTAAAAGACTAAATCTATTTTGAACGAACATAAATGAACTGTATACAATTAATGGTATTTTGACAAATTAACAATTGTTACACTGTTTTTAGATAAACAGTCTATTTAGAGCATGCCATAACAAATTATATTCTAATACATCTGTAGATTCCCCCAATGTGTTTATTTTAAGATAATACAGAACCATTCAAAAGTTCAGGGTCATTTTTATAGAGCATGGACACATTAAACTGACTAAAAGTGGCAGTAAAGACATTTATAATGATTTCTAAATTCAAATGAATGGTGTTCTTTTGAACTTAATATTCTTTAAACATATAAATATGTTAATCGAGCCCAACAAGCACCAAATCAGCGTACTGTATTAGAATTATGTCTGATCATGCGACACTGAAGACTGGAAATGTAGCTTTGCCATCACATTTAAATTTTAACAATATTTAAATATATATATACATATATATATATACATATATATATATATATATATATATATATATATATATATATATATATATATATATAAGTAAATTGTTTATTAAACCATTGGGGCACACTATCAGTGAATGAAATAGCATCAAATAAATATACAATTAAGATAAATGAACAGTATCACTGAAATAATGACTTTGAAATAATAAAATTATATTTTCACCTGGTGTCACGCTCAAGACTTACTAAATTGCTATCATCCAAAAAATGAAACATGTCCCATCTTTCCTTATGTTTTATTAGTGGGGAAAAGATAAGTAAGTTGTGTTTTATGGGTTCGAATTTTCCTCTTTACCAAAGTCTTCTTTATTTGTCTGAAAATCATTGTTGACAACAGGACAGAAAGCGGTAACACTTTACGGTTCCTTCATTAATGAATAACTACACAAGAACCAATGAGTAACACAATATTAACAATCTAGTAACTATTATTAACTAACAAGAAACTCTGATTAACGAACTAGTAAGTAATTGCACACAGATGAAAGTGGTAGTTCACTATTAACTAATCAATAACTACTATAACTACTGATGCTTCCCAGAGAACAACTACTACAAGTATTACTACAAAGTATTACAACTACCTAGTAATGACTCAAGTCTTACTACATACTTGTAAAGAAATGTTCTAATACTAAAGTTCACCAAAAATCTCAAACGATTGAAATGACTTTAGTGTTAACTAATTCGAGTTTTTTGGTAACGTTTCCTTTAACAGTCCAGTTACCCATGCAAATACTATGTACTATGTATTTTAGTAACTACAATTACTGGGTAATAACTAGTACTAACCCTGAACCTACCCCTAAACCTACCCCTGTTCCATGTACTTACCTTATATTAGCCTGGTAATTCTAGGTTAGTACACTGTAAGTACTGTACTGTAAAAGGAAGCATTACCAGTTTTTTTTTTAGTTAAGAGTAGTTACTAGATTGTTAATAAACTTTTTCAGTAGTTCTCTGGGAAGCATTAAAAGTAGTTATTGATTAGTTAATAGTGAACTACCACTTTCATCTGTGCGCTATTACTTACTAGTTTGTTAATCAGAGTTTCTTGTTAGTTAATAATAGTTACTAGATTGTTAATTTTCCGTATTCTAAAGTGTTACCCAGAAAGCTAATGACATTTGTAAAACGTAATAAATAAATAAAATGTGCTTGCTAGCAAGGCATTATTTTAGCAGAAACTTAAATGTAATTTAAAGTATTAGGACATCTCTTAAACCAAGCACCAAAGTGCCAACACTAATTTACTGTTCACATTACTATCAAAATACCCTATAAGGGAAGGAACAGGTTTTGTGAATGTAGGACTATAGAGTATTGATTGCTTCTCTCTTTGTATCCTTTCCTATTGCTAAGGAGGAGGATGTACGGGAGAGCAGGTTGAGCTTTCCCAACGCAGGGAAAGACGGGGCTGTGCCCAAAGCCGCAAACAATGCGGCCCCAACACCCTCTGACCCGGCCCTTGCTGCCAGCAAGAGTCATGAGGAGATGAGAAAACTCTTCATCGACCGAGCCAAGAAGATCGACACTGTGTCCCGTGCGGGATTCCCATTGGCTTTCTTGTTTTTCAATATTTTCTATTGGGTTCTGTACAAAATCCTACGCCATGAGGATGTGCACAAGAAATAGATGGAACATGGCGTGATGCAGCTTGGGAAGTACTGTAACACAGTAAAGCCGCATCAATGAACTCTGATGCTATTACTGCCGTTCCTGACATGCTCTATGCTGAATTCTGGAAATGACTATGAAAAACTGGGATGTCAAGGACCAGTGGTTACTTTCAATAGTTTGTTTTGTGTTGTGCACCCATTCAAGGACACTGCGCTCGCTCACTATGCAATGGATCCGTAAGGCCTCTGACCCACCTTTATAAAAACGACAGAACATCCTCACATGCTTAACACAGGAGCACAGTCCGACACCGATTACAGCCCATTTAGAGACAGATATGTGTGTCTTGCCACTGGTTTTGTCAACTCTTACAGCTTTACTGCCAATGTTCTATGTTGTATTTTTGATACACAGCTATTGAAAAATGACAAGTATTTATCAGAGTGCAAGAGCAGAACTGTATATTATACAAATTTCCAAACACAATATATAATCTTGAAGATTTTATAAGAAAGTGTTGAATTGCTTTTCTTAGCATTAAATGCTAAGAAAAGCAATTCAACACTTTCTTATAAAATCTTCAAGATTATATATTGTGTTTGGAAATTTGTATAATTTTGGTCAGCGTATTGTACCCTTGGTCATTTTCTCCTGACCTAAGTTGTTGACCAGCTCTTGAAACCAGCATCCAGGCCAAAAACGTTCTGAGCTAAATCTCAAGAATGACCCTGAACCAGCAGAGAAGACTATTCTGTTTACAGCTATGAACACCTTCACATTAACTGCTTCAAGAAAACATATTTCCAAAACTTTAACGGGTAGTGTACTCTCAGTAACCATAGACTAATTGAAACCATTCTACAAGTCCAACTGATTTTTTTTTTATTTATTTATTTTGTTCTCAAACAAAAGCATTGTTGTTCGAAAACCATTTTAAATCACTTCAAGCTAATGATGCCACTGCAAAATAATGCGGCTGGAAGTGAATTCTGTCAGACATGTGTTGCAAATTCATGAATGGAGAAAAGAGGTGAACCGGGGTCTCAGCCAATGTGTTTTTTGAGAATACTCAAAAATAAGTGCAAAACAATTCTCTCATAATTAATAAAATAGAAAACAATGGAGTGAGTTTTAAACTAATTTAACTGCATGAATGGTGATTATATGGCTTTTGATTTTGACTAAAAAAGAGATGCATATTAAGTTCTGCTTCTATATTTTAATTATCTATATGGCACTGAAAATGTATTTGAAAAAAAAAATGTTTAACAATATTTTTAACACTGAAATTCAGAATTTATCTGTTCACTTATGTTCTTTGAGTACTGTTCAAAACTGTGAAATTACTGGGACCAGATTTTATTAATCATAATATTTATTTATTTATTTTTTTGTCCAGATGATGAAGATAATAAGTATGGAAAACTTGTCTGGGAGAAATGTATTTCCTTTACCTTATTTTAAAATAAAAGTAATCTGCTGGAAAACCGTGCCATACAACTGATCAAAGCATATCTCTCACACATTCCTAGATAAAATAGAGCTGTGAAAATAGGAAGTTCATAGACATTTACAGTATAATGCAAGAGCAGTTGTAATTTATTTTGTGCATATTAATATATTAAATGTTATGCATGAACTTAAGTCTGTTGTACTGCATTTTTTATTTTATTTTTTTAAATGTGAATCTGACCTGTCAGTCTAAATGTCCTCACTATCAAAAGAGAGTTGGTGAGACGCATATGTTTTTCCGTGTACATCTGCAAATGGTCACGCTCTAGAATAGTGTCCACATATAAGTCAACAGTTATAAAACAGCACATACAAATGCCACACAAAACAGTTTGTCGGTATTTAAACTTTTATGAACACTGTAATGTAAAGTGTAAAGTTCTTTTTAGGTTTACTGAGGCGCCCTCTGACAAAGGCTGAACAATAAAGATGTTTATAAAAGCATCTTTGGTCTCTTGTTCATAAAGGTGCGTTCATTTTCTCACTTTACGTGTGTGTACTTGTTCTGGATTCGACTTTCTGCCGTGGGCATTAAGAGCTCACAAAAAATGTTTGAAGGCTAATCATCTTTTGGGGGTAAATGATAGTTTGTAAAACGACACCTGGCCGTCTATGTTTACTGTAGTCGTTCTGAATCTACACGCCCCCATCTGACTGTACGCCTACATAAAGGAGTGCGCGGTGCGTCCGGCGGTGAGCAGCATGATTCTCCACGGGAAGGTGGCTCTGGTCACCGGTGGCGCGCAAGGCATCGGAAGAGCCGTGGTGGAAGATCTCCTGGGGAATGGGGCGAAGGTTTCGCTTTCTCAAATTTCTATTTTTTGGTCATTTTAATGCGGATCTATCCAATTAACTATTGTGAAAACGTGTACAAATGTAAACTATTTTAGTTGCCTTTTGTTGCAAATTTTCCCCATTTGATCATCCATCATTTGATGGCATTAATAAGTTTACTTGTTTTAGCGTTTTTATATTAATATTTACTTTTTGACAATTCAGGTTGCATTGGTAGACCTAAACCAGTCTGTGGGAGAGGAATGTAAAAGTGATCTAGATGGCCAGTTTGGAGAGGATAGCTGTATTTTTATCCAGTGTGATGTGACGGACTGGGGGAAATTTAAAGGTAAACTCGTACTTTTTACTGCTTTTACTTATAAGGCATTTATCATCCATTTCTCATTGAACACCTGTAGCCTATATGAAGCGCATCATATTCCTGAACAGAGTCTTGTTGTTTGGGAAGTTAATTAGGTCATAGTAGACCTTCATAGGCCCCAGGTCAGACATTCGAAGAATGTTAGAAGTTTTAACACAATCGAATGTTTTGTCTTTTGTTAATATTTCTTTTTTTCCAAGTCAATGGTTTATGGGGTCGGTGGTGAGGAGATTGTTCATTCCTGTTGGACTTGTTTCTAACGACACACTATAGAGTTTAATTAAATATTTCTTTGTGGAATGCTGCAGCTGCAGAGTCAGGTGAGGGCACATGCAGGCTGACAGCTGTATTTCAAAACCTAGAGAGCTGCCTACCTGGATTGCTTATTTGGTTTTGATACAGCCACGTACTGCTGTCAAAAGTGGAACTATTGTTATTGATAATGTTCAAAACATGAAAACTGTTTTTCTTGTCTTTAGATGCCTTTCAAAACACAGTAGATAGGTTTGGTCGATTGGATATTGTCATCAATAATGCTGGAATCAACAACGAGAAGAACTGGAAAAGACCATTGAAGTAAATTTGGTGAGTTTACCCTTAAATCATTGATATATATCTTTAGAGACACAAATTTGTAACACGGATACATAATACCTGTCGTGATATATTAAAACTCTCCTGCTGTAACAATTACAAAAGAATTAAATAGAGCATATTTTGTTACCTTGTGGAGCTTGGAATGGTTCAGTTTGAGCAGATGTTTTCATCATCATCATTTAATACATTTTAATTAATTATTCTATTTTCTGTGATATAAATATAATACATTGGTACACACCTCGGGTCATTAGTGACCCTATACAATTTTTACAAAAATGTAAGGGTTAAAAATCACTTGATACTCACTTGGATAGATCATCCCATACTGTTGCATTTTCAACTCAACCTCATTTCCTTGAACACATGATTTACACAGTCTGTATAACGTTTCATGCCTTAGGGCACAACATTCAACCACACTTCAGGAAAGCAGTCACAAATTCACAAAACAATACTACACCCCCTGCTTCTAGTCCAAAAGATTTCACAATAGTAAATGAAATGAAATAATCTACAGGTATTTATTTTTCATGCCCTGCAGAGTGATTTCATAATGGACATGATGCAGTAAAATAATGTGTATTTCTGTTAGTTCATAAGAGCAGGCCAATGTCAACATAATCTCATTCTCCTAAGAAAACATCTGTTCACTATATGTGCTAGTAGATTTATACAGCTGTTTTCTTCCTCAGACATCCGTCATACAGGGGACATATTTAGCACTAGAACACATGAGTAAAGAGTATGGAAAGGAAGGAGGGGTTATCATCAACGTCTCATCTATGGCAGGTAAGCTACTGTTACATGCGTGTTTTGAAAAAAAGTTAGCCTAAAAAGTAAAAACAACAAAAAACACTTAAAAAGAAAATAGGCTGTTCAGAGTATTATGTCTCAAGAAGATTACATAACAGGATTTTGAAAATGACGCAAGCACAATTACACCTGAATAATATATGACAAATAATAGATGCTGTGCATTTACTGAAGATTACAGATACATGACTTGCTTGATGATTAAGATGTAAAAGAGTCTAAACCTTTAGCATAACAGGTCATTTGGGCGCACCTTTTTTCAGGAATGTAGTTGTGAAATGAACACGGGTAATATGAACAAAACAACATAAGAGCAAAATAATAGCAGTATGCCGCAATGAGACACTTTACCTACAAAAAAGTATCTGCATTAAAATGCACTCACTCAAATATCGCTTCTGAGAAATATAATTGGAATTATATACACTCACATGAAATGAAAAAGCTGACTACACAAATTAAATGCAGCTATCGTTAAAAACAATGCATGTTAGTTAGTTGAGATTGAATCAAAGAATCATCTTATTATTAATATACAGTTTTAAAATAAAATAAACACAATGTTTTTGTATGATGCAGCAGAATTTTAAGCACAAACTTAATACATCCACCACAGTAGGTGGCAGCATTTGAATTCATCTATTATGCTTTTTTCGGATATTACCTTTCATGTAGTGTGTAATATAGCTGTTTGTGAAAGTAAAAGGTCTACAAAGTTTCAAAGATCAAAATGCATGAATGACGATTCAAAGAATTGATTCTGAACTGCCTGAAACGAGTTCGCCAGCAAGTCCTGTCGTTGAGAAGGGAAAACCGACACCATCATTACTGTTTGTATCATTGAGCATGAAAAGTGCTGAACAAGCTGAAATTCAGATTTCATAGCCGTTTCGTTTTCGACACATGTTGTAAGAGGTAGACCTTTTACTACAGAGTGGGCCAACTGACCAATCAGAGCAGAGTAGGCTCTTGGAAAGGAGGGGTTTAGAGAGACTGAATCATTTATCATCAACTATTTCAGACACTGAAAAAAGAGGTGATGCAGCAATGTATACTATGAGAAAAAGTATTTTTTTTTACCTTGGTTGCATGTTAACCTATTGTAGGAGACCATGATAGGGGTATTTTAAAGGGTGATGAACTGAGAAATCAAATTTTCCTTGAGCTTTTGACATCTAAGAGGTCATCATATTATAAGAATATCCTGTAAGTTTCAGAACTGAAAACGTCCTTGTTAGTCCAATAAAAGCTTTTTATTGACACCAGCCTCAACAAACGACTCGTTTTTAAAGTGGGGAAATGTGACGTCAAAGTTGTTAAAACACCACCCCTGCAGAAGATCAACGCCTGCTTCAACACGGCTGGTTTAGCCCCGCCCACCGATTCGCGCATTACACGCATAGCTAAGTAGCCTTACATGCCTACCTCGTGATGACAAACCGGATTCAGCTACCGAGCAATACAGAATATTGTGCAGTGCCTGGTTGTGGAAGACAGTCGCTGCATAAGCTTCCTGTGGATTCCAATAGGACTGCATGGATAAACTTTATTTTTAATGACGTTCCAGCTGATGAGGGTAAAACATCGTCGTCTGTTCACTTCATTTCACTGAGGATTGTTTTGTAAACAAGACTGGATTTGCAGACCGATTAAGAGTAAAGAACGGTGCTGTGCCGTCTATATTGGATCTGACAGGAATTGTACAACACACGGACTCTGGGTCGAACATGTATGGGCTAATCCGGTTGCCATTTTACAACATTGGACGTTTTCCCCCACGTGCACCGACGGGTGAGTTAAACTCATTATAATATGCAAAACTGTTATCCACTCACAGCAGTGGGCGTTTATTTCCAAGTCTTCAGTGCGACACGCCCATAAAAACTGACCTTTTTTCAGGTAGGCTCACAACTTGGGTACAAAATAGCCTATTTCTTATTCATTTTGATGTTTTTGAATGCAAAAACCAAGCGAACATCATACATTTACTGACAACAATAATAAAACAACAATATAATAAAATTTAAAACGCCAGTTCATGACCCCTTTAAGTCTAATACTGCATCAAAGAAGTGTCAGCATATATTAAACAAATACTTTTG
Organism: Hybognathus amarus; assembly: GCA_030378365.1. Lineage (NCBI taxonomy): Eukaryota > Metazoa > Chordata > Actinopteri > Cypriniformes > Leuciscidae > Hybognathus > Hybognathus amarus. The sequence continues at coordinate 10,367 of JAQIUQ010006921.1, read as the reverse complement.
GGGAACAGCCATTTCAATAGTCTCTGGGATATTGCAAAGTGTGAGACATTTCAGAATCTGTCTCACACTAATTATTTACAGTATATTACTGGGACACTACTTGCTTTGAAGTTGTATAATCCCTACCCATGTGCTCTATCTCTGGCTTTGTGACAATTCACACAAGCAAATCCAAGTTCACACTAAAAAAAATATCACTAGAATTGTATTTAAGCTCCCTGAAGATGGAAAAAAATGCAATCGTAAATCAACAGCATAACTATTATGGCAACAAAGGGAAGGCTATCCATCATACCTGTGTTGTGGTGCCATTGAGTTGTTTGGACTGACAAACTGATTCTGGGCACTGTTTTGAAGATATGAATATTATTTTGTATGTGTGTACATGGTGGATGATGAATGGTGCATGGCTGACAGTGAACTTGTTATAACCCCCAACATGCTCCACAAGTTTTTAGACTTTGGATTTGAAACAGCCTTCATTTCCCTGAGAGATGGGATAAAGGATGGTTTATTTCCCTCACTGCAAGTTTATATATAACACAGGTGATGATTCTTTTTTTGTGAGTAGAACAACTCTCACTTTGTTACTATGTTAATGGAATTTATTTACTTGTAACTGGAGATTTATATTCTTTAGAATTTTGATGAGGTAACTCACTTTCTTTCATTGCCCTTACTTCCAAAGCTGGAAGCTTGACATTGTTGCTGTTTAAATTGCATAACGTTTTATCAGAAAGTAACGTTAAGACTAAGTTAAAATATATGCCTGCTTTACCCTCTTTAAACAACAATGAATCAGTATTAATGTTGACAGTAAACTGTGAGGAAACTCAGGTTGCCCTGAGTTGTGTCAGATCCAGTTTCAACGTCCATAAAGTAGCAAATGCAATACAATTAAACAGACTTGATAAGGCTATAAATAGAACATTATACATATAATATGAATTATACGATTCAGGATTTGTCCTCAAACCATCTCAGAGAACAGTCACGGAGCAACAGTTATTTTAGCATTTAAATATTATCTCTATAATTTAAACTACATTACTCTTTTGGGAAATAGATAATAATAATAATATAAATCATACGCATCTGGTTTATATAGGTCGAGTGTTAAAATAAGTAACTTAACCATTCTGAATGGAAACATGTCTTTGTAGGATGACTTTATTGTTTGATTTACTTCTTTTGTAGGATCTTACTCCTGACGTTCATCTGACAAGAAATCTTGACGACTGTCTCTGAGATGTTGATACAGAATGGGAAACAGAGCCTTATTTTGTGCAAAAGTAGGTTAATCTCTGGATGTGCATTACTGTTGTGTTTAGATTTGTTCATCCAGAACACACAAGAATTGTTTAATTGTAAATACTCTCTTAGCCATTTGCCCCTTGGCTGCCTCGGTTCTATGCGGCTTGTAAATGTTGTTTATTATAACAAAGCCTCAACGCTCTAAGGAACATTGTTCTATTTTACTTCTCTAAAAACTTTCCACATAAAATAAAGTGTATCTTTATTTCAATATATCGTTATTAATATCAATACATGAATCATTATATTGGGAAAAAAGCAGGTGACTTTTCCAGAGAAATTTGTATTTCATATAGGTCAATAAACAACCAAACATGCTCTTTTGTCATTTTCCAAAGAGCCACTTTAGTTTAAACAGACTCAACAGCCATTAGGATTTTCATACTTGAATTAAAGGAGAAATCCTCAGCCTTGGAAGATTCAGACATTTTCCATGACGAAGAAATTGGAAGTCATTCACAGGCTTCGTTTTACTACAGCCTCAACATGATAAAAGCATTGTGCTTTCAAATAACAGACTGTGGTAGGTTACAAAAGCTTTCAGTCAGTCTCCTGGCAATGATAATGTGTCATGATTCTGCCATCATGTCTTAGATTTTTCTTGGTCTTGTGGCAGGATCATGGCAGACGCATGTTTTGTGTACAAGCACATGGCCTGTTTGGACTATGTGCTAGTGTTGTCTCATCACGTTAGTCAGTTGGCCATTGCAGATAGTAGGGCTGGAAGACTTCCATTTCCTCCCCAGGGTGAGTTGTTCCTCAAGAAGTATGCTCAAGTCGTAGAAGAGAAGAGATGTCTAAGTTCCTGGTTCTCTCGCTATTTAATCGCCAGTCTCAACTGTCCCACCACCGCTGTCTGAATGGGAGGAGCTTCACTCTTCACCGATTTCGAGCTGTGGTGGACTGCTTATCTCGGAGGGAGCCAATGGGTCCCACGAGGTTTCATCTCATTCGCTTCCAGTGGTCCCGGAGGGTCGTATGATCGTGTTGACACTTGGGGACCAGGCCAGCTCCACCACAACTCCCTGAGACACCCGCGGATCAAACAAGGGAGACTGATTTCATGGGATTCTCCATTCGGAATTCGTCCTCGACGGAGTCGACGCTGCTGTAGACTGCCTTCCAGCACCAAATACAGTTCCTGTGGAGACTTCTCCAACCGAACGCTAGTCCAGCTATGACTTCTACTCCTCCAACCTCAGGAGAAAGAGAATGAGGGGATCTTCTCGTTCTTCTCCTCTGCATGTCCCAGGGCCCTCTATTGCAAGCCCTGTCCCAGTGCCCTTCTACTGCAAGCGCTGTCCCAGGGCCCTCTACTGCAAGCGCTGTCCCCAGGGCCCTCTACTGCAAGCCCTGTCCCAGGGCCCTCTACTGCAAGCCCTGTCCCAGGGCCTTCTACTGCAAGTGCTGTCCCAGGGCCCTCTACTGCAAGCGCTGTCCCAGGGCCCTCTACTGCAAGCCCTGTCCCAGGGCCCTATACTGCAAGCGCTGTCCCAGAGCATCTGTCCCATGAGAGGGTCGCGGCCGATCTAGCCGCTTAAGGAGTAGGGTTGATCCGATATGTGATTTTCAGGACCAGATGCCAGATACCGATTATTACAGATCAATATAGACCAATAATCACGATATTATATCACACTATATATATATATATATATATATATATATATATAATTATATATAATAGCCTATGTCTGGTGTAAAACTGTAAATTAATGCCAAAATTAAGTTGACAAATACTTTCTTTAAATGATTTTAAACATATCTTTGAATCTGAGAACTGTTATTAATAATAATAATAATAATAATAATAATAATAATAGTAACTTGTAAAAAAAGTGCAGGGAGCACCTAGCAGCAATCTGTAAACATTTTGTAAAACTTAAAGACTCCATTTTAATTTTTAAATAACATTTTAGTAATCAAAAAGCATTTCTAATTAATTAAAATCATCAAACTTATTCAATTTATTTACAGTTTAACAAAAATGACATTTTTAGGGCTTTGTGAAAAATCAAACTTTTATTTTGATGGGTAGCTGTGGAGATCTTTGAGTTTCCATTTGTCTATGATATGAAGATAACTTTCCTCAGTTGAAGCATTAAAAAGCGAGTGCTCTCGGTGTGAGAGTGCAAAACTTTCAGTGCCTTCAGCTTGCCGCGCTGCTTGGCCGGACTCGTAACTCCCAACAAATCAGATGTGCGGGGACATAAGTCTAGTCTACAGAGTGGTGAGTTCCGACAGAGGTGGCTGCATTAGAGCCAAATATAGCGCATTTCAAAACAAAATAATTTTATCGGCAAATCGGATTTGAAAATGGCCGATACCGAATAACCATAAAAATGCTTAAATTGGCGCAGATAATCGGCCAGGCTGATAATCAGTCGACCCCTACTAAGGAGGTTCTACAAGCAGTTTTGGCTCGTCAGGAGATGCCGTCAACATTGCGGGCAAGACCTTTTCTGATTACCTGTCTCGCCTTGTTGCGATCTTAGAACCACCTGTCTGTCCTGCCTGGTCCTCAGCACCATCGCCTGTGCCTGTGAGCGCAGCAACCACTCTAGTCATGTCTTGTCCTGACTCCACTCCTCGCCCACCTACTCCACTCCCTGTCTTGTGTCCTACACCTTCGCCTGCCTTGTCCCCTGTCAAGAGTCCTGCTTTGTCATCCTCTGCCTCCTCTATGTCTGAGACTGTTGCTGCTGCTAATGCAGCACCCCAGTGTGTTTCCCTGGCCAACCCACCCTGGACTGTTTCCCCGTTTGTCCATGTCTCCGCAAGACTCCGGACTTCAAAGTCTTCTCCTCATGTGTCTCCGTCCAATCCAGCCCACAGTTCTCGTCCCCAGTCCTCCTCCCAGTCGACCAGGATCTCTTGCCCGTCGACCCACCCGGAAATTCCCCTCACAAACTTTGGCACACCCCCTATGAACTTTTGTGTTTCCGTTTGGAAGCCGCTCCTAAAGGTGGGGCTTCTGTCATGGTTCTGCCATCATGTCTTAGATTTTTCTTGGTCTTGTGGCAGGATCATGGCAGTACCCTTATTTTGTGTACAAGCGCATGGCCTGTTTGGACCATGTGCTTGTGTTGTCTTGTCACGTTACCCCGCCCCCTTGTTATCCTCATCTTGTCATTATTGCCTAGTTAGTGTCACCTGTTCTCGTCATTAGTTTCTCCCTTTTTAATCCCCTTTTGTTTGCATTCCTGGTCCATGTGGTTATCCAACATTGTAAACCTCTGTGTGTAACTCCCTGTGAGTACTTTGTTAGTATCTAATATTTTTAATTGTGAGTTAGTGTTGCTATCTGTTCTCTTCATTTTGTCATTGTTTAGTCCTAGTTTATCTCCGGTTTTAGTCTAGTTGTTCTGCCCTTCTGTCCTGCTTGCCCCCTCGTGGGTTTTTATTTTGTGGCTCAAATCCCTTCGTGTCTGAGTTTGGGCTCGCTTCTTCAGCCACAAGACATAATGTTGTCATGAACATTAAAGAAATATAAATAATGCTCATTTTAGCCATGCACTCACCTTAATGTTATAGACCCATGTGTCTGTGGGGTGAAAAAGGAAGATAGTGTAAAGAATTTTCACACAACTTTATTACATACATTGACAGTTCATGTGATATGTTCCAAATAAAAACCCTTGAAAAAATACAGCCAGAAAAAGCAAAAACAGTCCATATGACCCATGTGCTATATTTCCACATATCCTCGAATGAATGGGGAATACATAAACATGTTATACCCTAACAATCGTAACCTCCAATGTGTAGTAACTTGGGAACTGTTGAGTCAGCCAGTTGAACTCCGGTTTGTGGATAATGATTCAATCGCAGTTAACATCTCACTCACCTCATTTCTTCTAAAGTGACTTAAATTTTGGCCTGTTGCTCAACCAAATACCATATGGTTTCAGAATACTTGGTGCAAAATGCTCAAGTCACATACTTGTATGGTGCATTTCTGGAGCTTAAAAGACATGGTCATATGGAGAAACCTTTTTTTGGGGGAATTAATGTTTGTTTTGTTTCTTCACAGCATTTCTCCATTCTGCTCACCAGCCAGTGTACACAGCAACCAAGTACGGGGTCATTGGATTTTCACGAGCCATAGCAGTGAGTACATCAACCCTGCCTCATCAGTTTACCCTAAGTAAAGTTTACCATAACCATATGTAAATCCTTTCCCTAAAATGTGGTAGATTCCAGCTGACTAACCGGCTGTCCAAGTGTGGTTTAAACAGTCCAGCTTTCCCCCGATAGAGTAGTTGTGTTTGCTCACAGATAGGATCTCTTACTTGTGTGTGTTGACACATTCTTTGCGCTGTGTGTATAATTTAGGCTGATCTCGTGTTTGGATCACGTTTTGTTGTCGGCAGGACGCATCTGAACAGGGCAATTATGGAGTGAGGATCAACACACTGTGCCCAGCCTTTGTGGACACCCAACTGACTTCAGACCGTGGAGACATGAGGAAACAATGGGCAAGTTTGTCAAGTACAAGGATGAATTCAAACAAAGGATGGACAAGTATTGGCGTTCTTAAGTAAGCTAAGCTCAGTTGAACTACCTGTTTCTTCTGTATGGGATTATTTTAGTGCCGTAGTTTTTTTTTTTTTTTGTTCTGTTTGTTGTATTTCAGTTCCTTGAAAAAACAGTGTGGGCAGACAGCAACAAATATGTTTCTAGTCTAGACCTTTACATTCCAATATAAATAGTGGATTGAATGCTTTTAAAATCTTTAACCTTGCCTTTACTGTGAAAATGTAGACATTCCATTTTGCACCACCCACTGATTAAATGTGGATTAGACCGCATGTTTCGCTTGCACAATTTTTGACATGTGCTTAAATTTGAACCAAATCAAACACCTCCACCCAAACTAATCATCATAGATGATACTTTTTTTAATGCCTCTACATTTTACCTCACTCGCACTATTCCTCTGGCGCTCGTGGTGTATCATGTACACCATCAGTAGGCTAAGTTTTATTCTTTTTCCCTCTGAAATGTCTGTCATGTCTTCATCAAACTCTCTGTAGACAGACATGAAGGATGTGTTATTTGAAGTTACAGTGTGTTGACAAGAACATAAGAAAATAAGCTTGAGGTCAAGATGGACTGATTTTACAACACAATAAAATGAATCGCCAAAATAGTAAAATGATGTTGTGTCTGTGTGTATATCTACAGACCATCTCTTATTGCCAGAAGGAATGCTGCGAATCATAACAGACGAAAGCCTAAATGGAGCCGTGATGAAAATAACCTGTTCTAAAGGCATTCACTTCCACACCTATGAGCCTCTTTCAGCTTGAGAGTGATGAACATTCAAGCCAGTCCTGTTTATTCCTCACCATTTATTTTATTGAAGTCCAGGGCAAACACTGGAAATAAATAGGGAGGATATCAGATTATGTTAGAGGAGACTTTTCTGTTTTTCAATTATCAGTTTTGAAAATCAAAAGGGATTGCATACTGGTGTGCAGGTCTTCTCTCTAAACATGTTTTTTTTTTTTTAATGTCCTTGAACATTATTTTGTACATAACTGCTTTAAATGTGAGTAACTGATTTTGAGAGAGAAAAAAAATCATATTTATTAGTGGGGTGGTGATGGCGCAGTGGATGAGACACATGCCTTTGGTGTGAGATACCCGGGTTCGAATCCACTGTGGGACACCAATGTGTCCCTGAGCAAGACACTTAACCCAGTGTGACCTCTGACATATATAGCAATTGTAAGTCGCTTTGGATAAAACATCAGCTAAATGAATAAATGTAATGAATACATGTAAATGTAAATTATTAATTATTAACTGTTTTTGTGGCTATCATACCTCAATAGTGCTCAACCAACGTTTTTTTTTTTGTTTTGTTTGTTTTACATTTAGATATTTGTGAGCGAATATCCAAGGTTTTTAAAGTAAAAATCAAACAATAAACTTCTGAAATCATAAAGCAATTGATTTCTTTATACTTCTTTTTTATTTATTTATTTATACCAAAACGTAACCTAAAATCTACTTGTCTTGTAGTCTGTTCTGGAATGGAAATCCAGAAACAAGTGTCGCTTGGCAGCAGTTAATTCATGAATTCCTTATATTCAGGAATCTGCACTTTTGCCTCCACTTACCGCATTACCAGAAATAGAGGAGCCCTGAAATTTTAAATTTGGTAACACTTTATTTCGATGGTCCACTTTAGACATTCTACTAACTACAAGAAACTTTGCAGCTGCATGTAAACTGACTATCTTTAGAGTATTAGCTTGTCTGCTTAATCCGCCTGCCATGAAATTTGTCCACACATTGTATATGACATGCAATTTATACACCAAAAATTAGTTTTTAAATGCGCATTTTACATAAACAGTATAAGAAGTGGACAGAGCGATCTCATTGGAACTCAATTGAGAAGCCCATTTGAAGCCCGTTTTTGGCTGATTTTTTTAGCACTTCCGTCCCTGGCGTGCAGACTCAAACAGAGCGTGACGATATAGATGTGAAGAGAGCAACCCATCTATCTTCTAGTGGCTGTGGCATGAGGAATCTGAATCATTCCATTCCGAAACTTGCAGAGGCGGAGAGTGTGAATAGGAGCTGTCCATGAGCTAGAAGAAGGAGACAATTTTGCTAGATATTCTGATTAATTATTTTGTCATTTTGCCTCCACATTTCCCCAATTGCGTGCAAGCTTCTTCTTCCTGTCCATACGGTGATCTCTCTACTGTGCGACAAAGAGTCGTGTGGGTATGATGCAATCGTTAGCCTACTTTCACTAAAATTGCTGGGGCCATAACATAAGCTACAAGGTAATGAAGCATTTTAAACATTGTCGTGTTTCTTTAGAAAAAAAAATAAAGGACAAATGGGGTCTTCAAACGCCTCGATGTAAAGTTATTCAATGTCAAAGTGACGTGAATCGGAAAGCTTGTGAAGATTCTGCTACAAGATGGCAGCTCCCGCGAGGTTTCAACTTCCGGTCGATGGATTACCCCCTTGGCATTTTATGCGTATAATACACACTTTATGGCATGTAATATCCACGTACCCCACATCACTAATCCTACCCAAGGTGTTTACAGTGTGTATCATATCCACATAAAAACTCATTAAATTATACGATAAACACAATCCATTAATATTTGCTAACTCCTTATTACGATGGTCCATTTTATACAATCTAACAAGTAACTGTGCAACTGCATGTCAACTAACTCTCATTAGAGTATTAGTAGGCTGTAACATTTGTTAAAGGGGGGTTGACTGTGATTTCACTTCTTTCATTTTAAATAGTGTGTAATGTTGCTGTTGGTGCATGAACAGTATCTGCATAGTTTGCAGCGCTGAAAGTTCAGTGTAAGCAGAGATATCGTCTTTTAAAAATCAGGAAGTATAATTGCCTACAAAAACGACTCGATTGGGACTACAGCTAGGTTATGGTACGTCACTAACCTACACATTTGCATCAACCCCTCCCTCCGGAATATGCAGAAAATGCGGGGCACGTCGACTTGTCGAGTGTGTTGTTCATGCAGCAGTCAGGTCTTCTGTGTTTGGGCTTCCCATGGACGCTATTCTTCCTCAACAATGGATACAATTTATGTTTGATTATGTTCCTGAAAATGACGATCGTAATCTAGCGAGTTCAACACTGGATTCAACAAGAAACTGTTACTAAAACATGAAGCAGTTCCGACTTTAAAACAAGAGGCAGCAGTGTTGGGCCACAATCTGTAAGTAGGCTAAGACTTAATCATTTTAAATGTTTTTGCATGTATAATTCAAGACGTAGCCTTGTGTTTTATTTTTTTTCAAATGCCAGCGCCTTTATAGCCACTACTAGTTAGACTATGCTATTTTTTGTGTCTACGACAAACGCGTACAAACATTATGGACCTGAATTTTCTGTAAGTACTAATGTTTTAAACGTATTTTTCATGTATATATGCTTTATGACGTTATTTTCGATTTGATCAAGAACGTAAACATGCCAACGCTGTTTGAGTATAACATTAGTAGCCAGTCAGTTGCTATTGATGCCAGTCAGATGTTATTGTGTAAAACAAACGTGTATAAAGTTAAAAAATGTAGCAAATTATCATTCAGAAACGTTTAGTAAGAGCAGTGTGTGGTGAGGTTTTGTTTGACTTTCATTGCGGCTTTCTCGGTCTGATTCTGCCTGAAACTGATACTGCAGTTCGACACATATTTAAATCTGGACCGGAGCTCATGACATTCCCGTAAAGGTAATGGGCGTTAATCTTCCGGACAACGTGAGTGACAGTTTAGCCAAACTAACCAATCTGAGCTCATGACGTTTCTGAGGGGTGTTTTCATAGAATCAGGAAGTGAACCGCTTGTTCAGGGGACAGAGGAGAGCGCGGCTGACAGTAAAGGTGAAGTTTATGAAAAATAAGACTTTAAAAAAAAGAAAAACCACAAATACATGTTATATTGCACCCCATAAATACAATCATGCAAATAAAAAAAGCAGTCAACCCCCCTTTAACTATTTCAAATGGACCACTTTATACATTATAACTACAAGTAACTTGATGTCAATTAAATCTTATTAGAGAATGACTGTGTAATATTAGGTAATTTTATTTTGATGGTCCACTTTATACATTCTACACTGTAAAAATGAATGCGCTTTATAAAATTGTGGTAACAGATTACAAGCAATATAACTAATTAAATTGAACAAATTAAAATTGAGTACAAATTAATCAAATTATTCCTTAAAAGTTAACCATTTAAAATGAGTAAAGTTTACAAAAAAATAAACAAAAATATCTACAGACGTCAAAGATTAATTAAGAACTCTTTATTTTATATTGCCAGTATTGAAGACACCTGAAGTTAACAAGCAGAATCACTGAAGGACAGAGATGTATAGGAACTGAAGTAGAACTACTTAAGTACTGTACTTAAGTACTAAAATGCTGTATCTGTACTCTACTAGAGTATTGTTTTTTTCTCATACTTCTACTTTTACTTCAGTAGATATTTTCGATAAATTTAATACTTCTACTTCGATATTTTGTTAATGTTCT